>OX940810.1:15021941-15532604 GCA_954870605.1 Acer campestre | reverse complement strand
GGCCCGGTACTAGGAATACCTCCTATGAGTTATGGAAAGGCAAGAGGCCAAATGTTAGCTACTTCCACACATTTGGAAGCAAATGCTACATTTTAAATGACCGAGATCAACTTGGCAAATTTGATGCTAAGAGTGATGAAGGTATCTTTATTGGCTATGCCTTGAATAGTAGAGCCTATAGAGTTTTTCATATGAAAACTCTAAGATGTTATGGAATCATCTAATGTTGTATTTGATGATGAAAGGCTCAAGTGTAGTAATCATGAGGAGGAGGTTATTCTTAGTGATGATTCTCCTTTGGAGAAGGTTGTTGTGACTCCCTAATGTGGGGACATCCAATGTTGTTTGAAAATGACACACAACCTTATTGATAGAGTTCCTAACTTGGACTCTAATGAAACCCGCTCCATGGGTTAGAAGACTCCATAACAAAGAGGATGTTATTGGAGATGTGAATGAGGGTGTTAGGACTAGAAGGCAAATAGCTAATCGTATTAGCTTCACATGCTACAACCTCTCAAATAGAACCCAAAAAGATTGATGAAGCTCTAAATGATGAGTTTTGGGTTCTTGCCATGCAAGAAGAGCTAAACCAATTCGAAAGGAATGAGGTTTGGACTCTAGTTCCTAGGCCTAAGACCACTAATGTCATAGGCACAAAATGGATATATAGGAACAAAATCCGATGAGGATGGCAACGTAGTGCGTAACAAAGGCAAGACTTGTTGCACAAGGGTACTCTCAAATTGAGGGTATCGACTTTGAGGAGACTTTTGCTCCCGTTGCCCGCCTAGAGTCCATTAGGCTTCTCTTGTCCATCTCTTGTGTGCACAAGTTCAAATTGCACCAAATGGACGTTAAGAGTGCCTTCCTCAATGGCTTCTTGCAAGAGGAAGTGTTTGTTGAGCAACCCAAGGGGTTTGTGGATGCACACCACCCCAACCATGTCTATCGCCTCAAGAAGGCTCTTTATGGGTTGAAACAAGCACCGAGGGCTTGGTATGAGCGCCTCACTCAATTTCTTGTCAACAATGACTACACAAGAGGTAGTGTTGACAAGACACTATTCATCAAGAAAGACAATGATGAGCTTTTTATAGCTCAAATATATGTTGATGATATAGTGTTTGGATCCACCAACAACACCAAAGTCCAACAATTTGTTGATGTTATGTCTCATGAATTTGAGATGAGCCTTGTTGGTGAGCTTAGTTACTTCCTAGGTTTGCAAATTAGGCAATTAAGTGATGGGATCTTCATATCCCAAGCCAAATATGCCAAAAACCTAGTGAAGAAGTTTGGTCTTGAGAAAGCCAAACATTGTAACACACCCATGAGCACCACTTTGAAACTAAGCAAAGATGCTAGTGGTAAAAGTGTAGAACAAACACTTTATAGGGGTATGATAGGAAGCTTGCTTTATTTGACCGCAAGTAGGCCCGACATATCCTTTAGTGTGGGTGTGTGTGCTAGGTACCAATCCGATCCCAAGGAGTCCCATCTCTCTTGCGTCAAGAGAATCATTCGATTTGTGAATGGGACTTCTAACTATGGGATTTGGTACTCATTTGACACTAATGCTAGTCTTGTAGGCTTTAGTGACGCGGATTGGGCCGGAAATTATGATGATAGGAAAAGCACATCGGGCGGTTGCTTTTTCCTTGGAAACAATCTTGTTTCTTGGTTTTGCAAGAAGCAAAACTCAATTTCCTTGTCCACGGCGGAGGCCGAGTACATAGCTGCGGGGAGTGGATGCACACAACTCCTATGGATGAAGCAAATGCTAGTAGACTACGGATTCAACCAAGGTACACTCACTCTCTTTTGTGATAACATGAGTGCTATTAATATTTCCAAGAATCCGGTTCAACATTCTAGAACTAAGCATATTGACATCCGTCATCATTTCATTAGAGAACTAGTTGAAAATAAATGCATTGTACTTGAGCATGTAGGTACAAATGATCAACTAGCCGACTTGTTTACAAAACCTCTAGATGCTACTCGATTTAAAACTCTTAGTAGATCTATTGGAATATGTCTTGTGGAGTGATGAGTTCTAGTTATTTGACCCCAATAAGGGGAGCTCAAGCAAAGAGAGCAAACTTGCATGAATTGTCATATGCAAAAAGTTAACTTCTTTTATGCTCTTTTATGATTGTTTGAGAATGCTTGGTGAATAACATTGATTAATGCTTTAATAATGTTTTTAATAACACCTTGCACGGTTGCCTAGCATGTACTGCATGATTTCTATTTTTGCTTGAGTGTGCTTATCCATTTGAGGAATGTTCTACTTGTTAGTACATGTGATTGACCTCAAATTATTCTCCATGTTCTTGATTCTTTGATATGCATTCTTAAGCTCTCTCTTGAAAAAGGGCTACTGGCAATATGACGTGCAGCCGCCCAATGTAGGAAATGGCTACTCATTTGAAACCGAGTGAAAGCCTTCAAGAGAGTTACATTAGCATGATAAACAGAAATACATGCTTTCTAGGATAAAGGAGAAAAACAGAAAAGTTGAAATGTGTTTGATGATGTGTGTGATGCATTGCTTAATAAAGACCTCAAAATTGTTGATTGATGATGTGTCTTGCAATGTAGAAAAGATGATATATTTTTTGATGTGATTAGTACACTCTGCACACAAATGCTTGGATATATATCTTCTTGTCATAACAACAGGGCTCTAATTGGTTTGACTTCATTTGGAAAACCTGTTGATTGTTGCTTTGATTGATTCTTATGCATGAGCTCAATAGTGCTTGTATTACATGCTAAGCAATTTTTACACACACACACTTTTCTGTGAATAAAATCTCCTTGAATCTCTCTCAATTCTTGATTTGCATAAAGATCGTTTATATGATTATGCAAATGCCTTTTGTGCAAATAGCTCTCTTTGCTAAAGCAACCAAATAGGGGGAGCTCCTTTGCCTATCTCATGACAAAAAGGGGGAGAAGTCTTGAGAGATATAGGGGGAGCATTGTGTATGCTTTGGGGAGAAGTTTGAGAGAGAGTAACCCTTTGGGGGGAGCATTGCATACTCATACATTGCATGATATTGTGGTTAAAAGATTCATATGCAAATGCTTGTTTTTCTTTCACTTGATCATCTCACATACACTTGCTTTGGAAGTGTAATCTAATTGTTTTGAAGGTTTGGTTATTCTACAAGAGATTGAAGACTTGAAGTTTTATTTTCTTATCTCTTTGTACTTTGTAATGTAGAATTTCCCGAAGTTTCTTTTATCTTGTGAGGATCAATTTGAGTGGTGGTTTTGTCACGAAATAGCCAAAGGGGGAGATTGTAAGGATTCCCATTGTTGATTGGCTTATTCCGTAGACAAACCACATATTGGGGGTTTGAATTGTAAGGGTAGTTAGGTGATTGAAGATCATGCTCAAAGGCCCTTTTCAAGACCTCAAGGGAAGAAGCACTCCAAAGGTATAATACTTAGTGTTTCTTGCAATGAAGAGAAGTAGATGCACACACACACAACACTTGCATAATTCTCATTCTTGAATGTGTTGTGTATTTATTGTGTGTATGCATTATTGCTTATTTCATCTCTCTTCATGCATGTTTATTTGGTTGCATCTTGCTTAGTATTGCATAGCATGGTTAGATTTTAGGATGCTCCATCAGGCGCATTTTGCGCCCTGTTCTGCGGCCAAGGCCGCAGAAATAAGGCCGCAGAATAAGGATCAGAAATCATACTCTCTGTCCTCTTTTCTGCGCCCTTGGTTTTTGCGTTTAGGGGCCGCAAAACCATCAGGTGCATTTCTGCGCCCTTGTGTTCTGCGGTCAAGGCCGCAGAACAGGGCGCAGAATCGGGCGGTCTGTTGCAAATTTTTCAAAACGACGTCATTTCATCTAGGGGTCCTATATAAGTATCATCTTCTTCCTTGCTCGTTTTTGAGAGCTCAAAATCAGACCTTAGAGTGAGAAACTCAAACCCTAGAGAGAGAAAGCTTCAATCTTGCTTCTTTAACTCTCCAAACCCAAAACCCATGTGCATCTAACATGTTTCATGCATCAATCTTCCATGGGTCTTCTTCATTTATGACTTGGTAAGTAGAACAAACACAACATCTTCATTTATTGTTCTATCTTAGTCAAGACATGTCTTTTATTGCTTAGTTTAGCAAATCTTCACTCTTATTGCATATTTAGTGAAGTTATGACATGATTGGGTTTTGTTTGTGGTAGCTTACATGATTAGGATGATTTTCCCTAAATAGCTAACCCTAGAACATTCTTGTACAATTGGTTGATGATTAGGTTGATAGATTAATGTTTATTTATCTAGTCAAGCTTAATTGAATGTTCTTGTGGATTTAATTGACAATTATGTTGTTAGAAATTCTCTACAACTAATTGAGTTCACATGTTTGGACATGTTGACATTGTTTGATAGCTAGGATTGTTTTGTGATTGATAACATCTAGCTAAGCTTTATGATATGTCATTTAGCTTTTGATATCTAGGATTGATTTCATTGATATATCATCATTCTAGGTAAGCATATAGAGTTGCCTTGCTCTTGTTGCATTTTGAGTATTTCATATATTCACTTAGGTTGTTTTCTCTTCATTGAGAACTAAGTCTTGTGTTGCTTCCGGGATTAGGTTGCATAAATCACAAGCATTGAGACTAGGTTCACTTATACCGGGATTAGGTAGGTGTGTGATTACTTCCGGGATTAGGTTGTAATCGTTTTACACATTTAGTGGATTCGAGGTTCAAGTGTGGCTCACTTACATAGCCCGTGGTTTTTCCCGTGAGGGTTTCCACGTAAATATCAAGTGTCTTTTAATTTCCGCACCATATTACACTTGCTATTGTATTTTGACTAGTGGAGGGTATTTTCGTAATCTTGACCATTAACGAAAATTTGGTAAAATTGGGTAAAATCTATTCACCCCCCCTCTAGATTAATATTGAACACACCATAATTTGTTTCACATTGATATCCCATAGTTTATATTTTGTTGTGAGGATCAATGTGAGAGGTGGTTTTGTCACGAAATAGCTAAAGGGGGAGATTGTAAGGATTCTCATAGACTTATTTCGTAGACAAACCACAAGTTGGGGTTTGACTTGTAAGGGTAGTTTTAGGTGTTTAAGGATCAAGCTTAATGCACTCAAGACTTCAAGGTGACAAGCACGCTAAAGGTATATCTCTTGTGCTTAGTTTTTCATTGAAGAGATTTAGTAGCACACACTTACTTATCACATTCTTGTATGTGTGCATTCTCTTCACATATCACTTTCACACATGCACTTTTATGAAATGTATCTTGTTATGTGTTTGTGTTTTGTAATTCGTTTTCCATAAGTTGTTAGGAAATGTCCGCGCCTGCACATAAGTATGCTTGCTTTTGTGCGAAGACCGCTCTTGGTGATTGTCTCGGTTTTCTCCTTGGATTCACCACTTTTGGTGAGCCGCCGAATGAAACCGCCGTTTTGGACCAAAGGTCTTTGGTTTGATTCTACGGTTATATCGGCAGCCTGACCGCCGATTTGAAACTGCCGATCATACCTGATTGATTTTAATCTCTCGGGTTTGATTCTGCGGTTAGATCGGCGGTTTCGAAACCGCCGAATGAAACCGCTGATGCTCCCCTGTTTCTCTCGAGACCGATTCAGCGATTATGATCGGCGACCTGGCCGCCGAATGAAATAGCCGATCGTGCGTTTTCAGGGGCAAACTTGTCTTTTCACATGCCCTGTTTTTGATGCCTATAAATATCATGCTTTCTCTTTTCTCTGAGTTAGTTATTTGACTCCTTAGAACCCTAAAGCAAAAAGAGAAACACTTGAGAGAAAAATCATCAAGAACTCATCGTTAAACACTCAAAGCTTTTCATTTGATTCATCAAGTTCATCTAGGATCATTCATGCATAGCTTTGCATCATCACAACTTGCTTGGTAAGATTTTGACTAACTTCATCTAATTTTAGTTTCTTTCTTATCAAGAAATCTCTTTGCTTACTTGTATGTTTTATGCTCACATGCTAAATACAAGATAGAGATTGTTTGTGATGAATATGATTGAGTGTTGTATTGTGATAGCTATCTAGGTTTTGTTTAATCTTGATTAGGTAAGCTTTATGATATGTTATTTAGCTTTTGATATCTAGGATTGATTTCATTGATACATCATAATCCTAGATAAGCATATAGGGTTGCCTTGCTCTTATTGCATTTTGAGTATTCATATATTCACATATGCTTGTTATCTCTTCTTTGAGAAGTAAGACTTGTGTAGCTTCCGGGATTAGGTTGCATAAACCACAAGCAATTGGACTAGGTTCACTCATACCGGGATTAGGTTGTAATCTTTCTCACATTTAGTGGATTCGAGGTTCGAGTGTGGCTTACTTAATAGCCCGTGGTTTTTCCCGTGAGGGTTTCCACGTAAATATCAAGTGTCTTTTAATATTTCCGCACTATATTACACTTGCTATATTTGTATTGACTATTAGGGGTATTTTTGTAATCTTGCCTATTAACGAAAATTGGGTAAAATCGAATAAAATCTATTCATCCCCCCTCTAGATTAACTTTGAACACACCGTAATTTGTTTCAATAATTGTTGAAGAAATTAGATAATCAAGTAATTTTACTTAGGTGTTTCAAAATACTAAAAAAAGATTGTCATATGTACGATTATACGTACAATTCCCCCGTCTCATTCCTCTTATAGGCTTGGTACGCCGTAAGCTGGTCAGCATCTACCAATTCCTTTAACGCCCATACATGTACTGGTTGTGGCCGTGTCCTTGGCCTTTTTGGTCGACAGGGGTCCGTGTATGGGGTCATCAGCTGCCAACCTCTCCTGCGAACCTGCTGCTGGCGCTGAACGTGGGGGGGACTTCAGTCTGAAGCACTAGGATCCACCGAAGGGGTGCGATGTGAGGAGGAATTCTATCCCAGTGGATCGGTTGGAAGGGTGCGCTGTGCTGGGATCGACTGGAGGGGTGCGTCGTGATGGAGGAACTCTATCCTTGTGGATTGCTTGGATGGCTGCGTTGCGCTGGGATCAGATAGAGGGGTGCATTGTGAGGAGGAACTTTGTAGGCTAGGATTGCCTGGATGAGTGCGGTGCGACAATGGGTCCGCTGTGTGGTCCTTGGGATGAACATGATGATGCCGCTACTGCTCTAGTAAACCCTAAGGAGGTATCTACTCCAATAGTGCTATCTCTATACCACCAGGTACCTGCTCTCGTCTGTCACAACATCCCTTACTGATCCAATACTATCTCCGTAGTAGCTTGCAACTCACATATTGTCTTTGTGTTTGTCCCGTCCTGATGACTATTTGTCCTATTTCTGGGATTAAAGTCTCGGTCATTGAACGATGGACCATCCCGATGGGACTGCAACGTCAAACCCTAAAGAGCCTTGATCAAGACTAGTAACTCCATATGTTGCTGATATCATTTCTCATCACTTTTTCAGACATCTTCCTTTAAATCTCGAACGGCATCCAACACATCAACGAATTTACGTTCCTACTGGTCTCGAAAGGATTTCAAAATTGTCAGTACTAAAACCGTTCACTCGTTTGAAATTAAATTATGCATTACAAATATTTTTACGTACCTCTTCATGCCCTCCAACACCTCCTCATAAATCATCTCCAGTTGGAAACTATCTGGGCATCACGAATTGAACCCGCCTATGCCTCGCAGAAGTCCCACCGCCACCCTTCAGCTCAGAACCCTTCGTATCACTAGCAGTCGTACCCTCGATATCACTGGTTCTGACAGTCGTATGCTATCCGGGATTCGGTAGCTGATCGATGGCATTATACAGACTGCTTCCCCCGTTTATGCCCCTGTAGTACCGTTCAGCTCTCTCAGCTGTCGTCGGCACCAATTCAAGCCTCACAAACATCTGAAATTGTAGTTAGACCATTGTAATTGTATACATACTAATAACTATACATACATACTAATAACAAAAAAGATATTTACCCTTTCAGTGAAAATCTTTGCCAGCTTTGTCGTCCTCGATCTCTGACTTAACTCCCATTTCAGAATATGGGGGGATAGGTCGATTTCCTTCCTGGTCCCACATTGGTTGCCAAGCTCGGGGATAACCTCAAAAGCAAATATGTAATAGATAAGTATGATAAGAATCCAATATATGTATTCCATCAGTCATACAAAAACAATTACAATTAAAGTACGGATTCAAATTCTAAATTCTCACCAACAGTGCGTGAGTTAGACTGTATATGTTATACGTCTCCACGGTGTGTACGTCAATGCTTTTTGCTTGCTGTCGTCTTTCGAACTGCTCCCATTGACCTTCCAACGCATGCTTGAAACCAAAAATAGACCGCCTATACACGTGTGCACCTCATGGGAATGCATCAAAAGCATCCAAGTCCTCGACTAGGCGTATCTGCCTTACTGTAATTTTCTCTCTCTTGTCCAACCCTATCAGTATCCAGTTGAGCATATATAATAAGCATAGCTTAACCGCATCATACTGCTCCTCAAAAATACCAATCCGCAGAACCGATCTCAGTTGTTCATACTCGATCTCATCTCGACCCATAAAGTACTAGTGATGTATGCCATTCTCTACCATATCATAGCTCGCCATGTCAGGAATGACTCCGAACTTTAAACCGGTGATCAAACAAAATTCAACCTTCGAGAACCGAACTAAATGACGACCTAACATAAATCTCATCTCATCTTCCGCCCTATTGTGATGCAACTCGCGCATAAGCAGCTGATGGATAATGCCAACCGAAAACATCATCTCACGATGCATCCGAATGAAATGTCCAAAACAAGACTCAGTATACTGACGTCGTTCTTTGACCGCAAGATGTTCAGGTACCCTGTTAAGTGCGTTGTCAATATCTTGAAGTTCATCGAAATGGTCATACCGAGTTATTTTTTCCCTTCTACAATTCTCTTACTAGAGTTTTAAGCGAATCTTTGAGCTGATTCCTCATCTGCATATTCATAGAAAAAAAAAACATATAAGTACATTAAAAGGCTCGGATAGTGTTTCAAAAGGCTCGAAGACAGTGTTAAAAGATTCGGAGATTCTAATTTAACAAACCTATTCATAAAAAATAAAAAAGCTCAGATTACTATTGAAAAGCTTCGGATAGTGTTTTAAAAGGCTCGGAGACAATGTTAAAAGGTTCGGAGATTCTAATTTGACAAACCTATTCATAAAAAATAAAAAAGCTCGGATTACTGTTGAAAATGTTCGGACAGTGTTTTAAAAGGCTCGGAGATTCTAATTTGATGACACGTCTGGTAAAAAGATTTTACTCCCAAGTGTAGGAGTGTCGAAGTAATAATATAACCTAGTAAGTATGGGGTCGTTCCTCAGGTATGGAGTTTAATGTTCACAATAACCAACAATAATCACAAGAGATATTAGGAAATAAAATGATTAAATTGGTGAATGATGGGCAAATATAATGACAAAATTACTCAAATAAAAATATGTATGCTAAGGTTAGAGGTTCCACTCTTGGTATTTAGAATAAAGGTTTATTTAACTCTTTTTATAACTCAATCGAAATCCACACACAAAGGAGGTTCCAATCGGAAAATACAACAATCTAAGCTCGTTTGAACATATATGAAATTATATCTCTTTCCATTTAATTAAATTACAAGGATTACCCACTCTTCGATTCAATGGGTTTCAAGTACTCAATGTGCCAATCACTACCATGAATCAAGAATCCTTTACTAGAGGTGTAGGTATAACTAAAACTGTACGGTACCTAGAAGGATTCAAACATCCACGAAAGAAGTCTACAATAAGTCAAGATTCCCATACACAAGAGAGAAATCAAGATTATAGCCAAGTTAATAAAGAAAAAGAAATATAAATCATATAAGGGGCCGTTTGGTATGCCGGCATCTTGGCATGGGAATGAGAATCTGATAGGATTCTCATGTTTGTTACTAGGTTTATATTTTCATATTCTCGAAAATGTGAATCCCATGGGAATCACATTGCCCTCCAAGGGGGTAATGTGATTCCCGCCCCAACAGGTGGGTTTTAGATTCCCCTCCATCTGATTCCCATCGTGGGACCCACCTCATTTAAAAAAATTATTTTTATTTTATTTTCTTCTTCTTCTTCGTTCTTCACCAGCCACTTCTTCTTCGTTCGTTCTTTGTTCTTCTTCTTCGTTCATCAAAATCATTCCAAAAACACAATCCAAGTTTCTTCAATTAAATTCCTCAAACAAAAACCAAAAATTAATTCCACAAACCCAAATCAATTCCGATAATCCAAACTTTTCATTCAATCAAAACCACATCAATTTCAAAAACAAAACAAAAAATCTGGGTTTTGAAGAGACCAGCCGGAGGCAGTAGCCATTGAAAACAAATCTGGGTTTCGATCATGATGATGATGAGCATCGATCTGGGTTTCGATCATGATTGATGGAGCAGATATGGGTTTCGATGATGACGAAGAAGAACATCGATCGACGAGCAGATCTGAGTAGATCAAGCACCTTCCATCGACGACGATGACTATCCTGGCCAGAAGGAGGCGACGATGACGACAAACTGAAAGTTCACAAATTAACATGGTGTGTATACAAATATTAATCTAGAGGGGGGGGGGGGGGGGGGGGTGAATAGATTTTACCAAATTTACCCAATTTTTGCGTTTAATCAATTTATGAAAATGCCCCAAACTAGTCAATACAATAACAAGTGTAATATGGTGCGGAATTATAAAAGACACTTGATATTTACGTGGAAACCCTCACGGGAAAAACCACGGGCTGTATAGTGCGCCACACTCGAACGTCGAATCCACTAAATGTGTTAAACGATTACAATCTACTCCCGGTATATAATCACACACCTACCTAATCCCGGTATGAGTGAACCTAGTCCAATTGCTTATGTGACCACCTAATCCCGGTGTCCGACCTAATCCCGGTCTATCACACAAGACTTCTGTTACCTGAAAATCGTTCTTGGGATGGAATTCCAAATAACAACTTTAAAGGGATCAAGATCGAGATTGACCCTGGTCGGAGGGGTATCACGTAGTTTGATACCGACTAAGCCCCTATCAATGCAAGTACAATATAGAGTATAAGAAATCACTCAAAAATAAGTTTTATTTGATCGTCCCTTTGCATTACAATATGCGAACTATTTCTTATTCGGGTTACAATGGTGTATGGAGATCCTACAAAGGTAACAGAGATGGTGATGGTGGCGAAACTGTGCCTGTCGATAAGTAGAGTTTAGGGTTTTTTTTTTTTTTTTTGGAGAAGATCCCCCCCCCGATGAATAAGTAGTTGTATATATAGGTCCTGTTGCTTGTCATGCACTCCTATAATTTCGGGCTAGGGTTTGGCAGCTGCAGGATCCTCTTCTTTTTAGGAGGTAATCTCAGAGCTTTTACGTGCAGAATCCAGTCTTCCCTTCCTAGGAGGAGTCAATCTCTCACCTTCCTAATTGGATTCTTAATGTGCTGACCTGTTCAAGACAGGACTCTCTGGTGGGAAGGAGTATACCTCCTTTGTATGGCGGCGTTTTATTGGATCTTTTGTGGAGCTTTTAGTTCCTGGTGTAAGAATCTTGCTTCCTGGTGCCCTTCTGTTTAGCGGGCCGTTTACGTCCAGTAAACGTCCTACTGATGGAGTAGGGGAACGTGTAGCTGATATTGTAACGGGATGCTTAGTAGAACTCCGCGCTGGGGTGCTGCGAAGTTCATAAGATAGTGGGATGCTCAGGAGGACCACGCATTGGGGCATTGCGGGGTTCCTAGGAAGCCCGGTCATTGGATCACAAGGTGAGTTTTAGTGAGTAGTCCGGCTTCGCGGCCATATTTCTGAGTTAAGATGCTGGCGAGGTCCTAAAAAACTAGAGGAAGACTGGGTTTGACCCTGTTGGAGGGGATGTACACTCGGATCAGTCGGGGTCGACCTGTCGGGGTAACCAGAGGGTGTTCGTTTCTCATATATCCTTCTTGTGTTGAGGTGGAAAATTCTTCTTTGGTCATTCGCCAATTTTGACGGTTAACAGAAGTCCCCCCTGACTTGGACGCTGATACCTTGTCGGGGTCGGATTCGGAGTCAGGACCTTGTTGTTACTTGAAGGATTTTCTGCCTTATCTACTCACTTCCTTGTCTGATTAGGTTTCCACTTAGGAGGAGGAAATCTTTATTTTGTACATTATAACTGGCTGCGTGTCGATCGCTGATTGGGTTCCTCGTTTTCAAAAAGAGCAGTTTTGACGCAATTAATGCGGAAAACGCCTCTACCCATTCTTCCGGTCATCGATTCCGATTTCCGAGTGGGTAATCGTCATTCCTCCTTTATAAAGAGACCGGCTCTACTGGCGCTTCTTACTTTCAAGCTTTCAAACTTTTCAAAATCAGACGAGAACAAAAAACTCTTCCTGACTTACTTTCTTTCTCTCTATTCAACCTTCCAGAAATTCTTCTTCTCTTCTTCTTCTATGGCTTCTTCTTCCCAACTTCCTACTCCTCAAGAAAACACTAAGGAACGAAACCCCTCTACAGCGGCGAATCCCATCCATCCTGATCCCGCCTCATCTCCGCAGTCCGATAGCATCGACGCCCTCTTTAGTACGGAGGCGGCTGACGCGGTGGTGGATTCCTCGACCTATGAGAGTAAGAAACGGGGTCGAGAAGGGGAAGAGGTTTCTGAAGAAACCCCGCGGGCTCAGCGTCGCCGCTCTACCCGAAATCCCCTAATTGGGTCGGGTTTTCACAATCAACCTGAAGACCCGGTCCTGATTGGTGATAAGGTGGGTGCCTCAAAGTCTGGCGGGGACGAGGAAAGTGGCGGACCTGACATCACACTGGTCGGGGTCCAAATGGGTTCCTTCGCCGCCTTTCACGATGGTCGGATTATACCCGACTCTGTATGTACGGTGGATACGCTCAACAAGCTACGGGAAGAGTACAAGATCCCGGAATACATCACTCTCTCCCTTCCCCACAGGGGTTATGACATATACACCCCGCCTCCAGACCGCCTGCTAATCCACAAAGCCGCTTTTGAGTGTGGAGTCAGGCTTCCGCTGCACCCTACTCTTCGTCGAGCTCTCGTTGCGCTCGAATTGGCCCCTCTCCAAATCTCGCGGGGCTTCTGGAAGCACCTGACAAGGTTCTTGGTGCTCTAGAAGGAGCAGTGCGAAAAAGATCATATAGAGCGAGAGCCGAGGTTGGACGAGCTCCTCTTCCTCTTCAACATCACGAGCATGGTGCCTCGAGGTCAGTTCTACCTGAGGGCATCAAATGATTTGAAGTTCATTGTCCCAGGGGCAAATGTGAAGTACTCGGTGCCCTGGAAGGAGGAATGGCTGGTGGTTGAGGGCGACTGGGGGCGCACTGCTTTTGTTGGGGGGTATGAGTACCCCATCCCTACTCAGTTTACAGCGAGGGACAAGTGGGCAAAGGGGATGCTGGCTCCTGAGTCCCGGGAGATTCTAACAAGGATCTTAAAGAGGGGATACACCAACCTGCAGTATCCCACTCTGGACCCCTTTGAGGGAGCCCGCCTGGATCGGTACCTGAGGATCTCCATCGCTCTTCCCGGTGAGTTGACTGCATCTTGCTTTTCTGTTTCTTTATGTATATATTTACCTTCTTCTGCTTCTCACTGAGCATCTTCTCTTCTTATAGTATCAGCTACCCCGATAGCAGTGAGGTCTCCATCCTCTGGAGCGGGGGACATGACTCTGCTAGCTCATTCTTCTCCTGTCCCTTCTCCTGCTTCTGCTGCCAGGATCGCGACGGGGTCCATCCGAGTGGGAACCGACCCCAACTCTCCTCCTGCTCCCTCCAAAACACCTGCGGGGTCTAGGGCCAAGAATCCAGCTCGCCATCCTTCTACTCCTTCATCCCGCTCGAGGATCTCGGCAATGCTGGCCAAGGCGGCTAAGGCCCGAGGTTCTGGAAGATCGGCACAGAAGAAAGCCGCATCTACCACAAAGACCTCTCCTGCTCCTCCTGCTCCTCCTCCTCCTCCTCCTACTGCAGCTATTCCCGTGGATCCTGTGAGAACCCCGGTGGAGGAGGCAACTATCCACACTCCTGTTCCTGCTGCCGACGTGGCCTCTAGATCGGGGCCAAGGGGTGCTACCTTTGACGAGGTGGTGTCCAGATTCGCGGCCTCCTGCCCCGGTGGAAGTTTGATAGATATGGCCAAGCTTCCTACCAATATTCTGGTTGCTAAGGGAGCATCCGTGCTGGCTGAGGTAACATTCTTACTTTTCACTTTTTATCATTTCTTCCTTTTGCTTGCTAAACATTGATCTCCTCCCCTCTTTTTGTAGGGCTTCAAATTTTCCATGGCCATGGAGAGGCAATTGGTGACCCTGAGGGAGGCTTATATTGGCCTCCAAGCGAAGCTGGATGATACTCAGCAGGAGCTGGTCTAGACCCAACAGAGTGTGGCCCCTTTACTTCAGGAGGCCAAGGCATCTGAAGAAGCGCGGCAGGAGGGCTTGATGGTTATCAGGCGCCTTGAGCGTTGCCTAGACACAAAAACCATCAAGTCCTTGCGCCGCAGAGAGGAGAGGGAGCACATAAAAGTTGAGAAAAAGCTACTGTCAGATGAGAACCAGCTTCTGCGGGATGCCATAGCAGATTTGGAGGCCCAACAGAGGCCTTCATTCGAGGATGGTTACTTCACAGCCTGCTACGAGGTGGCCATGGCTTTGCCTTCTCCCTTCGACCTCGCAGCAGCCTTGAATTGGGATAGGGAACAAATAATGACAAAGGCTACCCAGCTAGCAGGAGGGGATCAAGAGACAGAGGCTCCTCCACAGGAGGTAGCTCACCCGGATCAAGAAGCTGACACGACTGCCGAAATCCAACTTGATGGCGCTGGGGGAGCTGATCTAGATCCTCCTACTATTGAAGAACAAGTGGTGGATCCCAAGTCTGCTACTGGAGTGGTCATTGTGGAGGAAGATGAGGGGCCAGCTAAATCCGAAGTCCTTGTGGTTGAAGCAACCCCGACTGGATCTTCTGCTGTAGAGGAGGCGGTCCAAGCTGATGCAACAGCTGAGCCTTTGGGAGAAGGGGCAGCTGGCCAAGGAGAGCATCAAGAAGAAGACAAAAAGGACTAACCTGGCCTTCTCTTTCTATTACATTTTTTGTAGCCCGAATGGGGAATTGGGCACCCCGTTTTATTAATACAACTTGTAGCCTGAATGGGGATTGGGCACCCTGATTATAAATATAGTTGCTTTCTGAATTATACTGTGTCTTGCTCACTTTTGCACTTAGAAAGTTTCCATAGCATATAAATTTGTTGATACTTGGACTCCTGATGAGTAACTGAACCCCGATGGGTAATAAGGACAATGACTGGACCCCGATGGGTAATAAAGATAAACATGTGATGCTTATATCTTGTAACCGTAAGAATCAGCGAGGTCAGATCATACCTTCCTTTAATCGGACTCCCAACAGTATAAAGTGTAGAGCAGTCAATCGAGGAAACCTGCTACTTACAAACAATTTAACTTGCTGAAGATAAACTTCTAAGTCTTTCTTTGACTGTTGGTCCTCTGTCGGGGTAGTAAGCGGGGAAATAAAGGGCGAAGCATCTCGATGAGTCACCCCGATGTTATTGTTGATCTGTCCTAATAGGCAACTAGGGCCACTTTAGCACCAGGCTTCTTGGAGGAGGGTATTTCCCTGACCAAGGCAGTAGGAGCGCCCTGAGGCTATTTCCTGGTCTCGAGGCGAAGTAAGGAACTAGGTACCCTGAGGCAGCCCGATTCTTACTGTAGTCTGTCCTGGTAGGCAACTAAGGCCACTTTAGCACCAGGCTTCTCGGAGGGGGGTATTCCCCGACTAAGGCAACAGGAGTGCCCTGAGGCTATTTCCTGGTCTTGAGGCGAAGTAAAGAACTAGGTACCCTGAGGCAGCCCAATTCTTACTGTAGTCTGTCCTGGTAGGCAACTAAGGCCACTTTAGCACCAGGCTTCTCAAAGAGGGGTATTCCCCGACCAAGGCAGCAAGAGTGCCCTGAGGCTATTTCCTGGTCTTGAGGCGAAGTAAGGAACTAGGTACCCTGAGGCAGCCCGATTCTTATTGTAGTCTGTCCTGGTAGGCAACTAAGGCCACTTTAGCACTAGGCTTCTCGGAGGGGGGTATTCCCCGACCAAGGCAACAGGAGTGCCCTAAGGTTATTTCTTGGTCTTGAGGCGAAGTAAGGAACCAGGTACCCTGAGGCAGCTCGATTCTTACCGTAATCTGTCCTGGTAGGCAACTAAGGCCACTTTAGCACCAGGCTTCTTAGAGGAGGGTATTCCCCTACCAAGGCAGCAGGAGTGCCTTGAGGCTATTTCCTGGTCTTGAGGCGAAGTAAGGAACCAGGTACCCTGAGGCAGCCTGATTCTTACTATAATCTGTCCTGGTAGGCAACTAAGACCACTTTAGCACCATACTTCTTGGAGGAGGGTATTCCCCGACCAAGGCAGCATGAGCGTTTTTAGGCTATTTCCTGGTCTTGTGGCGAAGTAAGGAACCAGGAACCCTGAGGCAGCCCGATTCTTACTGTAATCTGTCCTGGTAGGCAACTAAGGCCACTTTAGCACCAGGCTTCTTGGAGGAGGGTATTCCCCGACCAAGGCAGTATGAGCGCCTTCAGGCTATTTCCTAGTCTTGAGGCGCTTTAGTAATGGAGATCCTCTTGGCGGGGTTGACCCGGTCCAAGGCATCAGGAGCGCTATGCAGCTTTCCTGGTCTCGAGGCACTTTAGTAATGGTGAATTAAGTACATTCAGTGAGAGACGTTGGAGAATCTAGTAGGAGACATCAAGCAATGGACACAAGAGAGTCATATAGGAGAAGGAACTGCTTTTATTGAATTTCCCCAATGGTACAAACATGAAATTGGGGTGAGTATCCCCCTTGATACGAACAAAATTTCTAAGGGTAGAATTTCTGGAGATGATCAGCATTCCATGTATGGTCCACTAGGTACCCCTCCATGTCGACCAATTTGTAAGCACCACCCCGGAGTGATGCCTTAACCAAGTACAGACCCTCCCAGTTAGGAGCTAGCACCCCGTCGGACCTTCTTCGTGTGTTCTAGGTCACCTTTCTGAGAACCAAGTCTCCTTCTTTGAAGCTTCGGACCCTCACCTTCTTGTTGAAGTGTCGGGCTATCTTGCTCTGGTATACCGCCACCTTCTCTGCAACCCTGCTTTGCTTTTCCTCTAGCAGGTCCAAGCTAGCTCTTAACTTAGCCTCATTATCTTCCGGTTCGTAATTTTGGACCCAGAAAGATATGAGCTTATGCTCGATGGGCAAGACTGCTTCTGCCCCAAATACTAGGGAATAGGGGTCTCTCCTGTTACTGTCCGCCTAGTCGTTCTATAGGCCCACAGTACATGGGGTAATTCTGCTACCCATAATCCTTTCTTCTGTTGGAGTTTTTTCTTTAGGAGTGTAAGGATTCCCATTGTTGATTGGCTTATTTCGTAGACAAACCACATATTGGGGATGATTGTGTTGTGGGTAGCTTAGGTCATCTTGATGATTATCAAGGCAAGCTTCCAAGCATCCCGGTGACTTCAAGATCAAGAGCTTCTAAAGGTATATCACTTGACTTGATTCTTGAAGAGATTTAGTTGCACACACACACACACATTTCATGATCTTATGCTCTATATACTTTGTTGTGTGATTTGTGTTGTTGCATATTCGTTTTCATGCATGATCACCTTATCATTGTGTATTCATTCTTTGCCATGATTTTTGGCCTTGGATTTTGCATAAAGCCTTTTCTAGAGGTTAATTTTTACCTCAAACCGCTCCTGGACCGCTGTGATTTTCTTCCCAGCGCTAGGAAAGCGTTTTTCGGACAGAGAAAACCGCTCCCGAACCGCTTCCGGACCGCTGCCATTTTTCCGCAGCGTTTTGGCTTGACAGGGAAAACAGCTGCCGGACAGCTGCCGGACCGCTGCCGGACCGCTGCCGGACAGCTGCCTGATTTCACAAGTGTTTGGGCGAACAGCTGCCGGACAGCTGCCGGACCGCTTCCGGACAGCTGCCGGACAGCTGCGGCTTTGGCAGCGGTCGTGCGTGACTTTTCGTTTTCCAAAGGCCAAAACGACATCATTTCATCTAGGGGTCCTATTTAAGTATCATCTTCTTCCTTGCTCGTTCAAGAGAGCTCAAAATCAGACCTTAGAGTGAGAAACTCAAACCCTAGAGAGAGAAAGCTTCAATCTTGCTTCTTTAACTCTCCAAACCCAAAACCCATGTGCATCTAACATGTTTCATGCATCAATCTTCCATGGGTCTTCTTCATTTATGACTTGGTAAGTAGAACAAACACCACATCTTCATTTATTGTTCTATCTTAGTCAAGACATGTCTTTTATTGCTTAGTTTAGCAAATCTTCACTTTTATTGCATATTTAGTGAAGTTATGACATGATTGGGTTTTGTTTGTGGTAGCTTACATGATTAGGATGATTTTCCCTAAATAGCTAACCCTAGAACATTCTTGTACAATTGGTTGATGATTAGGTTGATAGATTAATGTTTATTTATCTAGTCAAGCTTAATTGAATGTTCTTGTGGATTTAATTGACAATTATGTTGTTAGAAATTCTCTACAACTAATTGAGTTCACATGTTTGGACATGTTGACATTGTTTGATAGCTAGGATTGTTTTGTGATTGATAACATCTAGCTAAGCTTTATGATATGTCATTTAGCTTTTGATATCTAGGATTGATTTCATTGATATATCATCATTCTAGGTAAGCATATAGAGTTGCCTTGCTCTTGTTGCATTTTGAGTATTTCATATATTCACTTAGGTTGTTTTCTCTTCATTGAGAACTAAGTCTTGTGTTGCTTCCGGGATTAGGTTGCATAAATCACAAGCATTGGGACTAGGTTCACTTATACCGGGATTAGGTAGGTGTGTGATTACTTCCGGGATTAGGTTGTAATCGTTTTACACATTTAGTGGATTCGAGGTTCAAGTGTGGCTCACTTACATAGCCCGTGGTTTTTCCCGTGAGGGTTTCCACGTAAATATCAAGTGTCTTTTAATTTCCGCACCACATATTACACTTGCTATTGTATTTTGACTAGTGGAGGGTATTTTCGTAATCTTGTCCATTAACGAAAATTTGGTAAAATTGGGTAAAATCTATTCACCCCCCCTCTAGATTAATATTGAACACACCATAATTTGTTTCAATTGGTATCAGAGCGGGTTCCTAGATATACATAGGTGATCCTTGCTCATTTTGGTGTGTTTTGCATTTGTGTGATTTTTGTTCTTTCATACATTTTGCATTCATTTCATTTCATTCATAAACACAATGAGTGGAAACGGTGGTAGCAACGAGGGGGCTTCTAGCACACGTCCTCCTCTTCTCACCGGATTGAATTACTCCTCATGGAAAGGGAAGATGGAATCATACATATGTCAACTTCATGACCGAGCTTGGATGTCGGTTGAAGATGGATACGATCTTCCCATGATGACTCCTACGGGTGGAGGAGAAGATGTTTTGAAGCCCAAGGCACAATGGAGTGCTCAAGAATTTGAGGCATCAAAATGGAATAGGAAGGCTATGCATGCCATCCTATGTGCTATGGATGAGAATCAATACAAGTTGATTCAAAATACTAGGATTGCTAAGGAGGCATGGACAATCCTAGAAGTTGCTCATGAGGGAACCGAAGTTGTGAAGGACTCCAAGCTCCAAGTTCTCCAAACCCAATTTGAGATGCTCAAGATGGAGGAAAATGAGTGCTTCAACGACTTTGAGATCAAGTTGATGGACATAGTCAATCAAAGTCATCAACTTGGTGATCCTTATTCGGATAGGAGGATCAAGCAAAAGATTATGAGATCCCTACCGGATAGGTTTGAGTCAAAGGTGACGGCTTTAGAAGAAAATAGTGGATATAAGGATATGAAGCCGAGTGAAGTCATTGGAAGACTTCTAGCCTATGAGTCTAGGAAGGGTCCTAGCACTACTCCTCCTAAAAAGCAAAAGGGTATTGCTTTGAAAGCTTCTAAGGATGAAAAGGAGGTGAAGAATGACTCGGATGAAGACATGGCCTTGTTTGTGAAAAGATTCAACAAGGTTATGAAGTTTGGAAAGAAGGGATTTGGTTTTAGAGGCCAAGACAAGAAAAAGGTTCCCTTCAAGAAGTTTGAACCAAGGCAAGAGAGGACCGAAAGGAAAGGGGTCCGTTGCTTTGAGTGTGGCGGGATTGGTCACTTTGCTCCCGAATGTGCTAATCACAAGGAAAAGAAGAAGGGAAAAGTGATGGCCGCCACTTGGAGTGGAAGTAGTGATGACTCCAATGAAGAAGATGATTCTTCGGATGATGAAGACATCATGGCTAACTTCCTAGCTTTTGCCTCTTCTCACAAGAGCAAAAGTGGTAGTGAAAAAGAGGAAGAGAGTCAAAGGGAAAGTGACTCTAGTGAAGATGACTCCGATGCTAACTCCACTAATGGATATGTGGAGAAAGAAGTGTTAGTTGAATATCTTAAGGAGTTTAGGAGCTTAGAGATGAAAACCACTAAGAAGATCAAGATGTTGAGAGAAGAAAATCTTGAGCTTTCATCTCACAATGATCTCCTAAGTGAAGAAGTGGAAAGACTTAAGAAGAGAGAAGATAAGCTAAAAGAGGAGTTAGCTTTATCTAGGAGGAATGAAGAAGGTTTGAAGAGGGAGCTTGTTGAAGCTAAGAAGTCACTTACTAGGATGGACTCTAGCACCAAAAAATTAGATCACATGCTTGGTGTTGGAAAGAGTCCATGTGACAAGAGAGGTCTTGGGTTTGAAGATTGTCAAGAGACCACCTCCTCTAAGAAGACCGTGTTTGTTAAGAGCTTGGGCAACATAGAAGCTTCTCCGGTGCACACTCCTAGGAAGAAAATAGATCTAGGACAAAGCTCAAAAAGTGCACAAGTGAAGGTTGCACCAAGGAGACAACCTCAAGCCAACATTCCTCATCTATTGGCTCAAAAAGGGAAGCAAGATAGACCGGTTCAACAAAGAAGATGGATTGAACCCTCTCAACCACAAAGACATAGGAAGACTTCCATGCAAGCTCAAAGACAAGGTATGATTCCTCAATTCATTCCAATTTGTCACTTTTGTGGTTTTAATGGTCACATAAGACCAAATTGCTTTCGATATATTAAAATGTGTAGAACTAGAAGCATGATTGAGAAGAGAAAGACTAGAGCCAAGATGCATGTTCCTAGGAATGATATGACTAATTTGCATGATCCTAGGACATCTAGAGCCCATGTACCAAAGACCATTAAGAAAGAAAATGTTGTTCTTAAATGGATTAGGAAGAATGAAAATGTTTGCCATGTTGCACAAATTGCCTTGAAGGCAAATTCTTCTAATCTTTGGTATCTTGATAGTGGGTGCTCTAGGCACATGACGGGAAACAAGAGTTTCTTTGAGACTCTTGTTATGGAGGAAGGAGGAAATGTCACTTTTGGTGATGGATCCAAAAAGAAAGTCATAGGGAAAGGAACCATTTCCGTTCCCGGATTGCCCTCCTTATCCAATGCTTTACTTGTTGATGGCTTGAAAGCCAATTTGATTAGCATTTCTCATCTTAGTGATGAAGGATATTCCGTCTTGTTTAACAAAGAGAATTGCTCTATCCTAAAGCCCAATGGACAAACCTTATTGAAAGGTATGAGATCTAGCGACAATTGCTATTGTCTTGAAGCTAGAATAGTCTCAAACAATGTGTCCAAGGATGAGCAAATTGAGTTGTGGCATGAAAGACTTGGCCACATGAACTTTCGGGATCTACGGACCCTTGGAAAGTTTGATTGTGTGCGTGGCCTCCCTAAGCTTGGGAAGAAAGCCAATGGTATTTGTGGACCTTGTCAACAAGGAAAACAAACTAAAAGCATGCATAAAAAGGGCAAGTATCTCTCCACCAAGGAGCCACTAGAGCTTCTCCATATGGATCTTATGGGTCCTATGCAAACCGAGAGCTTGGGTGGAAAGAGATACATTTTTGTTTGTGTAGATGATTTCTCTAGGTTCACATGGACATATTTTCTTAGAGAAAAATCCGAAACTTTTGATAAGTTTAAAATGCTTTGTACTAAACTTCAAAATGAAATGAATTCTAACATTAAAAGCATAAAACGGATTAGAAGTGACCATGGGAGGGAATTTGAGAATGCTTCTTTTGAAACCTATTGTGATAGTATAGGTATCTCCCATGAGTTTTCGGCTCCTAGAACACCTCAACAAAATGGAGTTGTTGAGAGGAAAAATAGGGTCCTTCAAGAGATGGCCCGTGTGATGTTGCTTAGCAACAATGTGTCTAGGAATTTATGGGCCGAAGCCATCAACACGGCTTGCTACATAGGAAATAGAGTTTTCCTAAGGCCCGGTACTAGGAATACCTCCTATGAGTTATGGAAAGGCAAGAGGCCAAATGTTAGCTACTTCCACACATTTGGAAGCAAATGCTACATTTTAAATGACCGAGATCAACTTGGCAAATTTGATGCTAAGAGTGATGAAGGTATCTTTATTGGCTATGCCTTGAATAGTAGAGCCTATAGAGTTTTCAATAAGAAAACTCTAAGTGTCATGGAATCATCTAATGTGGTATTTGATGATGAAAGGCTCAAGTGTAGTAATCATGAGGAGGAGGTTATTCTTAGTGATGATTCTCCTTTGGAGAAGGTTGTTGTGACTCCTAATGTGGGGACATCCAATGTTGTTGAAAATGACACACAACCTATTGATAGAGTTCCTAACTTGGACTCTAATGAACCCGCTCCATGGGTTAGAAGACTCCATAACAAAGAGGATGTTATTGGAGATGTGAATGAGGGTGTTAGGACTAGAAGGCAAATAGCTAATCTTATTAGCTTCACATGCTACACCTCTCAAATAGAACCCAAAAAGATTGATGAAGCTCTAAATGATGAGTTTTGGGTTCTTGCCATGCAAGAAGAGCTAAACCAATTCGAAAGGAATGAGGTTTGGACTCTAGTTCCTAGGCCTAAGACCACTAATGTCATAGGCACAAAATGGATATATAGGAACAAATCCGATGAGGATGGCAACGTAGTGCGTAACAAGGCAAGACTTGTTGCACAAGGGTACTCTCAAATTGAGGGTATCGACTTTGAGGAGACTTTTGCTCCCGTTGCCCGCCTAGAGTCCATTAGGCTTCTCTTGTCCATCTCTTGTGTGCACAAGTTCAAATTGCACCAAATGGATGTTAAGAGTGCCTTCCTCAATGGCTTCTTGCAAGAGGAAGTGTTTGTTGAGCAACCCAAGGGGTTTGTGGATGCACACAACCCCAACCATGTCTATCGCCTCAAGAAGGCTCTTTATGGGTTGAAACAAGCACCGAGGGCTTGGTATGAGCGCCTCACTCAATTTCTTGTCAACAATGACTACACAAGAGGTAGTGTTGACAAGACACTATTCATCAAGAAAGACAATGATGAGCTTTTTATAGCTCAAATATATGTTGATGATATAGTGTTTGGATCCACCAACAACACCAAAGTCCAACAATTTGTTGATGTTATGTCTCATGAATTTGAGATGAGCCTTGTTGGTGAGCTTAGTTACTTCCTAGGTTTGCAAATTAGGCAATTAAGTGATGGAATCTTCATATCCCAAGCCAAATATGCCAAAAACCTAGTGAAGAAGTTTGGTCTTGAGAAAGCCAAACATTGTAACACACCCATGAGCACCACTTTGAAACTAAGCAAAGATGCTAGTGGTAAAAGTGTAGAACAAACACTTTATAGGGGTATGATAGGAAGCTTGCTTTATTTGACCGCAAGTAGGCCCGACATATCCTTTAGTGTGGGTGTGTGTGCAAGGTACCAATCCGATCCCAAGGAGTCCCATCTCTCTTGCGTCAAGAGAATCATTCGATTTGTGAATGGGACTTCTAACTATGGGATTTGGTACTCATTTGACACTAATGCTAGTCTTGTAGGCTTTAGTGACGCAGATTGGGCCGGAAATTGTGATGATAGGAAAAGCACATCGGGCGGTTGCTTTTTCCTTGGAAACAATCTTGTTTCTTGGTTTTGCAAGAAGCAAAACTCAATTTCCTTGTCCACGGCGGAGGCCGAGTACATAGCCGCGGGGAGTGGATGCACACAACTCCTATGGATGAAGCAAATGCTAGTTGACTACGGATTCAACCAAGGTACACTCACTCTCTTTTGTGATAACATGAGTGCTATTAATATTTCCAAGAATCCGGTTCAACATTCTAGAACTAAGCATATTGACATCCGTCATCATTTCATTAGAGAACTAGTTGAAAATAAATGCATTGTACTTGAGCATGTAGGTACAAATGATCAACTAGCCGACTTGTTTACAAAACCTCTAGATGCTACTCGATTTAAAACTCTTAGTAGATCTATTGGAATATGTCTTGTGGAGTGATGAGTTCTAGTATTTGACCCCAATTAGGGGAGCTCAAGCAAAGAGAGCAAACTTGCATGAATTGTCATATGCAAAAAGTTAACTTCTTTTATGCTCTTTTATGATTGTTTGAGAATGCTTGGTGAATAACATTGATTAATGCTTTAATAATGTTTTTAATAACACCTTGCACGGTTGCCTAGCATGTACTGCATGATTTCTATTTTTGCTTGAGTGTGCTTATCCATTTGAGGAATGTTCTACTTGTTAGTACATGTGATTGACCTCAAATTATTCTCCATGTTCATGATTCTTTGATATGCATTCTTAAGCTCTCTCTTGAAAAAGGGCTACTGGCAATATGACGTGCAGCCGCCCAATGTAGGAAATGGCTACTCATTTGAAACCGAGTGAAAGCCTTCAAGAGAGTTACATTAGCATGATAAACAGAAATACATGCTTTCTAGGATAAAGGAGAAAAACAGAAAAGTTGAAATGTGTTTGATGATGTGTGTGATGCATTGCTTAATAAAGACCTCAAAATTGTTGATTGATGATGTGTCTTGCAATGTAGAAAAGATGATATATTTTTTGATGTGGTTAGTACACTCTGCACACAAATGCTTGGATATATATCTTCTTATCATAACAACAGGGCTCTAATTGGTTTGACTTCATTTGGAAAACCCGTTGATTGTTGCTTTGATTGATACTTATGCATGAGCTCAATAGTGCTTGTATTACATGCTAAGCAACTTTTACACACACACACTTTTCTGTGAATAAAATCTCCTTGAATCTCTCTCAATTCTTGAATTGCATAAAGTTCGTTTATATGATTATGCAAATGCCTTTTGTGCAAATAGCTCTCTTTGCTAAAGCAATCCTATAGGGGGAGCTCCTTTGCCTATCTCATGACAAAAAGGGGGAGAAGTCTTGAGAGATATAGGGGGAGCATTGTGTATGCTTTGGGGAGAAGTTTGAGAGAGAGTAACCTTTGAGGGGGAGCATTGCATACTCATACATTGCATGATATTGTGGTTAAAAGATTCATATGCAAATGCTTGTTTTTCTTTCACTTGATCATCTCACATACACTTGCTTTGGAAGTGTAATCTAATTGTTTTGAAGGTTTGGTTATTCTACAAGAGATTGAAGACTTGAAGTTTTATTTTCTTATCTCTTTGTATCTCTTTGTACTTTGTAATGTAGAATTTCCCGAAGTTTCATTTATCTTGTGAGGATCAATGTGAGTGGTGGTTTTGTCACGAAATAGCCAAAGGGGGAGATTGTAAGGATTCCCATTGTTGATTGGCTTATTTCGTAGACAAACCACATATTGGGGATGATTGTGTTGTGGGTAGCTTAGGTCATCTTGATGATTATCAAGGCAAGCTTCCAAGCATCCCGGTGACTTCAAGATCAAGAGCTTCTAAAGGTATATCACTTGACTTGATTCTTGAAGAGATTTAGTTGCACACACACACACACATTTCATGATCTTATGCTCTATATACTTTGTTGTGTGATTTGTGTTGTTGCATATTCGTTTTCCTGCATGATCACCTTATCATTGTGTATTCATTCTTTGCCATGATTTTTGGCCTTGGATTTTGCATGAAGCCTTTTCTAGAGGTTAATTTTTACCTCAAACCGCTCCTGGACCGCTGTGATTTTCTTCCCAGCGCTAGGAAAGCGTTTTTCGGACAGAGAAAACCGCTCCCGAACCGCTTCCGGACCGCTGCCATTTTTCCGCAGCGTTTTGGCTTGACAGGGAAAACAGCTGCCGGACAGCTGCCGGACCGCTGCCGGACAGCTGCCTGACCGCTGCCGGACAGCTGCCTGATTTCGCAAGTGTTTGGGCGAACAGCTGCCGGACAGCTGCCGGACCGCTGCCGGACAGCTGCCGGACCGCTGCCGGACAGCTGCGGCTTTGGCAGCGGTCGTGCGTGACTTTTCGTTTTCCAAAGGCCAAAACGACATCATTTCATCTAGGGGTCCTATTTAAGTATCATCTTCTTCCTTGCTCGTTCAAGAGAGCTCAAAATCAGACCTTAGAGTGAGAAACTCAAACCCTAGAGAGAGAAAGCTTCAATCTTGCTTCTTTAACTCTCCAAACCCAAAACCCATGTGCATCTAACATGTTTCATGCATCAATCTTCCATGGGTCTTCTTCATTTATGACTTGGTAAGTAGAACAAACACCACATCTTCATTTATTGTTCTATCTTAGTCAAGACATGTCTTTTATTGCTTAGTTTAGCAAATCTTCACTTTTATTGCATATTTAGTGAAGTTATGACATGATTGGGTTTTGTTTGTGGTAGCTTACATGATTAGGATGATTTTCCCTAAATAGCTAACCCTAGAACATTCTTGTACAATTGGTTGATGATTAGGTTGATAGATTAATGTTTATTTATCTAGTCAAGCTTAATTGAATGTTCTTGTGGATTTAATTGACAATTATGTTGTTAGAAATTCTCTACAACTAATTGAGTTCACATGTTTGGACATGTTGACATTGTTTGATAGCTAGGATTGTTTTGTGATTGATAACATCTAGCTAAGCTTTATGATATGTCATTTAGCTTTTGATATCTAGGATTGATTTCATTGATATATCATCATTCTAGGTAAGCATATAGAGTTGCCTTGCTCTTGTTGCATTTTGAGTATTTCATATATTCACTTAGGTTGTTTTCTCTTCATTGAGAACTAAGTCTTGTGTTGCTTCCGGGATTAGGTTGCATAAATCACAAGCATTGGGACTAGGTTCACTTATACCGGGATTAGGTAGGTGTGTGATTACTTCCGGGATTAGGTTGTAATCGTTTTACACATTTAGTGGATTCGAGGTTCAAGTGTGGCTCACTTACATAGCCCGTGGTTTTTCCCGTGAGGGTTTCCACGTAAATATCAAGTGTCTTTTAATTTCCGCACCATATTACACTTGCTATTGTATTTTGACTAGTGGAGGGTATTTTCGTAATCTTGTCCATTAACGAAAATTTGGTAAAATTGGGTAAAATCTATTCACCCCCCCTCTAGATTAATATTGAACACACCATAATTTGTTTCAAGGAGCTTCTTAATGGTCTTGTTAGTAGCTTCAACCAGCCCATTGGTTTGAGAATGAGCCACCGAAGCAAAACAGAGATTGATCCTCCGGTCTTCACAGAATTCCCTGAAGTTGGCATTGTCAAATTGCTTTCTCAAATCAGTTATGATGGCCATCGGGGTGCCAAATCGACAGACAATGTGTTCCTTGACAAAGTTGGTGGTCTTTTCTTCAGTTATCCGGGTAAAGGCCTTGGCTTCTACCCACCGAGTAAAGTAATCTATCGCCACCACTGCATGCTTGGCTTGGCCGGGTGCAGTGGGGAGTGGCCCGATCAAGTCTAGTCCCCAGATGGCAAAGGGGTAGGGAGTACTGATTGAGGAGAGCCTCTCTGGTGGGAGATGATGGAGGTTTGCTATTTTCTGACAAGCCTCGCATGATCGCGCGAACTGCCTTGCATCCTGGTGTATAGTCGGCCAGTAGTAACCCATCCTGATTACCTGGTAAGCTAAAGTTTCCCCTGACACGTGGTTACCACAATCCCCTGAGTGCACCTCGTTGAGCGCCCAGTGCGTAGAGGGAGAGATTTCCCTTTACGGTATAGGTGTCCTTCTACCAAGCAGTACCGGGTAGTTGTCCTCTTGAGCCGGCGGGCTTGATCCGGATCTGTAGGGAGAATGTTACTTTGGAGATAGTCTGCTATTGGATCCATCCAACACCGGAGGTGACTCACAGGAAGGACCCCTGCCTCTTTAGCTATGCTGGAGAAAGGAACCAATTGGAGGGGTACTCCTTTTGGTAACGCGTGTCCCTCTCCAGTGGCAATCTTAGCTAGAAGATCCGCACGATGACTTTTCTTCCTGGGCACTTGCTATATTCTTACACCCTTGAACTTCTTCATAGCCTCATGAACTTTAGCTAGATAGGCCATCATGTTGTCACCTTTTGCTTGGTACAATCCTATCACCTGATTGACCACTAATTGGGAATCACTCTTGATCTGAAGGTACTTAACCCCTAGAGTCCCAGCTACTTTCATTCCTGCTAACAGAGCTTCATATTCTGCTTCGTTGTTGGTGGCTTTGAATTCGAACCTGAAACAATGACTTACCTCGATTCTCGCGGGGTCTATCAGGACGATCTTGGCTCCGTATCCCGACTGGTTCGAAGCTCCATCTGTGTAAAGTATCCACATCTTGCTGTCTACAGGCCATTCCAGAAGGGTTTGATTCGGATCGGGGTCTACTGATACGCCGGGGTCCAAGATCGGGCTAAACTCCACTATGAAGTCTGCCAGGGCTTGAGCTTTAATCGTGGTTCTTGCCCTGTATTTGATGTCGAAATGTGTGAGCTCTAGGGCCCATAGAACCAATCTACCTGACACATCTGGCCTCTGGAGGAATTGTCTCAAAGGCTGATCTGTGACAACCGCGATGGTGTGAGCTTGAAAATAAGGCCGGAGCTTTCTAGATGTGGTCACCAGGGCGTAGGCGAGCTTCTCTAGTAAGGTGTAATTTCTCTCGGACTTTGTAAAAGCCCGGCTCACGTAATAGATCGGCCTCTGCACTCCGTCACTGCATTCCTTCACTATGGCTCCACTAGTAGCCACTTCAGAAACTGCTAGGTAGAGTAAGAGCTCTTCACCCGGGGTTGGTTTTACCAATAGCGGCGGGCTTGACAGGTATTCCTTTAGAGCTTGAAAAGCCTGCTCGCTTTGCTCGTCCCACTTCATCTTTTTCCCCTGCTTGATGATTTTGAAAAAAGGGAGACATTTATCTGTGGAGCGGGATATGAATCGGTTCAAGGCTGCTATTCGTCCGGTTAATCCTTGTGCCTGCTTGAGGGTTGTAGGGGACTCGAGATTTAAAATGGCTTTGATCTTCTCAGGATTTGCTTCAATTCCCCTTTCATGTACCATGAATCCCATAAATTTGCCTGCTGCTACCCCGAATGCACACTTAGCGGGGTTCAACCTCGTTTGGTTCTGCCTTATTATCTGGAAGGTCTGGCGTAAGTCCCCTGTATGTTGTCTTGCTTCTGGAGATTTAGTGATCATGTCATCTATGTATACCTCCATGGATTTCCCTATCTGTTCCTTGAACAGTTTGTTCACCATGCGCTGGTAGGTGGCACCTGCATTTTAAAGTCCGAATGGCATTACCTTATAACAGTAGAGGCCTTGTCCGGTGATGAAGCTAGTTTTGTCTTGGTCTGAAGGATGCATCATGATCTGATTGTACCCTGAGAAAGCATCCATGAAGCTTAGGAGCTTATTTCCTGCAGTAGAGTCAATAAGCTAGTCTATTTTAGGCAGAGGGAAGCTATCTTTGGGGCAGGCCCGATTGAGATCGGTGTAATCCACGCACATTCGCCACTTCCCGTTAGACTTGGTTACCATAACCACATTGGCGATCCACTCGGGGTACCGTGATTCCTTGATGAATCTGACCTTCAGGAGCTTGTCAACCTCTTCTTGGACCGCGGCATTGCGTTCAGCATTGAAGTGTCTTCTTTTCTGTTTTACTGGCTTGAAGGTTGCGTCCACTGCCAACCTATGGGTAGCCAGGCTAAGAGGAATGCCAGGCATCTCCTCATGGCTCCAAGCAAAGATATCATTGTACTCCCTGAGAAGCTCTATCAAATCCTCCTTAACCTCCGGGTCCAGACCTTCTCCCACTTTTACTGTCTTTGATGGATCTTCTTTCCGGATTCGGACCTCCTCTAGCTGATCTGATGGATACCCACTGGTCCAACCACGCTCTTCTTCTTCTGATTCCTCCACGATTATGTTTGGTACCTCTCCCTCCTCTAAGACATGATCATCCCGCTCTGTCGCTCTCGGACCTGGGTCGTTGGTCACCGATGCGCACTGCTTAGCCAATGCAGCGGGGTTGGTGGACACCGCATAACAATTGCGGGCTGCTTGCTGGTCCCCTCTTACCTCTCCTACTCCCGATCCTACTGGAAACTTCAACACGTTGTGGTAGATGGATATCACTCCTCTAATCCCTGACAAGAAAGGCCTTCCCAAGATTGCATTGTATGCAGACGGGGTGTCCACTACAATAAAGTCCGTCATTATGTTCCGCTGAAGAGGAGTCTCTCCAACTATCACTGGTAGTATCTTTGTTCCCATCGGCATTACGGAGTCCCCTGTGAATCCGTATAGTAGAGAGGTACAACTGTTGAAGTAAGAGTTCTTCAGTTTGAGCTGCTCATGAGCCCCCTTGAACAGAATATCCATGCTGCTTCCCGTATCGATCAGGACGCGGTGCACTAGGCAATTGGCGATCTGTACTGTTATGACCATGGGGTCATCATGTGGCTGTACCGTATTGTAGACATCCTCCTCCGTAAAGATTATCTTGGTGGAGCAGGATAGGTCTCGGGGTCCTCAACTGACCTTTAGTATCTCATGTTCAGCGTTAAGCCTGGGAATCTTCCTTGCGTGGTTCTTCCTTGAATTGTTGGAGGTTCCAGCTAGGGTAGGGCCTCCACTGATGGTGTGGATCACCTGGATCTACTGCATTAGATCCTTCTCTCATTCTCTCCTTCTTTCCGCTGCTTCCTGCATCCCGCTCTGAACCTGCTTTCCTTCTTTGATGCTATCTCGGACCTGTTGTAAAAATTCAGTTAGAAGTCCACCTCTTACCAGTGCTTCTATCTGATTGCGGAGACTGTAACATTCTGAGGTGTTGTGCCCCACATCTTCATGGAAGTCGCAATACTTGTATTGATTCCTCCTGTCTACAGGGATCTTCATGGGGACTGGCTTTCTGAGTAGACCCTTATCCCGAATAGTGAGATAGATAGTTTCCCGTGAAGCATTGAGAGGGGTATAATGGTTATACCCTTCTTCCTCTCTCGCTATTCTGGATACTTCCTTCAAGGAGAGCTCTCTGGGAGGCGATCTCCTGACTGGGTATCTATCCTAGTACGAAGGCATAGGAGGCGGCCTATAAGTAGACCGATTTGGAGGTAGATTCTGAAACTTCCTAGCTGGTGTAGGCTTCGGAGCCTCCTTCTTTGGGCGCGGTGCTAATCGGGCTTCATCGTGTTCAATTTTGATCCGGAGTTGTTCCTCGATGTCCACCTGTTCCAGAGCCCGATTGTAGGCTTCCTGGTACGTCTCGGGAGGATGCTTGGCAAAAGACCGAAATAGCCTGCCGGCCCACAAGTTCCTCCAGAAATTGGCTAAAGTTTCCTTCTCGTTGAACACACCTATCTGGACGACCTCTTTGTGGAATTTCTCCACATAAGATCTCAGAGTTTCACCCCGCTCTTGAACTACGTACTGCAGCAGGATAGGATCCTTGGGACGGGGTTTGATTCCCTGAAACTGTGCACAGAAAGCTTTGGTAAGTTTGGAGAAAGAATCAACACTACCTGGTGATAATTTTCTGAACCATGTCTTGGCACAGTCTGTCAGGGTTGAGGGGAACATCCTGCACATGGCAGTCCTGGTTGCACTCTGAACTTCCATCTGGTGGACGAAGCTTTCTAGGTGGCTAACGGGATCCTCGGTTTCAGAGTATTTCTCTGAAGGCATCCTGAATTTAGGGGGCAACCCTGCTTCTCTCACTTTTTTGGAGAATGGTGCATTCATCTCGCCCAGGGGGTTCTTCTGACTTCCTTGATGTTTTCCCTTCTTCAGCTGCTCCAACTCCTTCGCCATCCTTGTCATCTGATCCTCCAGGTGTTGAGAATTTTTGGTTCCGGATCGGGCTACTGAAACTTCTTCATCTGATGAATCTGAATCAAGAATTACCTCCTTTCGCTTAGCTCTCTGACGCTTTTCTCTGTAGCTCCTTCGGGATTTGGCACTTCCTTCTGAATCAGGATGCAGATCCCTCTCCTTTGCCTTTGGCTTGGGTAGAGATTGAATCCTCCTAGGAGGAACCTCGATTGCGGACTTTACTAGCCTGGGTCTGAGCTCTGCCTGTCGGACTAAGAGGGGTGGGCCCAATCGGTCGAAAACTGGTGCCCTGACACTTGGGCCAGCATCTCCTGGGATCCTGGCTGCTTCAAAGGGAATCCCCTGGGCTATTATCCGGAGTCTGATTGCTTCTACGTAGGCTGCGGCGTGCTGTTCTAAGACATCTCGATTGACTTCCTACCTAGCGGGGTCTTGAGGGACAAGGCCTGCAGCTGGTGGGGGCACTAGTGGAGGATTCTCATTCCTGGTGCCCTTACCCCGCCTCTGGGCTCTTTCAGTGGAAGCAAGGGACTGGAGTCCTGATGGCTCGGGATGACCCTGGGAGGGTCGGAGTCTCATTCTGAATATTTCCAGATGGAAAAAGACTGTTTTGAATGATGGTTGGGATAATAGTTCCCACAGACGGCGCCAAAAGTGTTACCTGAAAATCGTTCTTGAGATGGAATTTCAAATAACAACTTTAAAGGGACCAAGATCGAGATTGACCCTAGTCGGAGGGGTATCACGTAGTTTGATACCGACTAAGTCCCTATCAATGCAAGTACAATATAGAGTATAAGAAATCACTCAAAAATAAGTTTTATTTGATCGTCCCTTTGCATTACAATATGCGAACTATTTCTTATTCGGGTTACAATGGTGTATGGAGATCCTACAAAGGTAACAGAGATGGTGATGGTGGCGAAACTGTGCCTGTCGATAATTAGAGTGTAAGGTTTTTTTTTTTTTTTTTTGGAGAAGATCCCCCCCCCCCCCCCCCCCCCCCCGATGAATAAGTAGTTGTATATATAGGTCCTGTTGTTTGCCATGCACTCCTATAATTTCGGGCTAGGGTTTGGCAGCTGCAGGATCCTCTTCCTTTTAGGAGGTAATCTCACAGCTTTTATGTGCAGAATCCAGTCTTCCCTTCCTAGGAGGAGTCAATCTCCCACCTTCCTAATTGGATTCTTATTGTGCTGACCTGTTCAAGATAGGACTCTCAGGTGGGAAGGAGTATACCTCCTTTGTATGGCGGCGTTTTATTGGATCTTTTGTGGAGCTTTTAGTTCCTGGTGTAAGAATCTTGCTTCCTGGTGCCCTTCTGTTTAGCGGACTGTTTACGTCCAGTAAGCGTCCTACTGATGGAGTAAGGGAACGTGTAGCTGATATTGTAGCGGGATGCTTAGTAGAACTCCGCGCTGGGGTGCTGCGAAGTTCATACGATAGTGGGATGCTCAGGAGGACCCCGCATTGGGGCATTGCGGGGTTCCTAGGAAGCCCGGTCATTGGATCACAAGGTGAGTTTTAGTGAGTAGTCCAGCTTCGCGGCCATATTTCCGAGTTAAGATGCTGGCGAGGTCCTAAAAAACTGGAGGAAGATTGGGTTTGACCCCGTTGGAGGGGATGTGCACTCGGATCAGTCAGGGTCGACCTGTCGGGGTAACCAGAGGGTGTTCGTTTCTCCTATATCCTTCTTGTGTTGAGGTGGAAAATTCTTCTTTGGTCCTTCGCCAATTTTGGCGGTTAACAACTTCAATTGCTTGCGATCTAAGCAACCTAATCTCGGAAGCTACACGCAAGACTTACTTCTCAATGAAGAGATTACAACCTATGTGAATATATGATGATATTCAATGAGCAAAAAAAGCTAGGTAACCTTAGATGCTTATCTAGGATGATTAGATAACAATAAATGCAATCCTAGATGTCAATAGCTAAATGACATGTCATAAAGCTTATCAAATCATAGATAAAATAACCTAGATGTTGCTATCAAAATACAACACACAAACATGTCAACACAACAATCTCTATTTTGCATCTAGAATATATTCTAAGAGCATACAAATAATATAAAAGATTTCTTTGATAAATAAAACACTAAACTTAGATGAGATTAGTGAGGAACATACCAAAGGATGTGTGTTGACCAAAACCCATGCAAGCAAGCATCCTAACTATGCTAGAAAATGCTAGATGATATTTAGATGCATAGGAGAATGGTTTTGAGTGTGTAAAAATGAGTTCTTGATTTGATTTTCTCTCAAATATCTCTCTTTTAAGATTAGGGTTCTTTTGAGTCAGAGAACTAGCTTAGAGAAATGAGAAAGTATGATATTTATAGACATCAAAGACAATTTTGCCCTTGAAATCACCGATCGATGGTTTCATTCTGCGGTCATGGCCGCAGAATTTAACCGCCGAATTGAACCCGAGAAGCAGGGGATCATTCGATGACCAGATTCGGTGGTCAATCAAAACCGCCGATCAAAACCCAAAAAGAAACCGACCTAAAATATCTAATTTGGCGGTTTCATTCGGCAGCCAGGCCGCCGATTAAACCGCCGAACAAAACCCGAGAATAATAAATGCATCAGGTCATTCGGCGGTTTCGATTCAGCGGCCTGGCCGCCGATCGTAACCGCAGATCCAATCCAAAGATCTCTAGAATCAAACGGCGGTTTCCATTCGGCGGCTAGGCCACCGATTAAACCGCCGTTTCACCACTGAAGGTGAAACCAAAGGAGAAGCCAAGGGCATTCTCCGAAGGCGATCTTCGTGCAAACCCAAGCACATAATCATGCAATCACGGACGTTTCCGAACATATTCGGGAAACGAATTACAAAACACAAAAACACATAACAAGATATAAACAATCAAAGTGCTAGTGTGTAATGTGACATGTGAAGAGTATGCACACATATGCAAGTATGCTAAGTGTGTGTATGCTTCTAGATCTCTTCAATGAAAACTAAGCACAAGAAATATACCTTTGGAGTGCTTGTCACCTTGAGGTCTTGAAGAGGGCCTTCGAAGTTGGTCTCCAATCACCTAATCTACCCTTACATTTCAAACCCCAACTTGTGGTTTGTCCACAAAATAAGCCAATCAATAATGGGAATCCTTACAATCTCCCCCTTTGGCTATTTCGTGACAAAACCACCTCTCACATTGATCCTCACAACAAAAAATGAAGCTACGGGATATTCTACATTACAAAGAGATAAGAAAATAAAACTTCAAGTCTTCAATCTCTTGTAGAATTACCAAACCTTCAAAACAATTAGATTACACTTCCAAAGCAAGTGTATGTGAGTTGATCAAGTGAAAATAAAACAAGCATTTGCAAATTAAACTTTTAAACACAACATTATGCAATGTATGAGTATGCAATGCTCCCCCTCAATGGGTTACTCCCCCTCAATATGTAATCTCCCCAAATGCACATGTACTATAATTAGCAACTCCCCTTTACCACATCCTACTCCCCCTTTTTGTCATGATATAGGCAAAGGAGTAGTCCCCAACTGGGTCACTCACAGCAAAGAGAGATAGTAGCATACAAGATAATGCATAGTTAAATAAGCCACTTTATGCACTCAATTAATTGGAGAGAATCAAGGAGATTTATTTTATTGAAAATGTGTGAATCAAAAATGCTTTGCATACAAGACATGTTGCATTCAAGTCCAAAATACAATGGTATTTGGCAAAACAAATGACAAAGGTTTCAAATAGAATTCAAACAAATTTTACCATTTGTCATGAGAGAAGCAAAGATATAGAAAATTTATTGATTTTGATTTTTAACAACAACTATATCCAACCTTATAAGCGAAACATGGCATGAGCGACTTTGCACCCTATTTGATTTTTCCGGGTATGAAACCCGTATGATAGTAACCATGTTCAACAAATAAAGAAAGAGAGACATTTGGATTGAAACATCTTTTTGAATGGATACATGATCCTTTATCAATTTTAGTCTCACTAGCTTTTTCACACATTGTTTTGCATTTAATAAAATGCAATCATCAATTCATTCTTTTTCAATTTAGCATGTCATTTTAGAATCATCATGTCATGGAAATAACTATAGGTCATTCAAATCATACTTCCTATGTAAATCTCCTAGTCCAAAAATGCATGTTTGAACATAAATATGACATGGATTGAAAACAAAGCAAGGTTCACACTTATTGAGATAAAAGCATATATACATATGTCCAACCAAGCTTACTTCAAGCAATTAAAAGAGAAGTACAAGATCTTTCAAATATTTTGCATGCATCTAGTATACAAAAAGCTCTCTTTGCTTGAGTTCCCCTTATGAGGTCAATCACAAAAACTCATCACTCCACAAGACATATCCCAATAGATCTACTAAGAGTTTTAAATCGAGTAGCATCTAGAGGTTTTGTAAACAAGTCGGCTAGTTGATCTACAATGCATTTATTTTCAACTAGTTCTCTAATGAAATGATGACGGATGTCAATATGCTTAGTTCTAGAGTGTTGAACCGGATTCTTGGAAATATTAATAGCACTCATGTTATCACAAAAGAGAGTGAGTGTACCTTGGTTGAATCCGTAGTCTTCTAGCATTTGCTTCATCCATAGGAGTTGTGTGCATCCACTCCCTGCGGCTATGTATTTGGCCTCCGCCGTGGACAAGGAAATTGAGTTTTGCTTCTTGCAAAACCAAGAAACAAGATTGTTTCCAAGGAAAAAGCAGCCGCCCGATGTGCTTTTCCTATCATCACAATTTCCCGCCCAATCCGCATCACTAAAGCCTACAAGACTAGCATTAGTGTCAAACGAGTACCAAATCCCATAATTAGAAGTCCCATTCACATATCGAATGATTCTCTTAACGGAAGAGAGATGTGACTCCTTGGGATTGGATTGGTACCTAGCACACACACCCACACTAAAGGATATATCGGGCCTACTTGCGGTCAAATAAAACAAGCTTCCTATCATGCCCCTATATAGTGTTTGATCCATACTTTTACCACTAGCATCTTTGCTTAGCTTCAAAGTGGTACTCATGGGTGTATCACAATGTTTGGCTTTTTCAAGACCAAACCTCTTCACTAGGTTTTTGGCATATTTGGCTTGGATTATGAAGATCCCATCATTCAATTGCCTAATTTGCAAACCTAGGAAGTAACTAAGCTCACCAACAAGACTCATCTCAAATTCATGAGACATAACATCAACAAATTGTTGGACTTTGGTGTTGTTGGTGGAGCCAAACACTATATCATCAACATAAATTTGAGCTATAAAAAGCTCATCATTGTCTTTCTTGATGAATAGTGTCTTGTCAACACTACCTCTTGTGTAGTCATTGTTGACAAGGAAATGAGTGAGGCGCTCATACCAAGCCCTCGGTGCTTGTTTCAACCCATAAAGAGCCTTCTTGAGGCGATAGACATGGTTGGGGTGGTGTGCATCCACAAACCCCTTGGGTTGCTCAACAAACACTTCCTCTTGCAAGAAGCCATTGAGGAAGGCACTCTTTACATCCATTTGGTGCAACTTGAACTTGTGCACACAAGAGATGGACAAGAGAAGCCTAATAGACTCTAAACGGGCAACGGGAGCAAAAGTCTCCTCAAAATCGATACCCTCAATTTGAGAGTACCCTTGTGCAACAAGTCTTGCCTTGTTACGCACTATGTTGCCATCCTCATCGGATTTGTTCCTATATATCCACTTTGTGCCTATGACATTTGTGGTCTTAGGCCTAGGAACTAGAGTCCAAACCTCATTCCTTTCGAATTGGTTTAGCTCTTCTTGCATGGCAAGAACCCAAAATTCATCATTTAAAGCTTCATCAATCTTTTTGGGTTCTATTTGAGAGGTGTAGCAAGTGAAGCTAATAAGATTAGCTATTTACCTTCTAGTCCTAACACCCTCATTTACATCTCCAATAACATCATCTTTGTTATGGAGTCTTCTAACCCATGGAGCGGGTTCATTAGAGTCCAAGTTAGGAACTCTATCAATAGGTTGTGTGTCATTATCAACAACATTGGACGTCCCCACATTAGGAGTCACATCAACCTTCTCCAAAGGAGAAACATCACTAAAAATAACCTCCTCCTCATGATTACTAGACTTGAGCCTTTCATCATCAAATACAACATTAGATGATTCCATAACACTTAGAGTTTTCTTATTGAAAACTCTATAGGCTCTACTATTTAAGGCATAGCCAATAAAGATACCCTCATCACTCTTGGCATCAAATTTGCCAAGTTGATCTCGGTCATTTAAAATGTAGCATTTGCTTCCAAATGTGTAGAAGTAGCTAACAATTGGCCTTTTACCTTTCCATAACTCATAGGAGGTATTCCTAGTACCGGGCCTTAGGAAAACTATATTTCCTATATAGCAAGCCGTGTTGACAGCTTCGGCCCATAGATTCCTAGGCACATTGTTGCTAAGCAACATCACACGGGCCATCTCTTGAAGAACCCTATTTTTCCTCTCAACAACTCCATTTTGTTGAGGTGTCCTAGGAGCCGAAAACTCATGGGAGATACCTATACTATCACAATAGGTTTCAAATGAAGCATTCTCAAATTCCCTCCCATGATCACTTCTTATCCGTTTTATGCTTTTAATGTTAGAATTCATTTCATTTTGAAGTTTAGTACAAAGCATTTTAAACTTATCAAAAGTTTCGGATTTTTCTTTAAGAAAATATGTCCATGTGAACCTAGAGAAATCATCTACACAAACAAAAATGTATCTCTTTCCACCCAAGCTCTCGGTTTGCATAGGACCCATAAGATCTATGTGGAGAAGCTCTAGGGGCTCCTTGGTGGAGAGATACTTACCCTTTTTGTGCATGCCTTTAGTTTGTTTTCCTTGTTGACAAGGTCCACAAACACCATTGGCTTTCTTCCCAAGCTTAGGGAGGCCACGCACACATTCAAACTTTCCAAGGGTCCGTAGATCCCGAAAGTTCATGTGGCCAAGTCTTTCATGCCACAACTCAATTTGTTCATCCTTGGACACATTGTTTGAGACTATTCTAGCTTCAAGACAATAGCAATTGTCGCTAGATCTCATACCTTTCAATAAAGTTTGTCCATCGGGCTTTAGGATAGAGCAATTATCTTTGCTAAACAAGACGGAATATCCTTCATCACTAAGATGAGAAATGCTAATCAAATTGGCTTTCAAGCCATCAACAAGTAAAGCATTAGATAAGGAGGGTAATCCGGGAACGGAAATGGTTCCTTTCCCTATGACATTCTTTTTGGATCCATCACCAAAGGTGACATTTCCTCCTTCCTCCATAACAAGAGTTTCAAAGAAACTCTTGTTTCCCGTCATGTGCCTAGAGCACCCACTATCAAGATACCAAAGATTAGAAGAATTTGCCTTTAAGGCAATTTGTGCAACATGGCAAACATTTTCATTCTTTCTAACCCACTTAAGAACAACATTTTCTTTCTTAATGGTCTTTGGTACATGGGCTCTAGTAATCCTAGGATCATGCAAATTAAACTTATTATTCCTAGGAACATGCATCTTGGCTCTATTCTTTCTCTTTTCAATCATGCTTCGAGTTCTACACATTTTTATATAACGAAAGCAATTTGGTCGAATGTGACCACTAAAACCACAAAAATGACAAATTGGAATGAAACGAGAAATCATACCATTGCGTTGTGCATTTATGGGAGCCTTCCCTTGTCTTTGAGGTTGAGTGGGTTCAATCCATCTCCTTTGTTGAACCGGTCTATCTTGCTTCCAATGTTGGACTTGCATGATTGTCTTCTTTCCTTTTTGAGTCAAATGATGAGGAATATTGGCTTGAGGTTGCCTTCTTGACACCACCTTCAATTGTGCACTTTTAGAACATTGTCCTAGATCTATCTTCTTCCTAGGAGTGTGCACCGATGAAGCTTCTATGTTGCCCAAGCCCTTAACAAACACGGTCTTCTTAGAGGAGGAGGTCTCTTGACTATCTTCAAACCCAAGACCTCTCTTGTCACATGGACTCTTTCCAACACCAAGCATGTAGTCTAACTTTTTGGTGCTAGAGTCCATCCTAGTAAGTGACTTCTTAGCTTCATCAAGCTCCCTCTTCAAACCTTCTTCATTCCTCCTAGATAAAGTTAACTCCTCTCTTAGCTTATCTTCTTTCTTCTTAAGTCTTTTTACTTCTTCACTTAAGTGGTCATTGTGAGATGAAAGCTCAAGATTTTCTTCTCTCAACATCTTCATCTTTTTAGTGGTTTTCATCTCTGAGCTTCTAAACTCCTTAAGATATTCAACTAACACCTCTTTCTCCACATATCCATTTGTGGAGTTAGAATCAGAGTCATCTTCACTAGAGTCACTTTCCCTTTGATTCTCTTCCTCTTTTTCACTACCACTTTTGCTCTTGTGAGAGGAGGCAAAGGCTAGGAAGTTAGCCATGATGTCTTCATCATCCGAAAACTCATCATCTTCATTGAAGTCATCACTACTTCCACTCCAAGTGGCGGCCATCACTTTTCCCTTCTTCTTTTCCTTGTGATTTGCACAATCGGGAGCAAAGTGACCAATTCCATCACACTCAAAGCAACGGACCTCTTTCCTTTCGGTCTTCTCTTGCCTTGGTTCAAACTTCTTGAAGGGACCCTTCTTCTTCAAGTCTTGGCCTCTCATACCAAATCCTCTCTTCCCAAACTTCATAACCTTATTGAATCTTTTCACAAATAAGGTCATGTCTTCATCCGAGTCATTTTTCACCTCCTTTTCATCCTTAGATGCTTTCAAAGCAATTCCCTTTTGCTTTTTAGGAGGAGTAGAGTTAGGAGCCTTCCTAGACTCATAAGCGAGAAGTCTTCCAATGACCTCGCTCGGCTTCATATCCTTATAACCACTATTTTCTTCTAAAGCCGTCACCTTAGACTCGAATCTATCTGGGAGAGATCTCATAATCTTCTGCTTGATTCTCCTATCCGAATACGGGTCGCCAAGTTGATGACTTTGATTCACAATGTCCATCAACTTAACTTGGAAGTCATTGAAGTGCTCATGCTCTTCCATCCTAATGGTCTCAAAACTAGTTTGGAGGACTTGTAGTTTTGAATCCTTGACCACTTCGGTTCCTTCATGAGCCGTCTCTAGGATTTCCCATGCCTCTTTGGCAATCCTAGTAATTTGAACCAACTTGTATTGGTTCTCATCCATGGCACATAGGATGGCATGCATTGCCTTCCTATTCCACTTTGAAGTCTCAAACTCTCTATTAGTCCATTGTGCCTTAAGCTTAAGAACTTCTTCTCCACCACCCGTGGGAGTCATCATAGGAGGAGCGTATCCGTCTTCAATCGCCATCCATGCCCTATCATGGATTTGACATAAGTACACCTCCATCTTCCCCTTCCATGAGGAGTAGTTATCGCCGGTGAGGAGAGGAGGACGCGTGCTAGAAGCACCCTTGTTGTTGCCACCGTTTCCACTCATTGTGAATATGAATGAAATGAAATGAATGCAAAATGTATGAATGAACAAAGATCACACAAATGCAAAACACACCAAAATGAGCAAGGATCACCTATGTATGTCTAGGAACCCACTCTGATACCAATTGAAAGTTCACAAATTAACATGGTGTGTATACAAATATTAATCTAGAGGGGGGGGGGGGGGTGAATAGATTTTACCAAATTTACCCAATTTTTGCGTTTAATCAATTTACGAAAATGCCCCAAACTAGTCAATACAATAACAAGTGTAATATGGTGCGGAATTATAAAAGACACTTGATATTTACGTGGAAACCCTCACGGGAAAAACCACGAGCTGTATAGTGCGCCACACTCGAACCTCGAATCCACTAAATGTGTTAAACGATTACAACCTACTCCCGGTATATAATCACACACCTACCTAATCACACACCTACCTAATCCAAAGACTTCAATTGCTTGCGATCTAAGCAACCTAATCCTGGAAGCTACAAGCAAGACTTACTTCTCAATGAAGAGATTACAACCTGTGTGAATATATGATGATATTCAATGAGCAAATAAAGCTAGGTAATCTTAGATGCTTATCTAGGATGTTTAGATAACAATAAATGCAATCCTAGATGTCAATAGCTAAATGACATGTCATAAAGCTTAGCAAATCATAGATAAAATAACCTAGATGTTGCTATAAAAATACAACACACAAACATGTCAACACAACAATCTCTATTTTGTATCTAGAATATATTCTAAGAGCATACAAATAATATAAGAGATTTCTTTGATAAATAAAACACTAACTTAGATGAGATTAGTAAAGAACATACCAAAGGATGTGTGTTGACCAAAACCCATGCAAGCAAGCATCCTAACTATGCTAGAAAATGCTAGATGATATTTAGATGCATATGAGAATGGTTTTGAGTGTGTAAAAATGAGTTCTTGATTTGATTTTCTCTCAAATATCTCTCTTTTAAGATTAGGATTCTTTTGAGTCAGAGAACTAGCTTAGAGAAATGAGAAAGTATGATATTTATAGACATCAAGAACAAGGCAAGTGAAAAGACAATTTTGCCCTTGAAATCACCGATCGGCGGTTTCATTCTGCAGTCATGGCCGCAGAATTTAACCGCCGAATTGAACCCGAGAAGCAGGGGATCATTCGGTGACCAAATTCGGCGGTCAATCGAAACCGCCGATCAAAACCCAAAAAGAAACCGACATAAAATATCTAATTCGACGGTTTCATTCGGCGGCCAGGCCGCCGATTAAACTGCCGAACAAAACCCGAGAATAATAAATGCATCAGGTCTAATTCGACGGTTTCGATTCGGCGGCCTGGCCGCCGATCATAACCGTAGATCCAATCCAGAGATCTCTGGAATCAAACGGCGGTTTGCATTCGGCGGCCAGGCCACCGATTAAACCGCCGTTTCACCACTGAAGGTGAAACCAAAGGAGAAGCCAAGGGCATTCTCCGAAGGCGATCTTCGTGCAAACCCAAGCACATAATCGTGCAATCGCGGACGTTTCCGAACATATTCGGGAAACGAATTACAAGACACAAAAACACATAACAAGATATAAACAATCAAAGTGCTAGTGTGTAATGTGACATGTGAAGAGTATGCACACATATGCAAGTATGCTAAGTGTGTGTGTTCTTTTAGATCTCTTCAATAAAAACTAAGCACAAGAAATATACCTTTGGAGTGCTTGTCACCTTGAGGTCTTAAAGAGGGCCTTCGAAGTTGGTCTCCAATCACCTAATCTACCCTTACATTTCAAACCTCAACTTGTGGTTTGTCCACGAAATAAGCCAATCAATAATGGGAATCCTTGAACAAACAAAAACCTGGTCGGAGGCTACGAAGATGACGATGGCGATGATCTGAGAGAAAGACAAAGAGAGAGAGAGATGGAAAGAGATGAAAGGATCTGGGTTTTGCACTTTGGGCTTGGGAAAGAGATGAAAGAGATGAATTGATGTTAGATTTTTTTAATTTTTAATTTTTTAGTTTTTAATAAATAAATAAATAAATCAAATTCCCATGTACAACCAAAAAATTTTACTTGATATTCCCAGGAATCCGACATTATATTCCCATGCACAACCAAACACATATATACAACTTTCCCAGGAATCACAATATTTTGATTACCCCATACCAAACGGCCCCTAAGTGAATAACAAATGAATATAACATTAACCACAATTTAAGAGTTTTAATAAACCTTTATTTTCATACCAAGAGCTTCACCTTTTCACCTTAGCATAATGAAACTAGTTACTCATGGAAATAGAAATAAACATGAAAATATAAAAGGAAAAACATGTAAAAGAAAACTAATTGGTAAGAAGAAAGTTTATAGTGAAAGAGAGAAATAATAACAATACATGCAAGGTAAACTTGCAATGAACCAAGATGATTCAAGAGACAAATTAAGATTTTCAAGATGTGTTTTCAACCATCTACAAGGTCTCTTTTTATAGAGAGCTCGAAGGGCAAAAGGGTCACAAAAGGGGAACATGGTTAATTAATGTTTAGCCACCAAATATTAACAATTTTGGATTGCCCATGCATGTACTGTCTTTGAACCCAGATTTCATGCTGATTGCTTCTGAATTGGCCTCTGACATGAACAGAAGAAGTGTGTATTTTTGACTTAGCTTACAAGAATGGTTTGGTTCGTAATTATCTAAAATCTCTAACTGAAGTTATGCTCAAAACACTGAAGCATGTTCATTGTGTGCAGAAACTGTGCATATGTCCTCTTCCATCCTCTATTTGGCCTTCAAAACGTCCGAATTTTGAATTCGACTTGGATAGCATTTTTGTAGGAAATTTAATCATCTTTCCATAGGAAAAAGAATGGGATCAATCTGATATTTGAGTAAAAGGTTATGCCTGTTTCAAGTAACATGTATCAAAATAACAATATCAAAAATAAAAGACAAAAGTGTAAATGTGCTTAAGTTAGGAGAGTTAATGACACTACTAGTGTAAAATAATGATTTCAACTCTATTAAACATGCACTTTTATGTGTTCATCACACCCCCCAACCAGCTTATTGCTAGTCTCTAGCAATTAGAGCGATACTGTTTTTTTAATGATTTATTGAATATATGCCCAAGACATTTCATCATTCCCCTTAAATTTGCTCTAATTAAATAAACAAACTCTCACATAAATATCTTTATTTCCAATAAAAAAAAAAATTTTAGGCCACATACCCTCAGTGAGAATATTAATAAACTTTCTTTTGTGCTCATTGTAAACCAACATAAAATTATGGGGCTTTATCGAAAAAGAGTATTGTTCATTCTAAAATGTCTTTTAGTGTCAATTTCCTCAAGCAAGGATAGTTATTAGCTGTACACATTTATTTAGTATTAGTATTATTTATTTACAACACACTCTTAACCCATGTAACGAGTTTTGGGTCAATGACTCCCAGACCAGTTGGCCTTAGGGCATTAGGTATTGAGACACCCCTAAGGACTTACTTACTCAAGTTAAGAAGGCTATTTTTTTTTCTTATTTATTTTTTTCTTTTCAATTTTTTATTATATATATATAATCCACTGCCCTTGGTCATTGTTTCAATTATAACCAAAAGAATGAAACATACTAAATTCCAATTTGCAACCCACAATTATATGTCAATGTGTGTGTGTGTGACAAGAATAGTTTATAAATACTTACTAAAGGGTATGTATGCAAAACAATAAGTAAAACCATTTTTTTTTTTTTATAGAAACAAAACAATTTAATGATATAAAGATGAAAGTTTATATATTTAACTAATTCAAATGAAGGTGAATAACAAAGCCTTGTTATAGTATTAGGAAATCAAAACAAAATGGTAACACTCTTTTATTTATAACTATTTTTTTTTTGGGAAAACAATAACAATAGTAATAACAACAATCGTCAACTATCCCTCCCCCTAACCAAATTGAGACATTGTCACCAATGTCTAAATATAGAAAGGTAAAGTGTAGAAGACATCACCTGAATCGACAATTATTGAAAGGAAAAGCCTGCAACATACTAACACAACCAAATGAAAACACATAAAAAAATAACAAAAAATGAAAGGAGAAACTAATCAACTCTGCATCTTTTGCTACATTCATCGATAGACCAATCTAGCTGAGATGTGTCATGGTCATATTGAGGGACAAAAGCTTCTAACATTGATGAGCAGTTGAAACAGTGACAAGAATTCGTTGCGCCAAAAGCGAATTGAAACACTTTTCTACAGAATAATCAAGGAAAGACAACAGTCCGTCATAGAAACCATTGACATTCAACATGCCTATGGGTTTTTGATGGATTTTTAGTTGGGCCCATGAGGTAACTTCAAAAAGTTCTTCTAAAGTTCCAAGACCACCGGGTAAAACTATAAAAGCATCTGCATGGTCAAGTATTTCAGCTTTTCGTTCATGCATGGATGAGACAATTTTCACCTCCCCAACTATATCTCTGATGATATCACATGAGGCTAGGGCTTTTGGGATGATACCTAAAACTTGACTTCCGCCCTTATGAGCGGCTTTCGACACACACCCCATCAACCCAAGGTTACCTCCCCCATGTACTAAGTGCACTCTTTTTTTGGCCAACACTTTCCTATGATTCTTTGCTGCTTCTTCAAATTCCACATCCTTACCGAAACTAGACCCACAAAATACACAAATATTAACGAGTCTATGTGATAAATTTTTATCCATTGTCACACACACCAAACCCAATTTGGAAAATTAGAGGTTTGTTTGAAGGTTGAGAGAGTGAAGTGCTACCTTTTATAGAACTCAGAACGACAATATAATCATGATATCTACATGGGTAGGTCGGCTGTTGTCAAATAGGTTTCAATCTAGAGTTCAAAATTTTTAAAAACATCGGCTGACAAGCATATGTACAAGTAGTTGTGATTATGGCTCACATCTTCCTCTGGTTTTACGTCCAGTAATGGCTTAAACGCCCTTTATGGGTCGAGGATAGGCTTCCCATCCAATTTTCTTATAAATTGGCAAACAGGGTCTTTTAAAGTCAAATTCCTGAGACTATATCGAACATGTTCTTTTCGGAATTGGGTCCATAAATCGAAGATATCCATATGCACATATCCACTTTGATGCATCTCGAGAGTCAAAAATATATTGTCCAATGACTCCGTACTCAGGCCATCCCTAATGAATTGGATTTTATCCTCTCGATTTATGGACACCATTCCCAAAGAACGACAGCGTGTGTTACAAGTTGTACAAGCACACTTATAACACGCATGCAATCTTTTTGCTCTTCGTTTTTTTGGAAAACTACTTTTACCTAGACCAGGCATGTAAGCAATGAATGAATCTGAGAACTCACCTGCCAATCTAACCTTGGCTTCAATCAACCAACATAATTCCACAGGGATACCCTTATGCATTAACATCCTTAATCTTTCGAACCGTGCTTCATAAATCGTCATCAAAGCTTTTTAAGGAAGTAAAGGGAAATGATTTTTCAAATCATTGAGAATGTCTTCCATTGTTATGAAAATAAATAAATAAATAAATAAAAAATAAGAAGAAAACAAGATTTTTTTTTTTTTTGAACCAGTTATTGTGGGAAACTGAAAATACCGACTTAAGAAGTCACGGAGTACCATTATCTGCCATTTAACCGGGAAACAAAGAAAAACAAAGAAAAAAAAAACAAAACAAAAACTACTGTCCTAAAATCACAAAAACAAACGGAGTCAAAAAGTAAGATGGATAGCAAATCTCGATTACAATTTGAATCAATTTTTCTCACAACAAGGGTTAGAAAGGGAAACACTTTCTTCTTCCAAAGCCTGATTTTTTAGAAATGGTTTGAGTCTTTGACCATTCACTTTAAACACATTACCATTCCTAGGATTTTCAATGTCAATAGCCCCATAAGGATATACATTTTTCACAACAAATGGGGCAGTCCACCTAGATCTTAATTTTCTAGGGAAAATGTGAAGTCGAGAATTATAAAGCAAAACTTTTTGTCCAACATCAAAGGTTTTTCTCAAAATTGATTTGTCATGGAAAGCTTTAGTTCTGGCTTTATAAATTCTCGAATTCTCATATGCATCATTTCCCAATTCTTCAAGTTCATTCAACTTTAATTTTCGTAATTTGCAAGCATCATCAAGATTTGAGTTGAAAACTTTAATGGCCTAGTAGGCTTTATGCTCAAGTTCCATAGGCAAGTGGTAGGGTTTTCCATAAACAAGACAATAGGGAGACATATCCAAAGACGTTTTAAAAGCAGTGCGGTAAGCCTAAAGTGCATCGTTAAGTCTAAGAGACCAATCTTTACGATTTGGGTTAACTGTTTTTTCCAAAATTTGTTTTATCTCCCTATTTGCTAGTTCAACTTGTCCACTTGTCTGAGGGTGATAAGGGGTAGCAACCTTATGTGTAATTGCATATTTCTTTATTAAGGACTCAAAAGGTTTGTTACAAAAATGTGTTCCCCCATCACTTATAATGGTTCGATGGATTCCAAATCGACTCAAGATATTTTCCTTTAAAAATTTTAAAATTGTTATGTGATCATTGTTTCGACATGGAATTGCCTCAATCCATTTTGAGACATAATCTACTGCGACTAAAATATATATAAAACCAAATGATGGTGGAAACTGGCCCATGAAATCTATCCCCCAACAATCAAAAATTTCAATAACAAGGATGAAATTTAAAGGCATCATGTTTCATTTGGAGATAGATCCCAATTTTTGACAATTTTCACAACTTTTGCAAAATGCATAGGTGTCTTTAAATAAAGTAGGCCAATAAAATCCACATTGAAAGATTTTTGCAGCCATTTTTCTTGATGAGAAATGACCTTCGCATGCTTCAGAATGACAAAATTTAATGACGCTACGTACCTCATTGTCGGGTATGCATCTTCGAAAAATCTGATCAGGGCAGTAATTGAACAGGTATGGATCATTCCAATAAAAATTTCTCACCTCGGTTAAATACTTCCTTTTATCTTGGGGAGTCCATTGAGATGGCATTTCACATGTAACAAGAAAATTGACAATGTTAGCAAACCATGGGATTGTAGAAAAAGAAAATAAAAAATCATTAGGGAAAGAGTCATTGATAGGTGTGATGTCAAACGATGACTCTGTCGTAAGTCTTGACAAATGATCTGCAACAACATTTTCCACTCCTTTCTTATCTTTGATCGTGATATCAAATTCTTGGAGCAATAAAATCCATCGTATCAATCTGGGTTTGGCATCCTGTTTAGACATTAAATATCTAACAGCAGCATGGTCAATAAAAACAATAGTTGAAAAACCAATCAAGTAAGATCGAAATTTGTCTAATGCAAATATTACTGCAAGTAGTTCTTTTTCAGTAGTGGTATAATTCATTTGAGCACTGTTTAAAGTTCTACTTGCGTAATAAATCACATAAGGCTTACCTTCTTTCCTTTGCCCGAAGACAGCACCAACAGCAAAATCACTAGCATCACACATCAACTCAAAAGGCAAAGACCAGTCAGGGGATTGCATGATAGGGGCAGATGTTAGATGACCAATTATCTTCTCAAAAGATTTTTGGCAATCTTGGTTCCAATCAAATGATACATCTTTTAATAGAAGGTTACATAGGCGTCTAGATATGGTACTAATATTTTTAATGAACCTTCTATAAAATCCTGCATGCCCTAAAAATGAGCGAACTTCCCTAACTGTTTTTGGTGGGGGCATATGAGAAATTATCTCAACTTTTGCTTTGTCAACTTCAATTCCTTTAAAAGACACCACATGACCTAAAACAATTCCAGAGGCAACCATGTAATGACATTTTTCCTAATTTAACACAAGACCTTTTTCTTCACATCTTTTAAGGACATTTTCCAAGTTATCAAGACAATTATCAAAAGAATTTCTAAACACTGTTAAATCATCCATAAAAACCTCTAAATAGTGTTCAACCATGTCACTGAAAATACTCAACATACATCTTTGGAATGTTGCTGGAGCATTACAAAGTCCCAATGGCATCCTTCTAAATGCAAAGGTGCCAAAGGGACATGTGAAGGTGGTATTTTCTTGGTCTTCTAATGCTATGGGAATTTGATAGTAACCTGAGTACCCATCAAGAAAGCAATAGTAGGGGTGTCCTGCTACTCTTTCTTGAATATTGTCAAGAAAAGGTAAAGGAAAATGATCCTTTCTAGTGGCAGTATTTAATTTCCTATAGTCTATGCACATCCGCCAACTAGATTGGACTTTTTTTTGGTAATAATTCACCTTTTTCATTTTTTACCACTGTGATTCCAGATTTCTTTGGTACAACTTGTGTAGGATTTACCCACTTGCTATCAGAAAATAGGGTAGATAATCCCTACGTCAAGTAGTTTAAGATCTTCAGCTTTTACTACCTCTTTCATGTGTGGATTTATTCTTCTCTGAGTTTGTTAAGATGTTCTAGCATTATCCTCTAAATGTATTCTATGTGTGCAAATTAATGGATTAATGCCCTTTATGTCTTTTAAAGTCCACCCAATTGCTTTTTTATGCTTAATACCTCTATCAACTTACTTTCCTGATCGCTTGTGAGAATTGAGGAAATTACCACTGGGTAGGTTTGTTGCTTTCCAAGAAATACGTACTTCAATCCTTTAGGCAAAGGCTTCAATTCTAGCTTGGGTACTTCATCGTGTTTATCTCCATCGATATGTCTCAACTCTTCAAATTTTGGTTTCCAGTTGTTATTCTCCATAATCTGTGAACAATCAAGCAAAGAACATATGTTAGAAATATCGAAATCTAATTGCATGCTTGATTCAAATGAATTAACTAAACAAATTTCCAAAGGGTCAGAAGAACTCCTTGTTTGAAGATGATCATCCACAATGACTTCAATCATGTTTGCTTCCTCACTTTCATCTTCCTCATCTCATGGTTGCTTACACATGTTGAAAACATTAAGCTCCAGTGTCATATTCCCAAAAGATAGGTTCATTATCCCATTCCTGCAATTAATCAAAGCATTAGAAGTTGCTAAAAATGGTCGACCTAATATAACAGAAATTGGTTTGCACCCATTAACAACAGGTCGTGCATCCAAGACAATAAAATCCACAGGGTAAAGGAATTTATTGACTTGTACTAACACATCTTCCACTATTCCTCTTGGCACTTTAACTGATCTATCGGCGAGTAAAAGAGTTAAGGAAGTTGATTTTAACTCACCTAGATTGAGTTGTTGATAAACAGAATATGGAAGTAAATTAACACTAGCACCAAGATCAAGTAAAGCCTACTCAATTTTATGATAGCCAATAATGCATGAAATTGTAGGACAACCAAGGTCCTTGTATTTCAAACCATTATTGTTTTGAAGAATGGCACTTACCTGTTCGGTTAAAAAGGCTCTCTTTTTCACATTCAATTTTCTTTTAACAATGCACAAGTCCTTCAAAAATTTGGCTTAAGAGGGTACCTGTTTAATCGCATCCAACAAAGGAATGTTGATTTTTACTTGCTTGAACATTTCATAAATTTCAGAGTTGTGGTTCAATTTCTTTTGATTATTCAATGCATGAGGGAATGGAGATGCATGTGGGAATTTGGTCTTTTCTTTGCTAGGTGTAGGCTCATCAACCCCTTTCTTACCCTTGGAGACTGATTCGTCATCCTTTCACAAGGTTTAAGAATGTATTTTTCGACAACCTTACCATTACGAAGAGTTATGACCGATTTGACTTGGTCCATGTGTTGGCTTCCGGAACTACCATATTTTAAATTGTATTGACCTTTGGGATTTGGCTGAGGTTGGGAAGGAAATTTTCATTTCTCATGAATGGTGATTACAGAGGAAAATTTAGCAAGAGTGTCTTTCAAATCAGTCATAGTTTGAGCATTTTGATTGTTAATGGACTCTTGCTTTTCAATGAATGAATGCAATATTTCTTCAAGATTTTTCCTAGGTGGTGGAACATAAGGTGCATAACCTTAAGAGTTCTTGAAGTTTTGATGAGTCTGAGGAGGAGGTTGTGAAGATTGTGTATGATTATCATTCCTCCAACTAAAATTTAGATGATTTCTCCAACCTGGGTTGTAAGTTTGTGAGTATGGGTTATGATTTAGCCTTTTGAAAGTGTTTAGAACATTGGCTTGTTCATGGAGACGTTCCTTAAAGGTAGGTAGGTTTGGGCAATCATTTGTTGAATGATCATTGGCATCACATATGTGGCACACAATTTCTTGAATGGATTTCAAGTGACCACTCTTTTTCTGTTCTAAAGCCTCGACTTTCCTAGCTAATGATGCAAATCTAGCTTGGAGGTCATGTTCTTTCTAAAGGTTGTACATGCCTCCACCAGATGCAGGGGGTAAAGCTTTACTAGGTGCCTCATGGGTATCTGCAGTGTCCCAATTTTGGGCATTCTCGGCTAGAAGGTCTAGGTATTCTAATGCCTATTCTGGATCTTTATCACTAAATTCTCCATTACACATCATCTCAACCATTTGTCTACATTAAGGTGTTAAACCTTCGTAGAAATGGGAGACTAATCTCCATGTTTCAATGCCATGGTGAGGACAAGAGTTAAACAACTCTTTGTACCTCTCCCAACATTGGTACAAGGTCTCTCCTAATTTTTGGGTGAAAGTGGTGATCTGTCTTTTGAAGGAATTCGTCTTATGTGGAGGAAAGAATTTTTTAAAAAAATTTTTGTCACTGTAGATGTTGCATACCTCTTCAAATTCTCTCAAATGCAAGTATGGATTTTTAGTTTCTAAGCCATGGAAGTTGGGTAAAACTTGAATGATACCTGGCCTAAAGTGAAAATTAGATGCATCTGGAGGGTAAACAATACAAGACGGTGCACCTATTCTTGTGGGATTCATGAAGTCTCTAAGTGTTCTAGGTTAGACTTAGTCATTATGTTGGGAATGGTTGTCCCCTGGAACAGTGAGTCTATCAACTTGGTTTTCAGCCATGATTTCTAGTGGAGATGAGAGTTTCCTAACAAGTCTACCAATTGATGTACGTGACCAATTTCTCATGCAAGACCTAGAGATAACAAAAGAGACAAAACAAAAAAGCACTTAAATAAAAAAATAAAAAATAAATAAACAACAATATATACACAAAAAGAAAAAAAAGATTTATGATGGTTTTGAACACTAATCGCTACTTTCCTGGTAACGGCGCCAAAAACTTGACACGTCTGATAAAAGGATTTTACTCCCAAGTGCAGGAGTGTTGAAGTAATAATATAACCCAGTAAGTATAGAGTCGTTCCTCAGGGAAGGAGTTTTAATGTTCACAATAATCAACAATAATCATAAGAGATATCAAGAAATAAAATGATTAAATTGGTGAATGATGGGCAAATATAATGACAAAATTACTCAAATAAAAATATGTATGCTAAGGTTAGAGGTTCTACTCTTGGTATTTAGAATAAAGGTTTATTTAACTCTTTTTATAACTCAATCGGAATCCACACACAAAGGAGGTTCCAATCGGAAAATACAACAATCTAAGCTCGTTTGAACATATATGAAATTATATCTCTTTCCATTTAATTAAATTACAAGGATTACCCACTCTTCGATTCAATGGGTTTCAAGTACTCAATGTGCCAATCACTACCATGAATCAAGAATCCTTTACTAGAGGTGTAGGTATAACTAAAACGGCACGGTACCTAGAAGGATTCAAACATCCACAAAAGAAGTCTACAATAAGTCAAGATTCCCATACACAAGAGAGAAATCAAGATTATAGCCAAGTTAATAAAGAAAAAGAAATATAAATCATATAAGTGAATAACAAATGAATATAACATTAACCACAATTTAAGAGTTTTAATAAACCTTTATTTTCATACCAAGAGCTTCACATTTTCACCTTAGCATAATGAAACTAGTTACTCATGGAAATAGAAATAAGCATGAAAATATAAAAGGAAAAACATGTAAAAGAAAACTAATTGGTAAGAAGAAAGTTCATAGTGAAAGAGAGAAATAATAACAATACATGCAAGGTAAACTTGCAATGAACCAAGATGATTCAAGAGAAAAATTAAGATTTTCAAGATGTATTTTCAGCCATCTACAAGGTCTCTTTTTATAGAGAGCTCGAAGGGCAAAAGGGTCACAAAAGGGGAACATGGTTAATTAATGTTTAGCCACCAAACATTGACAATTTTGAATTGCCCATGCATATACTGTCTTTGAACCTAGATTTCGTGCTGATTGCTTCTGAATTGGCCTCTGACATGAACAGAAGAAGTGTGTATTTTTGACTTAGCTTTCCAGAATGGTTTGGTTCATAATTATCTAAAATCTCTAGCTCAAGTTATGCTCAAAACACTGAAGCATGTTCAATGTGTGCGGAAACTGTGCATATGTCCTTTTCCATCTTCTGTTTGGCCTTCAAAACTTCTGAATATTGAATTTAACGTGAAATGAATTTTTGTAGGACATTGAATCATCTTTAATTTCAACAGGAAAAAGAATAGGATCAACCCAATATTTGAGTTAAAAGTTATGCCCATTTCAAGTAACCTGTATCAAAATAATAATATCAAAAATAAAAGACAAAAGTTTAAATGTGCTTAAGTTAGGAGAGTTAATGACACTACTAGTGTAAAATAATGATTTCAACACTATTAAACATGCACTTTTATGTGTTTATTATTTGACAAACATATTCATAAAAAATAAAAAAGCTCGGATAACTATTGAAAAGGCTCGGACAGTGTTTCAAAAGGCTCAGAGACAGTTTTAAAAGGATCAGAGATTCTAATTTGACAAACCTATTCATAAAAAAATAAAAAAAGCTCGGATTACTATTGAAAAGGCTTGGATAGTGTTTCAAAAAGCTCGGAGACAGTGTTAAAAGGCTCGGAGATTCTAATTTGACAAACCTATTCATATTCCTTAAAAAAGCTCGAATTACTATTGAAAAGGTTCAGACAATGTTTCAAAAGGCTCGAAGATAGTGATAAAAGGCTCGGAGATTCTAATTTGACAAACATATTCATATTTCTTAAAAAAAGCTCATATAACAATTAAAAAGGCTTGAACAGTGTTTCAAAAGGCTCGGAAAAAGTGTTAAAAGGCTCGAAAACCCATATCTTCATCGTCTTCTACACAAATTTTTCAAAAATTAAAACCCTTACCTAGCCCAAAACCATACTCAGATCGACAAATCAAACCTAATCTACATGTCTAAACAACACCCAACATCAAACACACACATAAACTTATTAAGAAAAAAAAACGACAACAAAATATAACTCTACTTACCACTATCAATTGCAAATGCTCGTTTGAACTCTCGACTTTAGGACTGTAGTGTCATCGCCGGTTGCTTTGCCGTCAATTCTCAGACCTATGTTGTTGCAGCCAGTTGCTTTCTCTCTTTGCTGCTTTCTCTCTAGATTTGAAAACGACAGAAAGTGACAAAAAAGGGGTAATTTTGTCAGGTCACCTAAATAGGTGCCTTTTAAATGTGAATTAGTAATGTAGTGACTTTCTTATGAAACCCGATCCAAACAGTGAGAAAAAAAAAAAATTGAGCCCTATATATATATTATTTATCAAGTGAGGGATCTCTTACTTTAATTTCAGTAAGGACCTTGATGGAATCACATCTATTTTTATGGATTTTTATCATATTGTTTTTTGTGGATGATAAGTTCTTTGAAATCTACCTATGAATAAAATTTGAGAAATTTTCAAATACTAGAACTGTGTTTTTTTTTTTTTTAATTTTCCTATATTTTCCCATTTTTCCAATGCATTCATATTTAACAAAATCGGGATAAATAGTTATAGTGTTTGAAAAATTCTCTAATTTTATTCATAGATAGAATTCATTAAGCTTATCATCCACAAAAACATTTAGATCAAAATTCATAAAAATCGATATGATTTCATCAAGGTTGATACAGTTGTAAGATCCTTTATTTGTATTAGCTTGATTCCATTGCAAAACTCTCTATATTTGTATTAGTTGTTGCTTAGGTGATTCTTGGAAGAAAGAAGCCTCAAAGATGAAGAAGCAATATCTTGTGCAAATTTCGTCTTCAAGGGGTACATCGCATACTTGGATGCTAAGGTATTGCTAAGGTATCAAGATTCTTCTTCCTCTTGCAAGGTGTAAGCGCACACACACACACAATTCATACATGTGTGTCCTTGCATCATAGTTCAAACATTTGGTATAACATTTTCACACACATTTAGTATACACATGTATTTATCTCATTGTTGATAATCTTGTAGAATTGCATGTTTTCTCACTATCGCTTAGATATGGCATGCTTGTGTTGCATAGTGTTTATTTATTTGTCTTTCTTGTGTTTTGGACTTGACCATGATCTTATTTTATTCCTTATTGAGTTCCGGTCATTTCGGTTACTCATTCATTAAGTTTCGAGTCCATATGATGTAATTATGCTACTTTGCATTCTCATTCGTTGAGTTGTCTTCATCGTTATTTTCCGAGATGAATTCTCAATCTTTGGTCAAAGTTTCATAGTCTTCGTAGTGCATGAGGGAGTTACAATTCATATCCAAAAACAGATTCGAAACCAGAGTTCAGAGGCCCAGATACGGCCGAAGAATGTGTACGGAGTGCGAGAGGAGCTTGCATGGCCAAAGGCCATGCTTGGGAGGCCACGTGTGAGCCACGTATGCCACACGGGCAGAACATCTCTCTGCCCACTTGTGGCACACGCGCCCCACACGTGGAGGTGACGTGGCCAGCCTTCATTTGTTGGTTGCTTTCCCTCTCTTTCTTTTTTAAATATAATTTTCCTCCTCTTCAAACATAACTTGAAAAAATTGAAAAGAAAAGAGTGTGCAGAATTTTTCTGTATGTTTTTAGTATCTTGATTCAATCATATCTTTCTCATTTCAACTCCGAATCACTTGATTCAAAAACCAAAATTGTTGGTCTTGATAAGAGCTACAAACCCCAAGTATTTGCACAGCCATTTGACTTCATGAATTTTTGTTGTGCTCCAATCTCAGTCCGAGATTTATGTTTGTAAGTGATTCATCATCTTCTTACTTTCATTGTTGATCAACTCTTTAATCTTCTTATTTGATTGATGAAAAGTAATATGAATGATGTTAATTCACATGCTAGGGTTATATGATTGATTGATTTTTGAGTTTATCTTTAGTGATTTCATATAAACATATTTTTGATAAACTTGAATAACATGAACTTGATTCTAGAAATACATTGTGATCTTGAGCTTGATTGTTGATTTCTAGGTTTAGTTACATGTTCTAAGAGCTAGAATACTTTGATTGTGATATTCTATAGTCTAGTTCTTGTTTGATTCATATGCTTTGATTTCTAGATAGATTTTTTGATTGTGTGTTGATAGCATATTCTAGAATCTCTCTAAGCATGTTCATAGAGCTTGATTGATCATCTAGCTTTATTTGTTTGTGATTTGCATCATTTGCATCACTTAGATCATTGCCTTGTGATAGGTTGAAGTCTCTTGCAAAGTGAGTGAAGCTTTGAATTAAGCAAGAAGTCTTGGCTAGGAATGGGTTCCGGATAGCCAAGCAAAAGTCTTAGTAAGGAGTTTTCATACTTCGGATAGTTGAGCTAGGAAGCTTAACTAGGATCACTTCGATCTAGATTGCTAAGCAAAGAAAATCTTCCTAGAGGCTTGTTAGCCTTGGACAGGGAGTTGCTCTCTAGAGGTGTAGGACACATCTTGGATAGAGAGTAGGTTTAGTGAATCACTAGCCCGAGGATTGATTAGAAGGTGATAGCTTGAAGTGGATATCATAGTGTAGATAGCTTTGAGTGTGTAAGTCCTTTTCGTATAGTGGATTTTCTTTGCCGGTGGTTATGGTATTAACCTGTGAATGTTTCCTCTTTGAGGTTTTACCACGAAAAAACTTTGTGTCTCTTTTTCGCTTTAAGTTTTTGTTATCTTCCATATTTTACTTGTATTGATTCTCTTGTATATTGATGATTCACAAGCATTGATTCTTTCTATACAATTGCTTTATCATTTCAAGTATTCATTTCATTCTTATATTCTGTATTTTATTTTTAATATTGGAAGAATTTGGAACTATACCTATTCAACCCCCCCCACTAGGTATAAAACATTATTGCATTAAGGGAATTTCATTTGGTATCAGAGCGGGTGTCTAGACGCACTTAGATAGATCCTTTCTTTGTAGTGTTTTTGTTTTATTTGTGTTAGTCATGATTAAGGAACTGTGTTCCTATGTGGCTTCTTTTGTTGAACATATTGACTTGGACGAGAAAAAGATCAATGATCTCATTTTTGAAAATGAACGTTTATCCAAAGTCAATGTGTCCCTCAATAAGGAGCTAGAGAATCGTGGACTAAGCTTAAAAGAATTCAATGAACTTAAAAACAAGATTCTAAGTCTTGAAATGAACTTAAAAGATAGCAATGATAGACTTAGCATCTTGAAGAAGGAAATTGAGCAAAGGGATAGTTTTCTTGTTAGTGCTAAGAGGCTAGAAATATGCTTAAAGCCAAACTTAGTGAGCACTTAAATCAAGAGAAAAAGTATGAACAATGACTTAATAAATCACGTGAAGATGTTAGGAAAAGTGATGATATCTTAGAAAAATATGCCATTAAAAATAGGTTGCTTAGTGATAAGCTTGATGAGGCAAATAGGATGATTCACAAGATGTCATCTAGTTCTAACAAGGTAGAATCCCTCATTAAAAGTGGTAAACATCCATTTGAAAAAAGAGGTTTGGGTTATATCAATGAGAAGGAAACTCCTTCATCTAACAAATCTATTTTTGTCAAAGCAAGTATTGAACCAAATGTAGGTACTCTCTCTCAAGTAAAGCAATGAAAGCTACCGAAAGTGCCTCTACATCAACAAGGAAGTTCAATGTAAGAACTCAACAAGATCAAATTCAAAAAGCATCAACCTTAAATGGAAGAGGTTAAGCATCAAGGGTTGCTCTTCAAAGAGGTAAAATTGTGAGAAGACCAAATGCTTTGGAAGCAAATGCAAATGGTAAATTTCTCAAATTCATACCTATTTGTCATCATTGTAATATGGTAGGACATATTCGACCTAGGTGCTTTGAATACATTCAAAAATGCAAATTTGATAATGCTTTACATGATATGTCTTTGAATGGTCCTAGGCAATCATCCATGTGTGGATTTAGAACTAGACCTGGGAAGACCTTGGAAAAGCATATTGAGAAGAAACGTGTTGATAACTTGCTTGCTAAATCTTGTGTTGTGCCTCACTCTACTATGCATAAGAAAGTTGATAATGCTTTGTTTGATATTTTTGAAAATGTGACCAATAAGGTCAAGGTGCATGTTAGAGTCAAAGCATGAAAAAGTTAAGAGTGAGAAGCATGTTGTGAAAAATGTATGGGTTAGAAAAGACACACCTAAATGTCTAGTTGCACAATATGCTTTGTGTGTCAACTCGTCCTACTCTTGGTACCTAGATAGCGGTTGCTCTAGAAACATGACCGGGAACAAAGAATTCTTTAAGAATCTTGTGTTAAAGGATGGAGGGTGGGTCACCTTTGGTGATGGCACCAAAAAGCAAGTTCTTGACAAGGGAACTATATGTATCACCAGATTGCCTAAACTTCGCAATACTTTGTATGTTGATGGGTTACAAGCTAATCTTATAAGCATCACTCACTTGTGTGAAATCTTTAAGGAAGTTAGCATTAATAAAGATGTGTGCACTATAATTGATAAAAAGGACAGTTGTCATAAGAGTCAAAAGGTCTATAGACAATTGCTATTGTCTTGAAGTAGATCCTCTAACTTGCAACATGGTACATGAGTGCAACAAGCTTGATTTATGGCATCAACATTTGGGTCACATGAATTTTAAAGACTTAAAAAGGCTTGAAAAACATGGCATTGTTAGAGGACTTCCTAATCTTGGTAAAAAGCTAGAGGTTGTTTGTGAACCTTGACAATTAGGTAAACAAACCAAAATGCCTCACAAAAAGAACTCTCATATTGCTAACAAGAGACCTTTAGAGCTTGTGCACAAGGACCTAATGGGGCCAATTCAAGCCGAGAGCATCAATGGAAAAAAGTACATTTTTGTATGTGTTGATGATTAATCTAGGTTTACTTGAGTTTATTTTCTTAGAAACAAGACCGAGGCTTTTGATTATTTTAAAAATTTTTGTAATCAAGTTCAAAATGAAAAAGGTCTTGATATCAAAAAAATATGTCACATTAGGAGTGATCATGGGACGGAATTTGAAAATGCTAAATTTAGTGAGTTTTGTAATGGTTTATGGATTTCTCATTAGTTCTTAGCACCTAGAACTCCTCGACAAAATGGAGTTACTGAGAGCAAAAACTGTGTCTTGCAAGAGATGGCTAGGGTCATGCTCAATAGTAAGAAAGTCCCTAGAAACCTTTGGACCGAAGCGGTCAATACCGCTTGTTATATGTCGAATAGAGTTTTTAGAAGGCCCGGCACAAAACAAATGTCCTATGAGCTATGGAAGGGCAAGAAGCCCAATGTTAGTTACTTCCATACTTTTGGGAGTAAATGTTATATTTTGAATGATAGAGATCACTTGGGAAAATTTGATGCTAAAAGTGATGTTGGTCTCTTTCTTGGGTATGCTATTAATAGTCATGCTTAAAGAGTGTTCAACTTGAATACAAAGACTATTATGGAATCTATCAATGTTAAGAAAGATGACCTTAGCATGCTTAATTTGTGTGATGATAATGATGTCAATAAACCTAATGAAAATCTTATTAATGACATTATTGCACCTATTGATGTGGCTAGTAGTGAATCTAGTCAAGATGATGACAAAGATAGTTGTATTGAAGTTCAAAGTCAAGGATTGGAAAATGTTTTAAATGATAATCAACAAAATGACCAAGTTGTTGAAAATTCTCCTCATCCTAGACTTCGAAATCTACACTATCAAGATGACATCATAGGTGACTTAAATAAATGGGTTAGAACTAGAAATCAAATTGCTAACCAAATTTTTTATGCTTGCTATACTTCTCAAATTGAACCCAAAAATATTAATGAAGATATTGTTGATGACTCTTGGGTTGGGGCTATGCAAGATGAACTTAATCAATTTAAGAGAAATAAAGTGTGGTCCTTGGTTCCTAGACCTAAAGATATAAATGTAATTGGCACTAAATGGGTTTTTAGGAATAAGACCGATGAAAGTGACAAGATTGTGAGAAATAAAGCAAGACTAGTGGCTTAAGGTTACACTCAAGTTGAGGGTGTAGACTTTGATGAGACTTTTGCGACGGTTGGTTGTTTCGAGTCCATTAGACTTTTGTTGTCCATTGCATGTGTTAAAAAGTTCAAATTGTTTCAAATGGATGTCAAAAGTGTTTTTCTCAATGGATACCTTCAAGAAGAAGTGTATTTTGAACAACCTAAGGGTTTTGTAGACCCATACTCTCCTAATCATGAGTTTAAATTGAAAAAGGCTCTTTATGACCTTAAACAAGCTCCAAGAGCTTGGTATGATAGGTTGACTCAATATCTTATTGACAACCATTATAGGAGAGGTGACATTGATAGAACATTGTTTATCAAACATCATGATCATGATATTTTTGTTGCACAAATATATGTTGATGACATTGTTTTTGGCTCTACTAATAAAACCAAGGTTGATGAATTTGTAAGTGTGATATCAAGTGAATTTGAAATGAGTATGGTGGGTGAGTTAAATTACTTTCTAGGAATGCAAGTAAAACACACTAGCATGGGCATAATGTTGAATCAATCTAAATATGCTAAAAATCTTGTTAAGAGATTTGGCCTAGAAAATGGAAAAGATTTTGAAACTCCCATGAGCACTACTCTTAAACTTGACAAAGATGAAAAAGGTAAAAGTGTTGACCAAAGCCTTTATAGAAGCATGATTGGTAGTCTACTTTACCTAACAGCTAGTAGACCGGACATTTGCTTTAGTGTAGGCTTGTGTGCTAGATTCCAAGCCAATCCCAAGGAATCTCACTTAAAAGCCGTCAAGAGAATCGTTAGGTACATCAAAGGTACTCATAATCTTGGTCTATTTTATTCGTTTGATACCAATGATATCCTTGTAGGCTATTGTGATGCTGATTGGGTGGGAAACATAGATGATTGTAAAAGCACATCCGGCGGTTACTTTTATGTTGGTAATAACTTGTTTTCTTGGTTTAGTAAGAAACAAAATTCGGTTTCCCTCTCTTCTTCCGAAGCCGAGTACATTGCGGTTGGAAGTGCATGCACACAATTACTTTGGATGAAACAAATCCTTAAGGATTATGAGATAGAACAAGGAAAAATGACACTTTATTGTGATAATTTAAGTGCCATTAACATCTCTAAAAATTCGGTTTAACACTCACGCACAAAGCACATTGATATTAGGCATCATTTCATTAGAGATCTTGTTGAACATTCTATTGTTACTCTAGAGCATATGTCTACTAAAAATCAACTTGCAGACTTGTTCACCAAGCCTTTGGACAAAGAGAGGTTTAAAACTCTTTTGGCATGATTTGTGTTGATTAATGTACTTGTGTGATTGTGAGTGGCTTGATGAGCAAAACTTTATTTGTATATCAATATCTTTGAGAGCTACTCACTTGAGAAGTAATGATCTTAAGCTAATAACTCTTATTATTTCTAGATCATGCACTTGAGCTTGAAAATCTTATTTTTTGAAAAGTGCACAAATGCTTCTCTTATATGTTTTAGTTTTGAATATATGTGGTTGAAAGTATATAGATTATGGATGCATCTTGAAGCCTATTGCTTAGTACATGATAAATGACCTATGATATGTATCCATTTTGCTTTGGCACTACATAATATTCAACGAACACCCTCTTGGAAAGGGCTATACACATTGGTTGTGAAGCCGCCTAATGTTGGAAAGAGCTACGCCTTTGTGATGAGTGAAAGCTGCCAAGAGGTGTATATGTTTTTGTTAGAAAAAATCAAATAAGCGTTGAAAAGAATCATTAAAAAAAAAATCTTTGATTCTAAGCCTAAAAGAAATGAAAAACAAAAGGCTTAATGGTATATAGTTGAGAATTGTGAAAAGCTCGGGTTGACAAATAGAAACAGGAAAATGAGCCACATGCACACACATGCTCACATGTTGATAACTATTCTTTTAAAGTAAAAATCAGGATGAATATCAGTTTGACCTATTTTTCGAAACGCTTTAGTTGGATAGGTGTGGAAATTGTTTGCATGTTGATATCACAATTAATCCTTCTATATATGTGAGAAGCATTCACACACACACACATATTTTGCTTATGTGCTTGATTCATTAGCAATATGAGAATATTTTTGAGAGATTAATGAAAATCTATGATTCTCTCTTGGACTTTAAAAGGTGATGAAATATTTTCTCTTATTGCTTGAATGTGTGAATGTGTGAGTCCCTTGTGAATAAATCTACTTGGTGATTGTAAAGCATATGTTAAGGGGGAGCTTTAGTTTTTTCAACTACGCTTTCTATTCGATTTTTTTTCTTAATATCTCGTTCTTTATCTCTTGTGCCCTTTGTCTATTCCTTGACAAAAAGGGGGAGAAACCTTACCATCTATATAAGGGGAGAAACCTCACCTTGGGGACCATATAAGGGGAGAAACCTCACCATGGGGAGAAAACTTCACCATGTTCAATATGGAGAGTGAGTTTTGTACCTCTTTATGCTTATTGAAGACTTTGTCTTAAAGGGGAGAATTTTTGTCCTAAGGGGGAGAAAATAATTCTTGCCTTATTGTGTTAAGGATCTAAAGGAGAGCTTTTAATGTGATAACATTTATTCACTTGAGTTAATGCATTTTTTGTAAGAGATAAGGGAAGTTTTTATTTTTGTTTATGTGATAATATCTCACCATTCTTCTTTGGAAGAAGATCTCTTGTTGGTTTGCTTCTTTTCTCATAGGTACCTTGAAGTTCAAAGAAGGGATTCTTGAAGACCCACGAAGATTTGAAGACCTTTTAGTCTAGGGATCTCTTTGTAATGTGAGGATGAGAGAATGCTATCAACATTGAGTTTATTGGAGTGATCAATGTATGGTGAGGATGAGGTTTTGCCATGGAATAGCCAAAGGGGGAAATTGTAAGATCATTTATTTGTATTGGCTTGATTCCATTGCAAAACTCTCTATATTTGTATTAATTGTTGCTTAGGTGATTTGTAAGATCCTTTATTTGTATTGGCTATTACATTGCAAAAACTCTCTATATTTGTATTAGCTGTTACTTAGGTGATTCTTGGAAAAAATAAGCCTCAAAGGTGAAGAAGCAATATCTTGTGCAAATTTCGTCTTCAAGAGGAAAAACGCGTACTTGGATGCTAAGGTATCAAGATTGTTCTTCCTCTTGCAAGGCGTAAGCACACACACACACACACACACACACACACATACACACACACACAATTCATACATGTGTTGTTAACCGCCAAAATTGGCGGAGGACCAAAGAAGAATTTTCCACCTCGACATCAGAAGGCTATAACAGTACCCAACCCGGATACCACGACAGAGTAGACCCCGGTTAATCCCAACACATACCTCCTTCAGTAGGGTCCACCCCGCCAAGCATCTTAGCTCAACAAAGAGGCCGAGAACCAAAAATACTCACTAGAACTCACAGCGAGATCAAACCCGGCTATAACCGGGCTTCCTATGGACCCCGCCACACCCCGATACAGCTTCCTACGGACCCTGCAGTACCCCGACACGGAGTTCTACTGATCACCTCACTACAAAGCTGGCTAGATATCCCCCTACAGCCATCAGTAGGATGCTTACTAGATGTAGGCAGCCCGCTGGAGCAGAAGAACACCAGGGAGCAGGATCCTAAACACCAAGAACTAAAAACTCCACAAAAAGCCAGTAAAACGTCACCGTACAAAGGAGGTACACTCCTTCCCGCCAGAGAGTCCCAATTTAAGCAGGACGTTACAGTAGGAATCCTACTAGGAAGGTAAATGATTGACTCCTCTTAGGAAGGAAAGACTGAATTCAGCGCATTAAAGCTCCGATTTTATTTCCTAAAAAAAGAAAGGGATTCTGCAAGCGGCCAAACCCTAGTCCGAGATTGTAGGAGTGCACGGCAAGCAAACAGGACCTATATATATAACAACTTATTGATCAGAAAAGGGGGACCCGACACTCTACTTATCGACAGACACAGATTTACCTCTACCATGATCCCACTTATCGACGGAAATCTCCTTATCGCTACCATGATCAATATTTTCAATCGAAACCTTCATGTAATCTAGTGTTTTAGTAGATTTATAGTCGGTGTATTCATATAATGGAAAAGAGGGATCAGTAAGACGAATTTCTACTCAATTTCACGTATTCTTTATCATGCATGCATTGGCAGGATCTAGTTGGTATCGAACTACTTGATACCCCTCCGGCCAGGATCAATCTCGATCTTGACCCTTTTTAAAGTGGTTATTTGGATTATCGTCCTTTTAACGATTTTCGAATAACACTTTTGGCGCCGTCTGTGGGGAGCTAAGATTTCCCAACCATTGTTTAGCAACAGCCTACTTCCACCCAGAGATACTCGGAATGAGACTCCGATCCTCCCAGGGTCGTCCCGAGCCATCAGGGCTCCAATCCCTTGCCTCCACTGAAAGAGCCCAGAGGCGGGGTAAGGGTATCAGGAGTGAGAATCCTCCACCAGTGCCCCCACCGGCTGCAGACCCTGTCCCTCAAAACCCCGCTGGGCCAGGGGACAACCGAGATGTCTTAGAACAGCAAGCCGCAGCCTACGTAGAAGCGATCCGGCTCGGGATGATAGCCCAGGGAATCGCATTTGAAGCAGCCGGGATCCAGGACGAGGTCAGACCAAGCACTCGGGCTCCAGTCTTCGACCGATTGGGCCCCCCTCTCCCAATCCGACAGGCGAATCTTAGACCCCGACTAGTAAAATCCGCGATTGAGGTTCCTCCCAGGAAAATTCAATCCCCACCAAGACCGCGGACCAAGGAGAGGGAATCCCGTCCCAATTATGAGGAAAGTGTCAAATCTCAGAGGATTTCCAGGGAGAGGCATCAAAGAGTTAAGCGAAAGGAGGTAGTCATCGATTCAGAATCTTCGGATAATGAAGTTTCAGTAGCTCGATCCGGAACCAAGAAGTCTCAGCGCCTGGAGGACCAGATGACGAGGATGGCGAAGGAGTTGGAGCAGTTAAAGAAGGGAAAGCATCAGGGGATCCAAAAGAATCTTTTGGGCGAGATGAATGCACCATTCTCCAAGAGAGTTAGGGAGGCGAGGCTACCCCCCAAATTTAGGATGCCTTCAGAAAAGTATTCTGGAACAGAAGACCCCGTCAGCCACCTGGAAAGCTTCGTACACCAGATGGAGGTCCAGAGTGCAACCAGGATAGCCATGTGCAGGATGTTCCCTTCAACTCTAACAGACTGTGCCAAGACATGGTTCAGAAAATTACCACCAGGTAGTGTTGATTCTTTCTCCAAACTTACCAAAGCTTTCTGTGCACAGTTTCAGGGAATCAAACCCCGTCCCAAGGATCCTATCCTACTGCAGTACGTAGTTCAAGAACGAGGTGAAACTCTGAGATCTTATGTGGAGAAATTCCATAAAGAGGTCGTCTAGATGGGTGTGTTCAACGAGAAGGAAACGTTAGCAAATTTTCGGAGGAATTTGTGGGCTGGCAGGCTGTTCCGATCTTTCGCCAAGCATCCACCTGAGACGTACCAGGAAGCCTACAATCGGGCTCTAGAACAGGTGGACATTGAGGAACAACTCCGGATCAAGATTGAACATGATGAAGCCCGGTTAGCACCACGCCCTAAAAAGGAAGTTCCAAAACCTGCCCCAGCTAGGAAGTTTCAGAATCAACCTCCAAACCGGTCGACGTACAGGTCGCCTCCCATTCCTTCGTACCAAGAGAGGTACCCGGTCAGGAGGTCGCCCCCCAGAGAGCTCCCCTTGAAGGATGTATCCAGAATAACGAGAGAGGAAGAAGGATATAACCATTATACCCCTCTCAATGCATCACGGGAAACTATCTATCTCGCCATTCGAGACAAGGGTCTACTCAGAAAGCCGGTTCCCATAAAAATCCCGGTAGACAGGAGGAATCAGTACAAGTATTGCGACTTCCATGAAGACGTGGGGCACAACACCTCAGAATGCTACAGTCTCCGCAATCAGATAGAAGCACTGGTAAGGGGAGGACTCCTAACCGAATTTTTACAACAGGTACGAGATAGCATCAAAGAAGGGAAGCAGGTTCAAAGCGGGATGCAAGAAGCAGCGGAAAGGAGGAGAGAAGGAGAAAAGGATCTAATGCAGCAGATCCAGGTGATTCACACCATCAGTGGGGGCCCCACCTTGGCTGGGACCTCCAACAATTCAAGGAAGAACCACGCAAGGAAGATTCCCAGGCTTAACGCTGACCATGAGATACTAAAAGTCAATGGCGGACCCCGAGATCTATCCCGCTCAACCAAGATCATCTTCACGGAGGAGGATGTCTACAACACGGTACAGCCACATGATGACCCCATGGTCATAACAGTGCAGATCGCTAACTGCCTAGTACACCGCGTCCTGATCGATACGGGAAGCAGCGTGGATATTCTGTTCAAGGGGGCTCATGAGCAGCTTAACCTGAAGAATTCTTGCTACAACAGTTGCACCTCTCTACTATACGGATTCACAGGGGACTCCGTAATGCCGATGGGAACGAAGATACTGCCAGTGATAGTCGGAGAAGCTCCTCTTCAGCAAAACATAATAACGGAGTTCATCGTGGTAGACACCCCATCTGCGTACAATGCAATTTTAGGAAGGCCTTTCTTATCAGGGATTAGAGGAGTACTATCTATCTACCACAACGTGATGAAGTTTCCAGTAGGGTCGGGAGTAGGAGAAGTAAGAGGAGACCAGCAGGCAGCCCGAAACTGCTATGCGGTGTCAACTAACCCCGCTGCATTGGCTAAGCAATGCGCATCGGTGGCCAGCTACCCAAGTCAGAGAACGACAGAGCAGGATGATTATGTTTTAGAAGAAGGAGAGGTACCAGACGTAATCGTGGAGGAGTCAGAAGAGGAAGAGCGAGGTTGGGCCAGTGGGAACCCCGTGGAACAGCTAGAGGAGGTCCAGATCCGGAGGGAGGACCCAACAAAGACAGTAAAAGTGGGAGAAGGTCTGGACCCGGAGGTGAAGAGTAACTTGATAGAGCTTCTCAGAGAGTATAACGATATTTTTGCTTGGAGTCATGATGAGATGCCTGGCATTCCCCTTGGCCTGGCTTCCCATAGGTTGGCAGTGGATGCAACTTTCAAGCCAGTGAAACAGAAAAGAAGACACTTCAACACAGAGCGGAATGCCGCAGTCCAAGAAAAAGTTGACAAGCTCCTGAAGGCCGGATTCATCAGGGAATCCCGGTACCCTGAGTGGATCGCAAACGTGGTCATGGTAGCCAAATCCAACGGAAAGTGGCGGATGTGTGTGGACTACACCGATCTCAATCGGGCTTGTCCCAAAGATAGCTTCCCCCTACCAAAAATAGATCAGCTCATTGACTCCACTGCAGGAAATAAGCTCCTAAGTTTCATGGATGCTTTCTCGGGGTACAATCAAATCATGATGCACCCTTCAGATCAAGACAAGACTAGTTTCATCACAGGACAAGGTCTCTACTGTTACAAGGTAATGCCATTCGGACTCAAAAATGCAGGTGCCACTTACCAACGCATGGTGAACAAACTATTCAAGGAACAGATAGGGAGGTCCATGGAGGTATACATAGATGACATGATCACTAAATCTCTAGAAGCAAGACAGCATGCAGGGGACTTACGCCAAACCTTCCAGGTAATAAGGCAGAACCAGATGAGGCTGAACCCCGCTAAGTGTGCGTTCGGGGTGGCAGCAGGCAAATTCTTGGGATTCATGGTGCATGAAAGGGGAATCGAGGCAAATCCTGAGAAGATCAAAGCCATTTTAGATCTCGAGTCTCCTACAAACCTCAAGCAGGCGCAAGGTTTAACCGGGCGGATAGCGGCTTTGAACCGTTTCATATCCCGCTCCACAGACAAATGTCTCCCCTTTTTCAAAATCATCAAGCAGGGGAAAAAGATGAAGTGGGATGAGCAGAGCGAGCAGGCCTTTCAGGCTCTAAAAGGATACCTGTCAAGCCCTCCGCTATTGGTAAAACCAATCCCGGGTGAAGAACTCCTGCTCTACCTAGCAGTTTCTGAAGTAGCAACTAGTGGAGCCTTGGTGAAAGAATGCAGTGATGGGGTACAGAGGCCGGTCTACTACGTGAGTCGGGCTCTTTCAAAGTCCGAGAAGAATTACACCTTGCTAGAGAAACTCGCCTACGCCTTAGTAACAACATCCAGAAAGCTCCGGCCTTATTTTCAAGCCCACACCATCGCGGTCGTCACAGATCAGCCTTTGAGACAATTTCTCCAGAGGCCAGATGTTTCAGGCAGACTGGTTTTGTGGGCCCTAGAGCTCACACAGTTCGACATCAAGTACAAGGCGAGAACCACGATCAAAGCTCAAGCCCTAGCGGACTTCATAGTGGAGTTTGGCCCAATCCTGAGCCAGGGTGTGTTGGCAGACCCAGACCCGGATCAAACCCTTCTGGAATGGCCGGTAGATAGCAAGATGTGGATTCTTTACACGGATGGAGCATCGAACCAGTCGGGATGCGGAGCCGGGATCGTCCTGATCGACCCCGCGGGAATTGAAGTTAGTCATTGCTTCAGGTTTGAATTCAGAGCCACCAACAACGAAGCGGAATATGAGGCTCTGCTAGCAGGAATAAAGGTAGCAGGGGCTCTGGGGGCTGAGTATCTTCAGATCAAGAGCGATTCACAACTAGTGGTCAACCAGGTGACAGGATTATACCATGCGAAAGGTGACAACATGATAGCCTACCTGGCTAAAGTTCGGGAGGCTATGAAGAAGTTCAAGGGTGTAAGAATAGAGCAAGTGCCTAGGGAGAAAAACCATCGCGCAGATGTTTTAGCCAAGATTGCCACAGGAGAGGGACACGCTTTACCAAAAGGGGTACCCCTTCAATTGGTTCCTTTCTCCAGCATAGCGAAAGAGGCAGAAGTCCTCCAGTAAGCCGCCTCCCGTGTTGGATGGATCCAATAGCAGACTATCTCCAAAGCGACATTCTCCCAGCAGATCCGGATCAAGCCCGTCGGCTCAAGAGGATAGCTACCCGGTACTGCTTGGTAGAAGGACACCTATATCGTAAGGGGAAATCTCTCCCTCTGCTCAGGTGTCTCCACCCCGATGACGCGCACTGGGCGCTCAGTGAGGTGCACTCTGGGGATTGTGGTAACCACGTGTCGGGGGAAACTTTGGCTTACCAGGTAGTCAGGATGGGCTACTACTGGCCGACTATACACCAGGACGAAAGGCAGTTTGCGCGATCCTGCGAGGCTTGCCAGAAAACAGCCAACCTTCATCATCTCCCTCCAGAGAGACTCTCCTCAATCAGCACTCCCTACCCCTTTGCCATCTGGGGACTAGACTTGATCGGGCCACTTCCCACTGCACCCGGCCAAGCCAAGCACGCAGTAGTGGCGATAGATTACTTTACTCGGTGGGTGGAAGCTAAGGCACTCACCCGGATAACCGAAGAAAAGACCACCAACTTTGTCAAGGAACACATAGTCTGCCGATTTGGCACCCCAATGGCCATCATAACTGATTTGGGAAAGCAGTTTGACAATGCCAACTTCCGAGAATTCTATGCAGACCGGAGGATCAATCTCCGTTTTGCTTCGGTGGCCCATCCTCAAACCAACGGGCTGGTCGAAGCAACCAACAAGACCATTAAGAAGCTCCTAAAGAAAAAGCTCCAACAGAAGAAAGGATTATGGGTGGCAGAATTACCCAACGTGCTTTGGGCCTACAGAACAACTAGGCGGACAGCAACCGGAGAAACCCCCTACTCCCTGGTGTTTGGGGCAGAAGCAGTCTTGCCCATCGAACATAAGCTCATATCTTTCCGGGTTCAAAATTATGAGCCAGAAGATAATGAGGCCAAGTTGAGAGCTAGCTTGGACCTGCTGGAAGAAAAACAAAGCAAAGTCGCAGAGAAGGTGGCCGTATACCAGAGCAAGATAGCCCGACATTTCAACAAGAAGGTGAGGGCCTGAAATTTCAAAGAGGGAGACTTGGTTCTCAGGAAGGTGACACAGAATACAAGAAGGAGGTCTGACGGGGTACTGGCCCCTAACTGGGAGGGTCCATACTTGGTTAAGGCATCACTCCGGGGTGGTGCTTACAAGCTCGAAGACATGGAGGGTTACCCGGTGGATCATACATGGAATGCCGATCATCTTCGAAAATTCTATCCTTAAGAAACTATGCTTGTACCTTGCGGAATGCTCACCCCGAGTTCATATTTGTACCGTTTGGGAAATTAAATAAAAGTAATTCTTTCTTCTATATGGTTCTCCTGTGTTCCAGTGCCCGATTATCTCCTACTGATATCACTTACAGAATCATCATCACGGAATCGCCTAAAGGCCAGGAGAACTTCTTAAAGCTCCTGATGCCCTAGACGGGGTCAAAACCTTCTAGGAGGATCTCCGTTACTAAGTCAAGACCAGGGGAACTACATAGTACTCCTGATGCCTTAGATGGGGCCAACCCCGCTAAGAGGATCTCCATTGTTAAAGCGCCTCAAGACCAGGAAATAGCCTAAGGGCGCTCCTGCTGCCTCAGTCGGGGAATACCCTCCTCTGAGAAGCCTGGTGATAAAGTGGCCTTAGTTGCCTACCAGGATAGCCTTGGTCGGGGAATACCCTCCTCCGAGAAGCCTGGTGCTAAAGTGGCCTTAGTTGCCTACCAGGACAGACTACAGTAAGAGTTGGGCTGCCAATTTCTTACTTCGCCTCGAGACCAGGAAATAGCCTCAGGGCGCTCCTGATGCCTTGGACTGGGCCAAGCCCGCCGAGAGGATCTCCACTGTTAAAGCACCTCAAGACCAGGAAATAGCCTAAGGGCGCTCCTGCTGCCTCAGTCGGGGAATACCCTCCTCTGAGAAGCCTGGTGCTAAAGTGGCCTTAGTTGCCTACCAGGATAGCCTTGGTCGGGGAATACCCTCCACCGAGAAGCCTGGTGCTAAAGTGGCCTTAGTTGCCTACCAGGACAGATTACAGTAAGAGTCGGGCTGCCTCAGGGTACCCAATTTCTTACTTCGCCTCGAGACCAGGAAATAGCCTCAGGGCGCTCCTGATGCCTTGGACTGGGCCAAGCCCGCCGAGAGGATCTCCACTGTTAAAGCGCCTCAAGACCAGGAAATAGCCTATGGGCGCTCCTGCTGCCTCAGTCAGGGAATACCCTCCTCTGAGAAGCCTGGTGCTAAAGTGGCCTTAGTTGCCTACCAGGATAGCCTTGGTCGGGGAATACCCTCCTCCGAGAAGCCTGGTGCTAAAGTGGCCTTAGTTGCCTACCAGGACAGACTACAGTAAGAGTTGGGCTGCCAATTTCTTACTTCGCCTCGAGACCAGGAAATAGCCTCAGGGCGCTCCTGATGCCTTGGACTGGGCCAAGCCCGCCGAGAGGATCTCCACTGTTAAAGCGCCTCAAGACCAGGAAATAGCCTAAGGGCGCTCCTGCTGCCTCAGTCGGGGAATACCCTCCTCTGAGAAGCCTGGTGCTAAAGTGGCCTTAGTTGCCTACCAGGATAGCCTTGGTCGGGGAATACCCTCCTCCGAGAAGCCTGGTGCTAAAGTGGCCTTAGTTGCCTACCAGGACAGACTACAGTAAGAGTTGGGCTGCCAATTTCTTACTTCGCCTCGAGACCAGGAAATAGCCTCAGGGCGCTCCTGATGCCTTGGACTGGGCCAAGCCCGCCGAGAGGATCTCCACTGTTAAAGCGCCTCAAGACCAGGAAATAGCCTAAGGACGCTCCTGCTGCCTCAGTCGGGGAATACCCTCCTCTGAGAAGCCAGGTGCTAAAGTGGCCTTAGTTGCCTACCAGGATAGCCTTGGTCGGGGAATACCCTCCTCCGAGAAGCCTGGTGCTAAAGTGGCCTTAGTTGCCTACCAGGACAGACTACAGTAAGAGTTGGGCTGCCAATTTCTTACTTCGCCTCGAGACCAGGAAATAGCCTCAGGGCGCTTCTGATGCCTTGGACTGGGCCAAGCCCGCCGAGAGGATCTCCACTGTTAAAGCGCCTCAAGACCAGGAAATAGCCTAAGGGCGCTCCTGCTGCCTCAGTCGGGGAATACCCTCCTCTGAGAAGCCTGGTGCTAAAGTGGCCTTAGTTGCCTACCAGGATAGCCTTGGTCGGGGAATACCCTCCACCGAGAAGCCTGGTGCTAAAGTGGCCTTAGTTGCCTACCAGGACAGATTACAGTAAGAGTCGGGCTGCCTCAGGGTACCCAATTTCTTACTTCGCCTCGAGACCAGGAAATAGCCTCAGGGCGCTCCTGATGCCTTGGACTGGGCCAAGCCCGTCGAGAGGATCTCCACTGTTAAAGCGCCTCAAGACCAGGAAATAGCCTATGGGCGCTCCTGCTGCCTCAGTCGGGGAATACCCTCCTCTGAGAAGCCTGGTGCTAAAGTGGCCTTAGTTGCCTACCAGGATAGCCTTGGTCGGGGAATACCCTCCTCCGAGAAGCCTGGTGCTAAAGTGGCCTTAGTTGCCTACCAGGACAGACTACAGTAAGAGTTGGGCTGCCAATTTCTTACTTCGCCTCGAGACCAGGAAATAGCCTCAGGGCGCTCCTGATGCCTTGGACTGGGCCAAGCCCACCGAGAGGATCTCCACTGTTAAAGCGCCTCAAGACCAGGAAATAGCCTAAGGGCGTTCCTGCTGCCTCAGTCGGGGAATACCCTCCTCTGAGAAGCCTGGTGCTAAAGTGGCCTTAGTTGCCTACCAGGATAGCCTTGGTCGGGGAATACCCTCCTCCGAGAAGCCTGGTGCTAAAGTGGCCTTAGTTGCCTACCAGGACAGATTACAGTAAGAGTCGGGCTGCCTCAGGGTACCCAATTTCTTACTTCGCCTCGAGACCAGGAAATAGCCTCAGGGCGCTCCTGATGCCTTGGACTGGGCCAAGCCCGCCAAGAGGATCTCCACTGTTAAAGCGCCTCAAGACCAGGAAATAGCCTAAGGGCGCTCCTACTGCCTTGGTGGGGAAATACCCTCCACCAAGAAGCCTGGTGCTAAAGTGGCCTTAGTAGCCTACCGGGACAAATCTACAGTAACATCAGAGAGGCTCATCGGGATACCTCACTCTTTATTTTCTCGCTTGCTACCCCGACAGCGGACCAGCAGTCAGAAAGAAGCTTAGAAGTCCATCCTCAGCAAGATGAATTGTTCATAAGGAGTAGGATTTCTCGAATGACTGCTATAACACTTCTTTATACTATGATATGTTTAAAGGAGTCCGATTAGAGGAAGACGTGGTTTTACCCCATTGGTTCTTATGGTTATAGGCACGTGTTTTATCTCTATTACCCATCGGGGTCCAGTCATCATCCTTATTACCCATCGGGGTCCAGTTACCCATCAGGATTCCAAGCATCAACAAATTTATATGCAATAAAAGTTTTCTAAGTACAAAGTAAACAAGACACAGTATTCAGAAAAGCTGCTATATTTATAATCAGGGTGCCCAATTCCCCAATCGGGCTACAAAAAATTTTAATAAAAAAGGGAGGCCAGACTAAGCTTCTTGTTCCTCCTCTGGATGCTCTCCTTGACCAACTGCCCCTTCTCCCAAAGGCTCAGTTGCTGCATCGTTGTGAACCACCTCCATGGCAGAAGACCCAGACTGAATCCCTTCAACCATAGGGACCCCGGATCTAGCTGGCCCATCACCTTCCTCCACAATGACTACTCTCGAAGCCGACTCGGGGTCCACCACTGGTTCTTCAATGACAGGAGGATCTAGATCAGCTCCCTCCGCGCCATCTTGTTGGACCCCAGCAGCCACGACGGTTTCTTGGCCCGGGTGAGCCATTTCCTGTGGAGGGGCCTCAGCCTCTTGATTCCCTCCAGCTAACCGGGCAGCCTTAGCCATAATTTACTCCCGGTCCCAGTTCAAGGTTGCCCTGAGGTCGAAAGAAGGAGGCAAAGCTATAGCTACCTCATAGCAGGCAGTGAAATAACCATCATCGAAAGAGGGCCCCTGGTGGGCCTTCAAATCCTCTAAGGCATCCCGCAGAAGCTGGTTCTCATCTGACAGCAGCCTCTTTTCAGCTTTTATGCGATCCCTCTCCTCTCTGCGGCACAGGGACTTGATGGTTTCTATGTCTAAGCAACGCTCAAGGCATCTGATCATCACCAAGTCCTCCTGTCGCGCTTCTTCTGATGCCCTAGCCTCTTGAAGTAAAGGGGCCACGTTTTGTTGGGTCTGGACTAGCTCCTGCTGAGTTTCCTCTAACCTCGCTTGAAGGCCGATATGAGTTTCTTTCAATGACAGCAGCTGTTTCTCCATGGCCAAGGCAAACTTGAAACCCTGCAGAAAGAAATAGAGTCAGTACCCGGCAGAAGGGAGAAATTAAGTAGCAAGAAGGGAGTAAAAGTTTACCTCAGCCAGAACCGAAACCCCCTTGGTGACCAAGATGCCTGTAGGAAGCCTGGCCATATCTGTCAAATCTCCACCGGGGCAGGTGGCCGCGAATCTAGACACCACCTCGTCAAGAGTAGCATTCCCCGACCCTGATCCAGAGGACACACCAGCATCAAGAGTAGGAGTGTGGACAAATGCTTCCTCCACCGGGGCCCTCACAGGATCCACGGGAAGAGCTACGGCAGGAGGAGGAGCAGAAGAGGTTTCAGTGGAGGAGACTTTCTTTTTCTGAGCCGGCTTTTCAGAGCTTCGAGCCCTAGCCGCCCTGGCTAGCAACGCCGGGATCCTCGAACGGGAGGGAGGAGTAGAAAGGTTGCGAGCTGGAGCTTTAGCTTTAGACCCTGATGGAGCAGGAGTAAAGTCAGGAGGGGGGGTGGAGTTGGAGCCTTCTCGGACGGACCCCGACCTAGTCCTGACAGCCGAAGTGGGAGAAGGAATAAGGGAGGAACGAGGTAGCAGGGTATTATCTTTACCCCCCGAAGAAGGGAGAGGCCCCGTGACCATCAGGGAAGCTGATACTGCCAGAAGAAAGGATGCTCAGTAAGAATCAAAAGAAGGAATATAAACATTGAGAAATAGAGATGCAGGATGCGGTTAACTCACCGGGAGAGGTGGGGGAGATCCTCAGGTACCGTTCCAAGCGGGCTCCCTCAAAGGGATCCAAAGAGGGGAATTGCAGGTTGGTATACCCTCTCTTTAGGATCCTTGTTAAAATCTCTCGGGACTCAGGAGCCAAGGTCCCCTTCGCCCACTTGTCCCTCGCGGTAAACTGGGTAGGGACGGGGTACTCATACCCCCCAACTAGAGCAGTGCGCCCCCAATCGCCCTCGATCACCAGCCACTCCTCCTTCCAAGGCGCCGCATATTTCACATTCGCCCCGGGGACGACAAACTTCAAATCATTCGATGCCCTCAGGTAGAACTGACCCCGGGGTACCATGCTCGTAATGTTGAAGAGGAAGCGGAGCTCATCCAGACCTGGTTCCCGCTCAATATGATCTCTCTCGCACTGCTCCCTCCAGAGCACCAAGAACCCTGTCAGGTGCTTCCAGAAGCCCGGAGAGAGTTGGAGAGGGGCCAATTCGAGCGCGACGAGAGCTCGACGAAGAGTGGGGTGTAGTGGGAGCCGGACTCCACACTCCAGAGCGGCTTTGTGGATCAGCAAGCGGTCTGGAGGCGGGGCGTACGCGTCATAGCCTTGGGGAGGAAGGGAGAGAATAATGTACTCCGGGATCTTGTACTCTTCCCGTAGTTGATTGAGCGTATCCATTGTACAAACAGAATCGGGAATAACCCGACTATCGCGAAAGGCGGCAAAGGAGCCCGTCTGAACTCCGACCAGCGCGACATCAGGTCCGTCACTTTTCTCACGGCCACCGGTCTGAAAGGCGCTCGCCTCGTCACCAACCAGGACTGGGTCTTCAGGTTGATTATGAAAACCCAACCCAATTCGGGGGTTTCGGGTAAAACGGCGTCGCTGAGCCTGCGGGGTTCCCTCAGCAGTTGCATCCCCCTCTCGACCCCGTTTTTTCCCCTCTGACGTCAAGGAGTCCTCTGCAGCCTCAATCGCCTCAGCATTGTCAGACTGGGGAGAGAAGGCAGGATCTGAATGAACGGGGTTCGCCGTTACTGGAGGATTTTGTTCGGCAGCAACTTCTTGAGAAGAAGGGATTCGTGAAGGAGAAGCCATTGAAAGAGAAGAAGAAACTTTGAGAAAATTGGGAAAGTAAGAAAGAAAAGAGGTCAGGGAGAGTATTTTTGTTCTCGTTCGATTTTGAAAGTCTAAAAGCTCAAAGGTGAGAAGCGCCAGTAAAACCAGTCTATTTATAAAAGAAGGAATGACGGTTACTTACTTGGAAACCGGAATCGGTGACCGGGAGGAGGGGTTGAGGCGTTTTTTTTTCGCATTAATCGCGCCAAAACGGCTCTTTTTGAAGAAAGGGGAAACCCAATCAACAATCGACGTGTAATCAGTTATAACGGACAAAATAAGAATTTCCTTCTCTTAACTGGAAACCCAGTCAAACAAGGAAAGCAAGGGGATAAGGTAGAAAATCCTTCAAGCAAGCAAAAAGATCCTGACCCCGACCCCGACCCCGACAAGGTATCGGTGTCCAAGTCAGGGGGGACTTCTGTTAACCGCCAAAATTGGCGGAGGACCAAAGAAGAATTTTCCACCTCGACATCAGAAGGCTATAACAGTACCCAACCCGGATACCACGACAGAGTAGACCCCGGTTAATCCCAACACATACCTCCTTCAGTAGGGTCCACCCCGCCAAGCATCTTAGCTCAACAAAGAGGCCGAGAACCAAAAATACTCACTAGAACTCACAGCGAGATCAAACCCGGCTATAACCGGGCTTCCTATGGACCCCGCCACACCCCGATACAGCTTCCTACGGACCCTGCAGTACCCCGACACGGAGTTCTACTGATCACCTCACTACAAAGCTGGCTAGATATCCCCCTACAGCCATCAGTAGGATGCTTACTAGATGTAGGCAGCCCGCTGGAGCAGAAGAACACCAGGGAGCAGGATCCTAAACACCAAGAACTAAAAACTCCACAAAAAGCCAGTAAAACGTCACCGTACAAAGGAGGTACACTCCTTCCCGCCAGAGAGTCCCAATTTAAGCAGGACGTTACAGTAGGAATCCTACTAGGAAGGTAAATGATTGACTCCTCCTAGGAAGGAAAGACTGAATTCAGCGCATTAAAGCTCCGATTTTATTTCCTAAAAAAAGAAAGGGATTCTGCAAGCGGCCAAACCCTAGTCCGAGATTGTAGGAGTGCACGGCAAGCAAACAGGACCTATATATATAACAACTTATTGATCAGAAAAGGGGGACCCGACACTCTACTTATCGACAGACACAGATTTACCTCCACCATGATCCCACTTATCGACGGAAATCTCCTTATCGCTACCATGATCAATATTTTCAATCGAAACCTTCATGTAATCTAGTGTTTTAGTAGATTTATAGTCGGTATATTCATATAATGGAAAAGAGGGATCAGTAAGACGAATTTCTACTCAATTTCACGTATTCTTTATCATGCATGCATTGGCAGGATCTAGTTGGTATCGAACTACTTGATACCCCTCCGGCCAGGATCAATCTCGATCTTGACCCTTTTTAAAGTGGTTATTTGGATTATCGTCCTTTTAACGATTTTCGGATAACATGTGTGTACCTGCATCATAGTTCAAACATTTGGTATAACACTTTTACACACATTTAGCATGCACATGCATTTATCTCATTGTTGACAATCTTGTAGATTTGCATGTTTTCTCACTATCGCTTAGATATGGCATGCTTGTGTTGCTTAGTGTTAATTTGTTTGTGTTTCTTGTATTTTGGACTTGAACATGATCTTAATTGATTCCTTATCGAGTCTCGGTCATTTCGGTTACTCATTCATTAAGTTTCGAGTCAATACAACATAGTTATGCTACTTTGCATTCTCATTCATTGAGTTGTCTTCATCGTCGTTTTTCGAGATGAATTCTCAACCTTTTGTCAAAGTTTCATAGTCGTCATTGTACATGAGGGAGTCATGGTTCATAATCCAAAAATGGATTCGAATTCGGAGTTCGGATGCCCAAATACGGTTGAAAAACGCTAAAGGAATGCGAGGGAATTTGCTCGGCCAAAGGCCACGTGTGCCACACGGCCAGGGTAGCTCTCTGTCCATGTGTGGCACATGTGCCCCACACATGGAGCTGATGTGGCTACATCTGATTGGTCACTTCTTCCCTCTCTTGAACTCATTTAAAACTCCTCCATTCCCTCCCATTCATTCTAAGGAGAAAAATTAGAAAAAGAAGAACACCAAAAATAGTACAATCAAAGGTCCTTATCGAAATTAAAGTATGAGATCTCTCACTTGATAATTACAATATATATATATATACTTTTCATTCATTAAGAGTGCTTCTCTAGTGATGATGGTCCTAAAAAAAATCCAAGACCTTTGTTATGTTACATAGTTACAAAACAAAGATTCTAAAAAAAATAAAAAATTAAGAACTAGAAAATTATTATTTGAATTGATACATCATATAAATTACCGTAGCCTCCGTAGAGATAGAAGAAGAAAAAGAAAAAGAAAAAGAAAAAGAAAAATGTACTTCATCTCCGAGTGTTGGGTTTTGTAAAGCTTCGAAACAGTAGAAGAAAAAGAGTCTGCAAGCTACCACGGCGTTGACCGCGGTGCACCAATCGCGATCAATTCTAGTGAGATTAGCATAGTGTAGACCGCGACTAAAATAAGACAGCATAGACCACGGTTTTCTGAGCGGTTGATTCCAGAGGTTTACCATTGTGTAGGGTGCAGCTACAGACCGCGGCCCAGACCGCGGTGACAATGAAATTTGTGTAAAACAGGAAATAATCTTATGCAGCAAGAAAATGATTCATAGTAGGTTTTGGCTTACCCTAGTACTCTCATATAAATACTAATATTTCTCTATGCTTAAGGGTGTGTGAGAAATTGTAAGAGAGGCTGAAAGAAACTTGTAGAGAGAGACCGGTATATTATAATCAAACTCTTATAATGGATTTAGTGTAGGTGCGCTTCGTGGACATTTAGTTTGTTTTTGAGTTAATTTTTTATAGTATTCTTGTTGTTGCTTTTACTTTGTGTTTTTGTTTTTGTTGTATGGAGTTGAGTTGATGCAAGGTTGGATTACAAGAAGAAAGAAGGCGCTCTTGACTTGCCATCAAGGGTTTCCTCTACACAATTTCTCTCCTATTTGAGCTCAGAATCCACTGCCAAATCCAAAGAAAGCCATTGGAGAATGGTTGAGGGTAGCTTTGCATTTGTCTTGCCGAGATGTAAAATCTAGCGCTTAGTGGGAGGCAACCAACCTAGGTAACGTTTCTTTTCGTTTTTATTTTGTGCATTTTGTTGTGTTATTATTTTTGTTTCCTTATTGTGTTTAGATTAAGGGTGTGATGGGAATTGTGATTAGTGCTTAGGATGTGCTTGCTTTGGTTTTAGTTTTGTTGCTAGTTTTTGTTGTTAATTTTGTTATTATGTTTGTGTTTTGTTTGTTTGGAGTTATTGCATTCCATACTTTTCGTATTCATTGTCTATGCATTTCATGTCATATAAACATTGAAGACAATGCTTATATTAGGTTTTGGGGGTGTGGACTAGTTGTTTGTGCCATTTTTCGTTTTGTTTTTCGTACATTGTTTATCTCTACAAAAAAGTGTCATGGTATGAAAAATTTTGAGGCAAATGTTTCATTAAAAATGTACCATTTGGTGTGGAAATTAATTTTTTTGCCCACACTACATTCTTTGATTTTTCGTACCGATTCCGAATATATAAAGAACTTAAAATTATGGGCTGTGGTTCAAAAGTTATGAGCATTTCTTCGATCAAAGGTCAAGGGCGATGCCTTGTTTTTCGAAATTGCACATACACTGCTTCCATCGTCCATTTTCATACTTTTCCAATTCAAATTTTGAGATGTTTTCTAAATGCAAAGTATGCCTTTGCATGTCTATTTTCTTTTTTCAAAATTTGAGCAAGGTTTATGAATTATGTTTAAAATATAAACTAAAGAGTGGACGTAGGCCAAATTCGAAAGTTAGCAGTTTTTGGAATTTTGTCCTCTATGTTAAGATGCTTCTAATCCATGTTTGCGGAGACATATTGATGAACACATAAAAGTACATGTTTAATAGAGTTGAAATCATTATTTTACACTAGTAGTGTCATTAACTCTCCTAACTTAAGCACATTTACACTTTTTTCTTTTATTTTTGATATTGTTATTTTGATACAGGTTACTTGAAATGGGTATAACTTTTCACTCAAATATCAGATTGATCCCATTCTTTCTTTTGTAGAAAGATGATTCAATTGTCTACAAAAATACATTTCACGTTGAATTCAAGATTCAGAAGTTTTGAAGGCCAAACAGAGGATGGAAGAGGACATATGCACAGTTTCCGCACACATTGAACATGCTTCAGTGTTTTGAGCATAACCTGAGCTAGAGATTTCAGATAATTACGAACCAAACCATTCTGGAATGCTAAGTCAAACATACACACTTCTTCTATTCATGTCAGAGGCCAATTCAGAAGCAATCAGCATGAAATCTGGGTTCAAAGACAGTATAAGCATGGGCAATCCAAAATTATCAATGTTTGATGGCTAAACATTAATTAACCATGTTCCCCTTTTGTGACCCTTTTACTTTGAGTTCTCTATAAAAAGAGGGATTGTAGATGGCTAAAAACACATCTTGAAAATCTTAATTTGTCTCTTGAATCATCTTGGTTCATTGCAAGTTTACCTTGCATGTATTGTTATTATTTCTCTCTTTCACTATAAACTTTCTTCTTACCAATTAGTTTTTCTTTTACATGTTTTTCCTTTTATATTTTCATGTTTATTTCTATTTCCATGAGTAACTAGTTCCATTATGCTAAGGTGAAAAGGTGAAGCTCTTGGTATGAAAATAAAGGTTTATTAAAACTCTTAAATTGTGGTTAATGTTTATATTCATTTGTTATTCACTTATATGATTTATATTTCTTTTTCTTTATTAACTTGGCTATAATCTTGATTTCTCTCTTGTGTATGGGAATCTTGACTTATTGTAGACAATTATTTCATGAATGTTTGAATCCTTCTAGATACCGTGCGGTTTTAGTTATACCTACATCTCTAGTAAAGGATTCTTGATTCATGGTAGTGATTGGCACATTGAGTACTTGAAACCCATTGAATCGAAGAATGGGTAATCCTTGTAATTTAATTAAATGGAAAGAGATATAATTTCATATATGTTCAAACGAGCTTAGATTGTTGTATTTTCCAATTGGAACCTCCTTTGTGTGTGGATTCCGATTGAGTTATAAAAAGAGTTAAGTAAACATTTATTCTAAATACCAAGAGTGGAACCTCTAACCTTAGCATACATATTTTTATTTGAGTAATTTTGTCATTATATTTGCCCATCATTTACCAATTTAATCATTTTATTTTTTGATATCTCTTGTGATTATTGTTGGTTATTGTGAACATTAAAACTCCTTCCATGAGGAACGACCCCGTATTTACTGGGTTATATTATTACTTCAACACTCCTGCACTTGGGAGTAAAATCCTTTTTCCAGACGTGTCAAGTTTTTGGCGCCGTTGTCGGGGAAGTAGCAATTGGTGTTCAAAACTATCATAAATATTTTATTTATCTTCTTTTTCTTCTTGTGTATATATTGTTATTTATTTTATTTTATTTTTGTTTAAGTGCTTGTTTGTTTTGTCTCTTTTGTTATCTCTAGGACTTGCATTAAGAAATTGGTCACGTACATCAACTGGTAGACTTGTTAGGAAACCCTCATCTCTACTAGAAATCATGGCTGAAAACCAAGTTGATAGACTCACTGATCCTGGGGACAACCGTTCCCAACATAATGACCAAGACCAACCTAGAACACTTAGAGAATTCATGAATCCCACAAGAACGGGTGCACCGTCTTGCATTGTTTACCCTCCAAATGCATCTCATTTTCACTTTAGGCCAGGTATCATTCAAGTTTTACCCAACTTCCATGGCTTAGAAACTGAAAATCCATACTTGCATTTGAGAGAATTTGAACCTACAATGACACATATTGTAGCATAAACACTCTCAGGCATAAGCTTTTCCCTTTCTCTTTGAAAGATAATGCTAAAACATGGCTACAAAATCTTAGGTCTGGATCCATTAGAAGTTGGGATGAAATACGAGAACAATTTTTGAAAAAATTCTTTCCTCCTCATAGGACAAATTCCTTCAAAAGACAGATCACCACTTTTACCCAAAAATTAGGAGAGACCTTGTACCAATGTTGGGAGAGATACAAAGAGTTGCTTAACTCTTGTCCTCACCATGGCTTTGAAACATGGAGATTAGTCTCCCATTTCTATGAAGGTTTAACACCTCAATGTAGACAAATGGTTGAGATGATGTGTAATGGAGAATTTAGTGATAAAGATCCAGAAGAGGCATTAGAATTCCTAGACCTTCTAGCCGAGAATACCTAAAATTGGGACACTACAGGTACCCATGAGGCACCTAGCAAAGCTCTACCCCCTGCATCTGGTGGAGGCATGTACAACCTTAAGGAAGAACATGACCTCCAAGCTAGATTTGCAATATTAGCTAGGAAAGTCGAGGCTTTAGAACAGAAAAAGAGTGGTCACTTGAAATCCATTCAAGAAATTGTGTGTCACATATGTGATGCCAATGATCATTCAATAAATGATTGCCCAAACCTACCTGCCTTTAAGGAACGTCTTCATGAACAAGCCAATGTTCTAAACACTTTCAAAAGGCCAAATCATAACCCATACTCACAAACTTACAACCCAGGTTGGAGAAATCATCCAAATTTTAGTTGGAGGAATGATAATCATGCACAATCTTCACAACCTCCTGCTCAGACTCATCAAAACTTCCAGAACTCTCAAGGTTATGCACCTTATGTTCCACCCCATATGAAAAATCTTGAAGAAACATTGCATTCATTCATTGAAAAGCAAGAGTCCATTAACAATCAAAATGCTCAAACTTTGATTGATTTGAAAGGCACTCTTGCTAAATTTGCCTCCGTAATCACCATTCATGAGAAGGAAAAATTTCCTTTCCAACCTCAGCCAAATCCCAAGGGTTAATACAATTTAGAAGATGGTAGTTCAGGAACCAACACATGGACCAAGTCAAATCGGTCATAACTCTTCGTAATGGTAAGGTTGTCAAAAAACACATTCTTGAACCTTGTGAGAAGGATGATGAATCAATCTCCAAGGGTAAGGAAGGGATTGATGAGCCTACACCTAGCAAAGAAAAGACCAAATTCTCACTTGCACCTCCATTCCCTCATGCATTGAATAATCAAAAGAAATTGAACCACAACTCTGAAATTTATGAAATGTTCAAGCAAGTAAAAATCAACATTCCTTTGTTGGATGCGATTAAACAGGTACCCTCTTAAGCCAAATTTTGAAGGACTTGTGCATTGTTAAAAGAAAATTGAATGTGAAAAAGAGAGCCTTTTTAGCCGAACAGGTAAGTGCCATTCTTCAAAACAATAATGGTTTGAAATACAAGGACCTTGGTTGTCCTACAATTTCATGCATTATTGGCGATCATAAAATTGAGTAGGCTTTACTTGATCTTGGTGCTAGTGTTAATTTACTTCCATATTCTGTTTATCAACAACTCAATCTAGGTGAGTTAAAATCAACTTCCTTAACTCTTTTACTCGCCGATAGATCAGTTAAAGTGCCAAGAGGAATAGTGGAAGATGTGTTAGTACAAGTTGATAAATTCATTTACCCTGTGGATTTTATTGTCTTGGATACACAACCTGTTGTTAATGGGTGCAAACCAATTTTTGTTATATTAGGTCGACCATTTTTAGCAACTTCTAATGCTTTGATTAATTGCAGGAATGGGATAATGAACCTATCTTTTGGGAATATGACACTGGAGCTTAATGTTTTCAACATGTGTAAGCAACCACGAGATGAGGAAGATGAAAGTGAGGAAGCAAACATGATTGAAGTCATTGTGGATGATCATCTTCAAACAAGGAGTTCTTCTGACCCTTTGGAAATTTGTTTAGTTAATTCATTTGAATCAAGCATGCAATTAGATTCTGATATTTCTAACATATGTTCTTTGCTTGATTGTTCACAGATTATGGAGAATAAAAGGTTGGAAACAAAAATTTGAAGAGTTGGGACATATCGATGCAGATAAACATGACGAAGTACCCAAGCTAGAATTGAAGCCTTTGCCTGAAGGATTTAAGTACGTATTTCTTGGAGAGTAACAAACCTACCCAGTGGTAATTTCCTCAATTCTCACAAACTGTCAGGAAGGTAAGTTGATAGAGGTATTAAAAAGGCATAAAAAAGCAATTGGGTGGACATTAAAAGACATAAAGGGCATTAATCCATTAATTTGCACTCATAGAATACATTTAGAGGATAATGCTAGAACATCTCAACAACCTCAGAGGAGATTAAATCCACACATGAAAGAGGTAGTAAAAGCTGAAGTTCTTAAACTACTTGATGTAGGGATTATCTACCCTATTTTTGATAGTAAGTGGTTAAGTCCTACACAAGTAGTACCAAAGAAATCTGGAATCAAAGTGTGTAAGGACCTCTATTTTGTGATTGGCTTATTTCATGACATACCACATTGGGGATGATTGTGTTGTGGGTAGCTTAGGTCATCTTGATGATTATCAAGGCAAGCTTCCAAGCATCCCGGTGACTTCAAGATCAAGAGCTTCAAAAGGTATATCACTTGACTTGGTTCTTGAAGAGATTAGGTGCACACACACACTTGCATGCATCTTTATCTATCTTGCATATCTTTTGTGTGTCACATGCTTGGTGATTTTTCATGATGTTATCCTTTCCCATGCATGTTATATATTCACAACCACACTTGCACTTCATGTTAGTCTTAAGTGTGGTGTAATTCATTTCCGTTTGTGTGATCGGAAACGTCCGCACTTGCACGATGGTGTGCATGTCTTAGCGCGATGGTTGACCACTTGAGAAGGTCTCATTCTTCTCCTGGATGAGTGTTAGATTTGGTTTGGTTGATTGGAGTAAAGTGTCTAGGTTCAAAATATTGGATTTCAATGATTTAAATGTTTTTCAAAACTGACCTTTGTATGGTCTTGTGACCATAACTTTTTACACAAAGTTTTAAATTGAGTTTTGTAAAATTCTGGACAAACTAGACACTCATACCTTTCCAACGATATATTATTCGTAATATTTCATGACCGTTTGGATTGGTTTTGAAATCTCCAAAGTGACCACCAAAACAGGGCAACTCTGTTGTTGTCCGTTTCTGACCTTTGGTCACTCTATTGACCATAACTTTTTCTACAGACATTTAAATGTCATTCCATAAATTGGAGTAGAAAGTAGACTTCCATACCTTTCCAACGATATATTATACGAAAGGTTTCGATGTCGTTTGTCTTGTTTCGGAGCGCTCGAATCTCGAGCTGGTGCGCTGTCGCGCCTATGCGCTGGTGTTCTTGCGCGGGTGACCAGCGCTACTTGACCAGCGCTTTTGGTCCAGAGATTTGACGCTGGTCATGCGCCTGTGACGTGCGCTGGTGACCAGCGCAATGCCTTGCGCTGGTGACCAGCGCAACCTGACCAGCGCCAATGACGGGAACTGAACATTTTTTTCCAAAACGACGTCATTTCCTCTAGGGGTTGTATATAAGTATCATCTTCTTCCTAGCTCGTTTTTAAGAGCTTAAAATCAGACCTTAGAGTGAGAAACTCAAACCCTAGAGAGAGAAAGCTTCAATCTTGCTTCTTTAACTCTCCAAACCCAAAACCCATGTGCATCTAACATGTTTCATGCATCAATCTTCCATGGGTCTTCTTCATTTATGACTTGGTAAGTAGAACAAACACCACATCTTCATTTATTGTTCTATCTTAGTCAAGACATGTCTTTTATTGCTTAGTTTAGCAAATCTTCACTTTTATTGCATATTTAGTGAAGTTATGACATGATTGGGTTTTGTTTGTGGTAGCTTACATGATTAGGATGATTTTCCCTAAATAGCTAACCCTAGAACATTCTTGTACAATTGGTTGATGATTAGGTTGATAGATTAATGTTTATTTATCTAGTCAAGCTTAATTGAATGTTCTTGTGGATTTAATTGACAATTATGTTGTTAGAAATTCTCTACAACTAATTGAGTTCACATGTTTGGACATGTTGACATTGTTTGATAGCTAGGATTGTTTTGTGATTGATAACATCTAGCTAAGCTTTATGATATGTCATTTAGCTTTTGATATCTAGGATTGATTTCATTGATATATCATCATTCTAGGTAAGCATATAGAGTTGCCTTGCTCTTGTTGCATTTTGAGTATTTCATATATTCACTTAGGTTGTTTTCTCTTCATTGAGAACTAAGTCTTGTGTTGCTTCCGGGATTAGGTTGCATAAATCACAAGCATTGGGACTAGGTTCACTTATACCGGGAGTAGGTAGGTGTGTGATTACTTCCGGGATTAGGTTGTAATCGTTTTACACATTTAGTGGATTCGAGGTTCAAGTGTGGCTCACTTACATAGCCCGTGGTTTTTCCCGAGAGGGTTTCCACGTAAATATCAAGTGTCTTTTAATTTCCGCACCATATTACACTTGCTATTGTATATTGACTAGTGGAGGGTATTTTCGTAATCTTGACCATTAACGAAAATTTGGTAAAATCGGATAAAATCTATTCACCCCCCCTCTAGATTAATATTGAACACACCATAATTTGTTTCAATTGGTATCAGAGCGGGTTCCTAGATATACATAGGTGATCCTTGCTCATTTTGGTGTGTTTTGCATTTGTGTGATTTTTGTTCATTCATACATTGTGCATTCATTTCATTTCATTCATAAACACAATGAGTGGAAACGGTGGTAGCAACGAGGGGGCTTCTAGCACACGTCCTCCTCTTCTCACCGGATTGAATTACTCCTCATGGAAAGGGAAGATGGAATCCTACATATGTCAACTTCATGACCGAGCATGGATGTCGGTTGAAGATGGATATGATCTTCCCATGATGACTCCTACGGGTGGAGGAGAAGAAGTTTTGAAGCCTAAGGCACAATGGAGTGCACAAGAATTTGAGGCGTCAAAATGGAATAGGAAGGCTATGCATGCCATCCTATGTGCCATGGATGAGAATCAATACAAGTTGATTCAAAACACTAGGGTTGCTAAGGAGGCATGGACAATCCTAGAAGTTGCTCATGAGGGAACCGAAGTTGTGAAGGACTCCAAGCTTCAAGTTCTCCAAACTCAATTTGAGATGCTCAAGATGGAGGAGAATGAGTGCTTCAACGACTTCGAGATCAAGTTGATGGACATAGTCAACCAAAGTCATCAACTTGGTGATCCTTATTCGGATAGGAGGATTAAACAAAAGATTATGAGATCCTTACCGGATAGGTTTGAGTCAAAGGTGACGGCTTTAGAAGAAAATAGTGGATATAAGGATATGAAGCCGAGTGAAGTCATTGGAAGACTTCTAGCCTATGAGTCTAGGAAGGGTCCTAGCACTACTCCTCCTAAAAAGCAAAAGGGTATTGCTTTGAAAGCTTCTAAGGATGAAAAGGAGGTGAAGAATGACTCGGATGAAGACATGGCCTTGTTTGTGAAAAGATTCAACAAGGTTATGAAGTTTGGAAAGAAGGGATTTGGTTTTAGAGGCCAAGACAAGAAAAAGGTTCCCTTCAAGAAGTTTGAACCAAGGCAAGAGAGGACCGAAAGGAAAGGGGTCCGTTGCTTTGAGTGTGGCGGGATTGGTCACTTTGCTCCCGAATGTGCTAATCACAAGGAAAAGAAGAAGGGAAAAGTGATGGCCGCCACTTGGAATGGAAGTAGTGATGACTCCAATGAAGAAGATGATTCTTCGGATGATGAAGACATCATGGCTAACTTCCTAGCTTTTGCCTCTTCTCACAAGAGCAAAAGTGGTAGTGAAAAAGAGGAAGAGAGTCAAAGGGAAAGTGACTCTAGTGAAGATGACTCCGATGCTAACTCCACTAATGGATATGTGGAGAAAGAAGTGTTAGTTGAATATCTTAAGGAGTTTAGGAGCTTAGAGATGAAAACCACTAAGAAGATCAAGATGTTGAGAGAAGAAAATCTTGAGCTTTCATCTCACAATGATCTCCTAAGTGAAGAAGTGGAAAGACTTAAGAAGAGAGAAGATAAGCTAAAAGAGGAGTTAGCTTTATCTAGGAGGAATGAAGAAGGTTTGAAGAGGGAGCTTGTTGAAGCTAAGAAGTCACTTACTAGGATGGACTCTAGCACCAAAAAATTAGATCACATGCTTGGTGTTGGAAAGAGTCCATGTGACAAGAGAGGTCTTGGGTTTGAAGATTGTCAAGAGACCACCTCCTCTAAGAAGACCGTGTTTGTTAAGAGCTTGGGCAACATAGAAGCTTCTCCGGTGCACACTCCTAGGAAGAAAATAGATCTAGGACAAAGCTCAAAAAGTGCACAAGTGAAGGCTGCACCAAGGAGACAACCTCAAGCCAACATTCCTCATCTATTGGCTCAAAAAGGGAAGCAAGATAGACCGGTTCAACAAAGAAGATGGATTGAACCCTCTCAACCACAAAGACATAGGAAGACTCCCATAAATGCTCAAGGCAATGGTATGATTTCTCATTTCATTCCAATTTGTCATTTTTGTGGTTTTAATGGTCACATTCGACCAAATTGCTTTCGTTATATAAAAATGTGTAGAACTCGAAGCATGATTGAAAAGAGAAAGAATAGAGCCAAGATGCATGTTCCTAGGAATAATAAGACTAATTTGCATGGTCCTAGGATTACTAGAGCCCATGTACCAAAGACCTTTAAGAAAGAAAATGTTGTTCTTAAATGGATTAGAAAGAATGAAAATGTTTGCCATGTTGCACAAATTGCCTTGAAGGCAAATTCTTCTAATCTTTGGTATCTTGATAGTGGGTGCTCTAGGCACATGACGGGAAACAAGAGTTTCTTCGAGACTCTTGTTATGGAGGAAGGAGGAAATGTCACTTTTGGTGATGGATCCAAAAAGAAAGTCATAGGGAAAGGAACCATTTCCGTTCCCGGATTGTCCTCTTTATCCAATGCTTTACTTGTTGATGGCTTGAAAGCCAATTTGATTAGCATTTCTCATCTTAGTGATGAAGGATATTCCGTCTTGTTTAGCAAAGAGAATTGCTCTATCTTAAAGCCCGATGGACAAACCTTATTGAAAGGTATGAGATCTAGCGACAATTGCTATTGTCTTGAAGCTAGAATAGTCTCAAACAATGTGTCCAAGGATGAGCAAATTGAGTTGTGGCATGAAAGACTTGGCCACATGAACTTTCGGGATCTACGGACCCTTGGAAAGTTTGAATGTGTGCGTGGCCTCCCTAAGCTTGGGAAGAAAGCCAATGGTATTTGTGGACCTTGTCAACAAGGAAAACAAACTAAAAGCATGCATAAAAAGGGCAAGTATCTCTCCACCAAGGAGCCTCTAGAGCTTCTCCATATGGATCTTATGGGTCCTATGCAAACCGAGAGCTTGGGTGGAAAGAGATACATTTTTGTTTGTGTAGATGATTTCTCTAGGTTCACATGGACATATTTTCTTAGAGAAAAATCCGAAACTTTTGATAAGTTTAAAATGCTTTGTACTAAACTTCAAAATGAAATGAATTCTAACATTAAAAGCATAAAACGGATTAGAAGTGACCATGGGAGGGAATTTGAGAATGCTTCTTTTGAAACCTATTGTGATAGTATAGGTATCTCCCATGAGTTTTCGGCTCCTAGAACACCTCAACAAAATGGAGTTGTTGAGAGGAAAAATAGGGTCCTTCAAGAGATGGCCCGTGTGATGTTGCTTAGCAACAATGTGTCTAGGAATTTATGGGCCGAAGCCATCAACACGGCTTGCTACATAGGAAATAGAGTTTTCCTAAGGCCCGGTACTAGGAATACCTCCTATGAGTTATGGAAAGGCAAGAGGCCAAATGTTAGCTACTTCCACACATTTGGAAGCAAATGCTACATTTTAAATGACCGAGATCAACTTGGCAAATTTGATGCTAAGAGTGATGAAGGTATATTTATTGGCTATGCCTTAAATAGTAGAGCCTATAGAGTTTTCAATAAGAAAACTCTAAGTGTCATGGAATCATCTAATGTTGTATTTGATGATGAAAGGCTCAAGTGTAGTAATCATGAGGAGGAGGTTATTCTTAGTGATGATTCTCCTTTGGAGAAGGTTGTTGTGACTCCTAATGTGGGGACATCCAATGTTGTTGAAAATGACACACAACCTATTGATAGAGTTCCTAACTTGGACTCTAATGAACCCGTTCCATGGGTTAGAAGACTCCATAACAAAGAGGATGTTATTGGAGATGTGAATGAGGGTGTTAGGACTAGAAGGCAAATAGCTAATCGTATTAGCTTCACATGCTACACCTCTCAAATAGAACCCAAAAAGATTGATGAAGCTCTAAATGATGAGTTTTGGGTTCTTGCCATGCAAGAAGAGCTAAACCAATTCGAAAGGAATGAGGTTTGGACTCTAGTTCCTAGGCCTAAGACCACTAATGTCATAGGCACAAAATGGATATATAGGAACAAATCCGATGAGGATGGCAACGTAGTGCGTAACAAGGCAAGACTTGTTGCACAAGGGTACTCTCAAATTGAGGGTATCTCGACTTTGAGGAGACTTTTGCTCCCGTTGCCCGCCTAGAGTCCATTAGGCTTCTCTTGTCCATCTCTTGTGTGCACAAGTTCAAATTGCACCAAATGGATGTTAAGAGTGCCTTCCTCAATGGCTTCTTGCAAGAGGAAGTGTTTGTTGAGCAACCCAAGGGGTTTGTGGATGCACACCACCCCAACCATGTCTATCGCCTCAAGAAGGCTCTTTATGGGTTGAAACAAGCACCGAGGGCTTGGTATGAGCGCCTCACTCAATTTCTTGTCAACAATGACTACACAAGAGGTAGTGTTGACAAGACACTATTCATCAAGAAAGACAATGATGAGCTTTTTATAGCTCAAATATATGTTAATGATATAGTGTTTGGATCCACCAACAACACCAAAGTCCAACAATTTGTTGATGTTATGTCTCATGAATTTGAGATGAGCCTTGTTGGTGAGCTTAGTTACTTCCTAGGTTTGCAAATTAGGCAATTAAGTGATGGAATCTTCATATCCCAAGCCAAATATGCCAAAAACCTAGTGAAGAAGTTTGGTCTTGAGAAAGCCAAACATTGTAACACACCCATGAGCACCACTTTGAAACTAAGCAAAGATGCTAGTGGTAAAAGTGTAGAACAAACACTTTATAGGGGTATGATAGGAAGCTTGCTTTATTTGACCGCAAGTAGGCCCGACATATCCTTTAGTGTGGGTGTGTGTGCAAGGTACCAATCCGATCCCAAGGAGTCCCATCTCTCTTGCGTCAAGAGAATCATTCGATTTGTGAATGGGACTTCTAACTATGGGATTTGGTACTCATTTGACACTAATGCTAGTCTTGTAGGCTTTAGTGACGCGGATTGGGCCGGAAATTGTGATGATAGGAAAAGCACATCGGGCGGTTGCTTTTTCCTTGGAAACAATCTTGTTTCTTGGTTTTGCAAGAAGCAAAACTCAATTTCCTTGTCCACGGCGGAGGCCGAGTACATAGCCGCGGGGAGTGGATGCACACAACTCCTATGGATGAAGCAAATGCTAGTAGACTACGGATTCAACCAAGGTACACTCACTCTCTTTTGTGATAACATGAGTGCTATTAATATTTCCAAGAATCCGGTTCAACATTCTAGAACTAAGCATATTGACATCCGTCATCATTTCATTAGAGAACTAGTTGAAAATAAATGCATTGTACTTGAGCATGTAGGTACAAATGATCAACTAGCCGACTTGTTTACAAAACCTCTAGATGCTACTCGATTTAAAACTCTTAGTAGATCTATTGGAATATGTCTTGTGGAGTGATGAGTTCTAGTTTTTGACCCCATATGGGGAGCTCAAACAAAGAGAGTAAACTTGCATGATTTGCCATATGCAAAAAGTTAACTTATTTTATGCTCTTTTATGTTTGTTTGAGAATGTTTGGTGAATAACATTGATTAATGCTTTAATAATGTTTTTTAATAACACCTTGCACGGTTGCCTAGCATGTACTGCATGATTTCTATTTTTGCTTGAGTATGCTTATCCATTTGAGGAATGTTCTACTTGTTAGTACATGTGATTGACCTCAAATTATTCTCCATGTTCATGATTCTTTGATATGCATTCTTAAGCTCTCTCTTGAAAAAGGGCTACTGGCAATATGACGTGCAACCGCCCAATGTAGGAAATGGCTACTCATTTGAAACCGAGTGAAAGCCTTCAAGAGAGTTACATTAGCATGATAAACAGAAATACATGCTTGCTAGGATAAAGGAGAAAAACAGAAAAGTTGAAATGTGTTTGATGATGTGTGTGATGCATTGCTTAATAAAGACCTCAAAATTGTTGATTGATGATGTGTCTTGCAATGTAGAAAAGATGATATATTTTTTTTGATGTGATTAGTACACTCTGCACACAAATGCTTGGATATATATCTTCTTGTCATAACAACAGGGCTCTAATTGGTTTGACTTCATTTGGAAAACCTGTTGATTGTTGCTTTGATTGATTCTTATGCATGAGCTCAATAGTGCTTGTATTACATGCTAAGCAACTTTTACACACACACACTTTTCTGTGAATAAAATCTCCTTGAATCTCTCTCAATTACTTGAATTGCATAAAGTTCGTTTATATGATTATGCAAATGCCTTTTGTGCAAATAGCTCTCTTTGCTAAAGCAACCCAATAGGGGGAGCTCTTTTGCCTATCTCATGACAAAAAGGGGGAGAAGTCTTGAGAGATATAGGGGGAGCATTGTGTATGCTTTGGGGAGAAGTTTGAGAGAGAGTAACCTTTTAGGGGGAGCATTGCACATGCATTGTTTTGTATTGCCTTATTGAGTGCAAATGCTTTTTATTTTTGTTCACCTCACATGCACTTGTTCTTGGAAAAGTGCTTTCTTGCTATTGTGTGTAGGTATGATGATCTACGAAGAGATTGAAGACCTTGAAGACTTAGATTCTTAGGTTTCTCTCTTTGTAACGTATAATACACTTTTGTTAACCAATAGCTTTATTTTTTGTTTTGTGAGGATTATTTTGTGAGTGGTATTTTGTCATGAAATAGCCAAAGGGGGAGATTGTAAGGACCTCTATTTTGTGATTGGCTTATTTCATGACATACCACATTGGGGATGATTGTGTTGTGGGTAGCTTAGGTCATCTTGATGATTATCAAGGCAAGCTTCCAAGCATCCCGGTGACTTCAAGATCAAGAGCTTCAAAAGGTATATCACTTGACTTGGTTCTTGAAGAGATTAGGTGCACACACACACTTGCATGCATCTTTATCTATCTTGCATATCTTTTGTGTGTCACATGCTTGGTGATTTTTCATGATGTTATCCTTTCCCATGCATGTTATATATTCACAACCACACTTGCACTTCATGTTAGTCTTAAGTGTGGTGTAATTCGTTTCCGTTTGTGTGATCGGAAACGTCCGCGCTTGCACGATGGTGTGCATGTCTTAGCGCGATGGTTGACCACTTGAGAAGGTCTCATTCTTCTCCTGGATGAGTGTTAGATTTGGTTTGGTTGATTGGAGTAAAGTGTCTAGGTTCAAAATATTGGATTTCAATGATTTAAATGTTTTTCAAAACTGACCTTTGTATGGTCTTGTGACCATAACTTTTTACACAAAGTTTTAAATTGAGTTTTGTAAAATTCTGGACAAACTAGACACTCATACCTTTCCAACGATATATTATTCGTAATATTTCATGACCGTTTGGATTGGTTTTGAAATCTCCAAAGTGACCACCAAAACAGGGCAACTCTGTTGTTGTCCGTTTATGACCTTTGGTCACTCTATTGACCATAACTTTTTCTACAGACATTTAAATGTCATTCCATAAATTGGAGTAGAAAGTAGACTTCCATACCTTTCCAACGATATATTATACGAAAGGTTTCGATGTCGTTTGGTCTTGTTTCGGAGCGCTCGAATCTCGAGCTGGTGCGCTGTCGCGCCTATGCGCTGGTGTTCTTGCGCGGGTGACCAGCGCTACTTGACCAGCGCTTTTGGTCCAGAGATTTGACGCTGGTCGTGCGCCTGTGACGTGCGCTGGTGACCAGCGCAATGCCTTGCGCTGGTGACCAGCGCAACCTGACCAGCGCCAATGACGGGAACTGAACATTTTTTTCCAAAACGACGTCATTTCCTCTAGGGGTTGTATATAAGTATCATCTTCTTCCTAGCTCGTTTTTAAGAGCTTAAAATCAGACCTTAGAGTGAGAAACTCAAACCCTAGAGAGAGAAAGCTTCAATCTTGCTTCTTTAACTCTCCAAACCCAAAACCCATGTGCATCTAACATGTTTCATGCATCAATCTTCCATGGGTCTTCTTCATTTATGACTTGGTAAGTAGAACAAACACCACATCTTCATTTATTGTTCTATCTTAGTCAAGACATGTCTTTTATTGCTTAGTTTAGCAAATCTTCACTTTTATTGCATATTTAGTGAAGTTATGACATGATTGGGTTTTGTTTGTGGTAGCTTACATGATTAGGATGATTTTCCCTAAATAGCTAACCCTAGAACATTCTTGTACAATTGGTTGATGATTAGGTTGATAGATTAATGTTTATTTATCTAGTCAAGCTTAATTGAATGTTCTTGTGGATTTAATTGACAATTATGTTGTTAGAAATTCTCTACAACTAATTGAGTTCACATGTTTGGACATGTTGACATTGTTTGATAGCTAGGATTGTTTTGTGATTGATAACATCTAGCTAAGCTTTATGATATGTCATTTAGCTTTTGATATCTAGGATTGATTTCATTGATATATCATCATTCTAGGTAAGCATATAGAGTTGCCTTGCTCTTGTTGCATTTTGAGTATTTCATATATTCACTTAGGTTGTTTTCTCTTCATTGAGAACTAAGTCTTGTGTTGCTTCCGGGATTAGGTTGCATAAATCACAAGCATTGGGACTAGGTTCACTTATACCGGGAGTAGGTAGGTGTGTGATTACTTCCGGGATTAGGTTGTAATCGTTTTACACATTTAGTGGATTCGAGGTTCAAGTGTGGCTCACTTACACAGCCCGTGGTTTTTCCCGAGAGGGTTTCCACGTAAATATCAAGTGTCTTTTAATTTCCGCACCATATTACACTTGCTATTGTATATTGACTAGTGGAGGGTATTTTCGTAATCTTGACCATTAACGAAAATTTGGTAAAATCGGATAAAATCTATTCACCCCCCCTCTAGATTAATATTGAACACACCATAATTTGTTTCAAAGTGGTAAAAAATGAAAAAGGTGAATTGTTACCAACACCAGTCCCATCTAGTTGGCAGATGTTCATAGATTATAGGAAATTATGTTAGGATTATGCTCAATAGCAAGAGTGTAATATTGTAATTAACAATCTTTTTCATATTAATAAAGTGATTTCTGGTTTAAACAAATCCTATAGCATTTATAGTTTAATATTATAATTGTCAAAGTAAATAATCATAAGGTCTAAAGACTATGAGAAAAGAAGAATTGTTCGTACATCTGGATATGTATGTGGTAGACACAATTATTTAGTTAGTCTTGAATATTGTTCACAACTTAAGTTAAAGGTTGGGCACCTTTATCTTGTTAAAGTTGTAGAATTCTTTTGCTAGCATTTGAGTGGGATCAAATGAGATATGATGAGTCTAAAATCATCGGAGTGTCTTCGAGCAAAAGAATCTAGTGCACTGGGTGCATTGAACTGGATCACAATGAAATACTTTATCTATAACCGTCAGTAGATAAAAGTCTTTTCATTATCAGGACAATCGGAGAGTCTATCTTAATCCTGAGATAAATGATGGACTTATGGTTGCAAGTGATATCATTTGAGTTATCAATGAGTACGATTATATCGCATAGTCTATCCTCGATAGTTTGGTGATATTCATTTGTTAATCGATAGAGGACTTCATTTATAGATATGGACATCATGGCTCCATTTATTAAATGAGAGTATAATATCATCATATGGATGTTTTGAGGTAATTGGATATTAAATCTCAACGTTGAGTTTTCGATAGTGTCTATTGAAAACATGGCTTCTGGACAAGTCAAAATATCCAAGTTCAAAACGTGGTCATATAAGTAAATATGGTAACTTGGAGAGTTATAGGCGGTCTATGAACTCTTGGCGATTACTGATATTAATCACGAGGATACACTATCTCCAACATGATTGTCTAGGGTATGAATGAGGAACATCTTCATTTTCTGTCTTTATTTAAGAGTTCAATTTTAGCTCTTTAGTCGAATGAGTTAAAATTAATGGATCGGACCTAAGTGAATCATTTGTTAATTGTGATTAGGTTATGTCTATTGAAGCTTAAATTTAGATAGCCCGCCAAGATCCCCAATCCACATGGACTTGTATGGATCACTTGATATATTCTACCGGACCAATTTATGGGTCCATTTAGAATTGCATTTAATATATTAAGAATATAATTTGCACATTATTTATTTAATGGGCTGCTCAATTATATTAATATATTAATGAAAGGCATGTGGGCTTGTTTCTTTTAGTAAGAATGGGTCTAGTTCACATGTGGGCTTTTTATTAAAGTCCAAATGGATTAAATAAAATAAGAAAACGATATGTAGGCCCAAGTTCTAGTCATGGGCGGCAATGGCTAATTTTTAGCCCATTATATTGTTTTATTTTATTATTTAATTAAATGGAAATTAATTAATATGTTAATTAATTATTTAATTAAAAATCAAATCTTTTTCTGATTAGGAAATATGTTTCCTAGTAGTATACTACTAGTAGTATTATACTAAATATAAAAGACTTTATTTGTTTAGTCAAATTAGGAAGTCTTTTATATAGTCACAAATACACTAAAGAGTTGGATTAGGGTTTGTATACAAATATGAATGCATGTGGAAATATATATACATGTATGCATGCGGAAATATATATAGTATATATGCATGTGTACGGAATGCATATTGATATGGGGCTCAAAAATTAAATAGCAATTTTTTGGGGGAGGGCTTGTGCAAATAGCACCACATTAATAAGTCATGTTTTAATAGCACCAAAATAGATGATGAGACCAAAATACCCCCACTTACTCTTTTCCTTTGCTTTTTTTTTTCTCGAAAATTCGAGACTGATTGTGACATTTTCGAGACTTATTGATGTGTTTCGAGACTTAATCCCAGTTTGTTGCTTTTTTTTTTCTCGAAAATTCGAGACTTATTGTGACATTTTTGAGACTTATTGATGCATTTCGAGACTTAATCCCAGTTTGTTCGAGATTTATTCTGTTCGACCTCCATCAATGGTGACAGTGCCGACGACGGCGCCGGTTGACTCCGGAGATAGTCGGATCTGGAAGATTGGACGACGTCGAGTTCATTGGTGTCATCGGTTTCGTCAGATTCACGACGGATCGTTGCAGATCTGACGATGAAGGTTCGAAAACTATTCGGGTTTGGCTTCGTTTCTCTCTCCATACAGCTCGAAATTGAAAATGGATACTTCCGTTACAATCGGTGGCGCACGACGGACGTTTTGCCTGTGGTTTTGTCCATCAACTCGCCTGTCGACGGTGACACCTCCATTGAAGCTCCATCAATGGAGGTTTGGGGAAAAAGAAGAAGAAAGAAGATGAAGGACAGAAAAGAGAAAAGAAAAGAAGCTGAGGGGTATTTTTGTCCAAATTCCATTTTTGGTCCTATTAAAACATGAGTTATTAAAGTGGTTGTAGTTACACAAATCCATTTTGAAAAAGTGCTATATACCCTTATTTCCTCTATTGATATGTATAAGAAATATATATAGTATATATGCATGCGTAATGAATATATATTAATATATAATTGATATGCATGAATGCATGCAGAGATATATGAAGTATATATATGCATGCAGTGTTTTGATTGAAACAAAAGATATATATTTAAAAGGCGTGCAATTTTATAGATATTTAAAAGAGAATTCGGTGCACAAAAATAGATATTTTTTATATATATTTAAAAGAGAATTCGGTGCACAAAAATAGATATATATATATATATATTCTTTAGATTTTTGTAAAACCCTAGTTTTTGCAATTGAGAGCTTTTTCTTTTGCTAGAGAAAAATAAGATCCAACTCTAAGACTAGTGAGTGATTCGGCCTAGAGGTTTGTGAGAGAAGAATTGTTCTTGTTTCGATAGTGTACTAGTGATCTTAACATCAAGAGATCTTGTACACTCTTTCGAATTAGGTTCACGCGAATTTCAATCTTACGATTGTGAATTCAAAAGTGACCGGAACGTTCTTAGCAACCTATTGGAATTTTTGTGACTAACAGAAATCAGAGAAGTTTGTTTGTCCATTCTCAGGTTTGCAATTCAAAGAAAAAGGGAGACCACGCTCCTAGGTGATTCACGTTCGTGCTAGGATTGAAGATCTTGCGGATTACCATCGACGTAAGTCAATCGGATCACACGACAAAAGGTATTCTTCTTTTGTTGATTATATAGATGTTTAATTAATTAAAGGGTTAAGGTTCATAAAAGGAAAAAATTTTAAAGGCTACTAAATCTTTATTTTTAGTCTCGCTTCCGCTGCGTGTACTTTTACGGTATATTTTTCCCTACAAATTAAATACTGCCACTAGAAATGATCATTTTCCTTTACCTTTTCTTGACCAAATTCTAGAAAGAGTAGCAGGACAGCCCTACTATTGCTTTCTTGATGGGTACTCAGGTTACTATCAAATTCCCATAGCATTAAAAGACCAAGAAAAGACCACATTCACATGTCCCTTTGGCACCTTTGCATTTAGAAGGATGCCATTTGGACTTTGTAATGCTCTAGCAACATTCCAAAGATGTATGTTAAGCATTTTCAGTGACATGGTTGAACACTATTTAGAGGTTTTTATGGATGATTTAACAGTGTTCGGAAATTCTTTTGATAATTGTCTTCATAACTTGGAAAATGTCCTTAAAAGATGTGAAGAAAAAGGTCTTGTGTTAAATTGGGAAAAATGTCATTACATGGTTGCCTCTTGAATTGTTTTAGGTCATGTGGTGTCTTCTAAAGGAATTGAAGTTGACAAAGCCAAAGTTGAGATAATTTCTCATTTGCCCCCACCAAAAACAGTTAGGGAAGTTCGCTCATTTTTAGGGCATGCAGGATTTTATAAAAGGTTCACTAAAAACTTTAGTACTATATCTAGACCCCTATGTAACCTTCTGTTAAAAGGTGCATCATTTGATTGGAACCAAGATTGCCAAAAATCTTTTGAGAAGATAATTGGTCATCTAACATCTGCCCCTATCATGCAATCCCCTGACTGGTGTTTGCCTTTTGAGTTGATGTGTGATGCTAGTGATTTTGCTGTTGGTGCTGTCTTAGGACAAAGGAAAAAAGGTAAGCCTTATGTGATTTATTACACAAGTAGAACTTTAAACAATGCTCAAATGAATTATACCACTACTGAAAAAGAACTACTTGCAGTAATATTTGCATTAGACAAATTTCGATCTTACTTGATTGGTTCTTCAACTATTGTTTTTACTGACCATGCTGCTGTCAGATATTTAATGTTTAAACAGGATGTCAAACCCAAATTGATACGGTGGATTTTATTGCTCCAAGAATTTGATATCACGATCAAAGATAAGAAAGGAGTGGAAAATGTTGTTGCAAATCATTTGTCAAGACTTACGATAGAGTCGTCGTTTGACATCACACCTTTCAATGACTCTTTCACTGATGATTTTTTATTTTCTATTGCTACAATCCCATGGTTTGCTAACATTGTCAATTTTCTTGTTACAGGTGAAATACCTTCTCAATGGACTCCCCAAAATAAAAGGAAGTTTCTAACCGAGGTGAGAAATTTTTATTCAAATGATCCATACCTATTCAAGTACTGCCCTGATCAGATTTTTCGAAGATGCATACCCGACAATGAGGTACGTAGCGTCATTAAATTTTGTCATTCTGAAGCATTCGGAGGTCATTTCTCATCAAGAAAAATGGCTGCAAAAAACTTTCAATGTGGATTTTATTGGCCTAATTTATTTTAAGACACCCATACATTTTGCAAAAGTTGTGAAAATTGTCAAAAATTGGGATCTATCTCCAAACGAAACATGATGCCTTTAAATCCCATCCTTGTTATTGAAATTTTTGATTGTTGGGGGATAGATTTCATGGGCCCATTTCCACCATCATTTGGTTTTATATATATTTTAGTTATAGTAGATTATGTCTCAAAATGTATTGAGACGATTCCATGTTGAAACAATGATCACAGAATAGTTTTAAAATTTTTAAAAGAAAATATCTTGAGTCGATTTGGAATCCCTCAAACCATTATAAGTGATGGGGGAACACATTTTTGTAACAAACATTTTGAGTCCTTAATGAAGAAATATGCAATTACACATAAGGTTGCTACCCCTTATCACCCACAGACAAGTGGACAAGTTGAACTAGCAAATAGGGAGATAAAACAAATTTTGGAAAAAACAGTTAACCCAAATCGTAAAGATTGGTCTCTTAGACTTAACGATGCACTTTGGGCTTACCGCACTGCTTTTAAAACATTGGGTATGTCTCCCTACCGTCTTGTTTATGGAAAACCTTGCCACTTGCCAGTGGAACTTGAGCATAAAGCCTACTCGGCCATTAAAGTTTTCAACTCAAATCTTGATGATGCTTGCAATTTACGAAAATTACAGTTGAATGAACTTGATGAAATCAGAAATGATGCATATGAGAACTCGATAATTTATAAAGCCAGAACTAAAGCTTTTCATGACAAATCAATTTTGAGAAAAACCTTTGATGTTGGACAAAAAGTTTTGCTTTATAATTCTCGACTTCACATTTTCCCTAAAAAATTTAGATCTAGGTGGATTGGCCCATTTGTTGTGAAAAATGTATATCCTTATGGGGCTATTGACATTGAAAATCCTAGGAATGGTAATGTGTTTAAAGTGAATGGTCAAAGACTCAAACCATTTTTGGAAAATCAAGCTTTGGAAGAAGAGAGTGTTTCCCTTTCTAACCCTTGTTATGAGAAAAATTGATTGAAATTGTAATCTAGATTTGCAATCCATCTTACTTTCTGACTCCATTTGTTTTTGTGATTTCAGGACAGTAGTTTTTGTTTTATTTTATTTTTCTTTGTTTTTCTTTGTTTCTCGGTTAAATGGCGGATAACGGTACTCTGTGACTTCTTAAGTCGGTATTTTCAGTTTCCCACAATAACTGATTCAAAAAAAAAAATCTTGTTTTCTTCTTATTATTTATTTATTTATTTATTTTCATAACAATGGAAGACATTCTCAATAATTTGAAAAATCATTTATGAAGCTTTGATGACGATTTATGAAGCACGGTTCGAAAGATTAAGGATGTTAATGCATAAGGGTATCCCTGTGGAATTACGTTGGTTGATTGAAGCCAAGGTTAGATTGGCAGGTGAGTTCTCAGATTCATTCATTGCTTACATGCCTGGTCTAGGTAAAAGTAGTTTTGCAAAAAAGCGAAGAGCAAAAAGATTGCATGCGTGTTATAAGTGTGCTCGTACAACTTGTAACACACGCTGTCGTTCTTTGGGAATGGTGTCCATAAATCGAGAGGATAAAATCCAATTCATTAGGGATGGCCTGAGTAAGGAGTCATTGGACAATATATTTTTGACTCTTGAGACGCATCAAAGTGGATATGTGCATATGGCTATCTTCGATTTATGGACCCAATTCCAAAAAGAACATGTTCAATATAGTCTCGGGAATCTGACTTTAAATGACCCTGTTTGCCAATTTATAAGAAAATTGGATGGGAAGCCTATCCTCAACCCATAGAGGGCGTTTAAGCCGTTACTGGACATAAAACCAGAGGAAGATGTGAGCCATAATCACAACTACTTGTACATATGCTTGTCAGCCGATGTTTTTGTAAATTTTGAACTCTAGATTGAAACCTATTTGACAACAGTCGACCTACCCATGTAGATATCATGATTAGATTGTTGTTCTGAGTTCTATAAAAGGTAGCACTTCACTCTCTCAACCTTCAAACAAACCTCTAATTTTCCAAATTGTGTTTGGGGTGTGTGACAATGGATAAAACTCCATCATGTAAACTCATTAATATTTGTGTATTTTGTGGGTCTAGTTCAGGTAAGGATGTGGAATTTGAAGAAGCAGCAAAGAATCTTGGAAAAGTGTTTGCCGAAAAAAGAGTGCACTTAGTGTATAGGGGAGGTAACCTTGGGTTGATGGGGTGTGTGTCAAAAGCCGCTCATGAGGGCGGAAGTCAAGTTTTAGGTATCATCCCAAAAGCCCTAGCCTCGTGTGATATCATCGGAGATACAGTTGGGGAGGTGAAAATTGTCTCATCCATGCATGAACGAAAAGCTGAAATGCTTGACCATGCAGATGCTTTTATAGTTTTACCTGGTGGTCTTGGAACTTTAGAAGAACTTTTTGAAGTTACCTCATGGGCCCAACTAAAAATCCATCAAAAACCCATAGGCTTGTTGAATGTCAATGGTTTCTATGACAGTCTGTTGTCTTTCCTTGATTATTCTGTAGAAAAGTGTTTCATTTCGCCTTTGGGGCGACGAATTCTTGTCATTGTTTCAACTGCTCATCAACTGATTGAATAGTTAAAAGCTTTTGTCCCTCAATATGACCATGATACATCTCAGCTAGATTGGTCTATCGATGAATGTAGCAAAAGATGCAGACTTGATTAGTTTCTCCTTTCATTTTTTGTTATTTTTTATGTGTTTTCATTTTGTTGTGTTAGTATGTTGCAGGCTTTTCCTTTCAATAATTACCGATTCAGGTGATGTCTTCTACACTTTACCTTTCTATATTTAGACATTGGGGACAATGTCTCAATTTGGTTGAGGGGAGGGATAGTTGACGATTGTTGTATTAACGGTGGCATAATCTCAACAATCTAAACATATATTTTGCAATCAATTCAGCATAAAGTCAATACCATAATGTTAGCTGCAGGATCAAAGGAATCAATCAAATTGATTTGAGGAATTAGTGTTTGCAGATTTTCCTCATTGTATTTATAACCTTATATACTTTCACTTTGTATATATAGCTCTTGTAACATTCAAAGAGTTGTACAGAGAATATATATTATTTCTTTCCCATTTTCTCTCATTTATTGCTCAATTTATTATGGTATCAGAGTATAGGTTTCTATTAATCTGATTTTTTTTTATGGCAAACCCTGAGAATACAGAGCAAATGTCTTCCATGGCAACTGCCAATTCGTCAAACCAAAACACCACCACTGAAAATTTTGATCCATTTTCCAACCCATATACCCTGCATCACTCTGATAATCCTACTGCAGTTCTTGTATCTCCACCACTTAATGGAGATAATTATAATACTTGGTACCGATCGATACGTATGGCTTTGCGAGCAAAAACTAAATTGGGTTTTGTTGATGGAACCATACCCAAGCCAGAAACGTCTTCTCCAACTTATGATCATTGGATTCGAGTTAATGACATGATTATATCATGGATTATTCACTCAATTGTGCTAGAATTAGCGTCCAGTATTATCTACAGTGATACTGCCCAATCAATTTGGATGGATCTACAGGAGCGGTTCTCTCAGTCCAATAGTACCAAAATTTATGAGATTAAGAAGGCAATTTCTAATTGTCAGCAACAAAATCTTTCAGTCACTGCTTATTACACTCGTCTGAAAGCTCTATGGGATGAGTTGACTTCTTATATAACCATACCCACCTGTTCTTGTGGAGCTGCTTAATCAGTGACTAATCTTCTTCAACAAGATCGAGCCATGCAATTTTTGCAAGGACTTACCGAGAGTTATTCTGCAGTTCGCAGTCAAATTTTATTGCAAGAGCCACTCCCACCTGTCAACAAAATTTATTCGTTGATCTATCAAGAAGAAAAACAACGTGATCTTTCTATTCCAACATCTAATCTCCATGAAGGCTCTGCTTTGGCTGTGGCACCAAATTCCAGTAATCAAAGCACAAAAACAGTTGTTTCTAATACATCAATGGCTCATCGCAACAAGAGCAATTCAAATCGCATGCCAAGTTGAGGAGGATTCAAAAATCATCCACGACCTCGCTGTGATCATTGTGGCTGGGAGGGTCATACTATTGCAACTTGTTACAAATTGCATGGATATCCTCAACGTGCAAATAATGGTACTAATATTTCTCAGCCACGTGGTTTCGTTGCTTCATCTTAACAAAGTTCATTGCCATCTACTATACCTATACAGCCCACAGATCAATCTTATATCTCATCTTCGCCACCAATAACACATGAGCAATACAATCAAATTTTAGCAATTTTGTAGCAAGGTAGAATCAAGCCTTCAACAAATTTCGCAGGTATCACTCTAAATTCTATTCAAAATGAATGTTGGATTATTGATAGCGGAGCCACAAATCACATGTGCTCTACCTCTCACATGCTTCAAACTATATCACCAAGTACCACTCTTTCTAAAGTTCAAATGCCAGATGGTTCAACTGCATGTATAACAAACATTGGTTCTACTTCTATCAACTCCTCACTTCATCTTGATAATGTTTTTCTTATTCCATCGTTTAAATTTAACCTACTCTCCGTTTCCCAAATCACAAAGTCTCTTAATTGTGCAGTAACCTTTCTTCCTGATCGCTGTTTTTTTTCAGGACCTCACCACCAAGAGAACGATTGGAGTGGGTAGTTGTTGGAATAGGCTTTACTTTATGCAATCACTGACTAGTCTCTATGCAACCGCAAGACCGTCTTTTGATATTTGGCATTGGCGCTTGGGACACCCTTCAGCTAGCCGGTCAAATGATATTTCTGCTCTAGACTCATCTGTTTCTTTTTCAAATAAAATGTCTAGTGATGTATGTCCTTTAGGAAAACATACAAGAACTCCATTTCCTTCTAGTAATACAAAAAGTTCTTTCCCTTTTGAGTTAATTCATTGTGATATTTGGGGAAGGTTTGCTGTTCCTAGTCATTCTAGTGCACGTTATTTCTTAACAATTGTTGATGATTTTAGTCGTTGCACTTGGATTTTTTTGATGAAACATAAGTCAGAAACTCAATCTTTTTTAAAATCTTTTTTCGCATTAGTCGCTAATCAGTATAACACTCAAATCAAGAGGGTTCAAATTGAGAATGCACCTACCATTACTTCCGATGAACTATACTCATTTTTTTCCAATTAAAAGTATTCGGACAGATAATGGTATTAAGTTTCTTTCTCATGAATTACAAACATTTTTCAAAAGCCATGGAATAATTCATCAACGTAGCTGTGTTGCCACTCCGCAACAAAATGGAGTGGTAGAGCGAAAGCACCGTCACCTACTTGATGTTGCTCGCACATTACGATTCCAAAGCAATCTTCCATTATCCTTTTGGGGAGAATGTTTTCTTACAGCTACATTTTTAATTAACAAAATTCCTTCACCAGTTTTAAATGGAAAGACCCCTCATGAAATGCTTTTAGGAAAATCACCATCTTATTCCCACATTAAGGTTTTTGGTTGCCTCTGTGTTGGCCATAATGTTTCTTCACAAAAACATAAATTTGACAGACGTTCTAGTCCTGGCATATTTGTGGGATATCCTTTTGGCCAAAAAGGGTACAAAATATATGATCTTAAATCTCGAAACATTTATACTTCACGAGATGTACTTTTTTAAGAACATATTTTTCCTTATCGTGATGCTAATCTTCAATCTCGTGATAGTCTAGTGATGCCCTTGCCTATTTCTAATCATGGTGATAGTACTCCAAATATCATGAATCTAGAGTTACATAATGATCTTGAGTCTAATTCCAACATTGAAAATCCAATCCATGATCAACTTGAGTCTTCATCTGTTCCACAAGATCGGCCAGTTCGCTCTCGGCGCCAACCAGAATATTTGAAAGATTATATTTGTAGTACAGTCACTTATACAACTTGCCCACATCCAATTGTTTCTCATGGTACAGGTGTGCGCTATCCTTTATCAAATGTTATTTCATATAATAATTTGTCTATCACTCACAAATCTTTTCTTACTTCACTTGATTCCAAAGTAGAACCATCTTCTTTTACTGAAGCAGTGAAAATACCAGAGTGGAGAGAAGCCATGGCAGCAGAAATTGAAGCTTTAGAAAAGAATCACACTTGGACACTTACTACCTTACCACATGACAAACAACTTATTGGTTGTAAGTGGGTTTACAAGATCAAATATCGATCAGATGGCACAATTGAGAGGTATAAAGCACGGTTGGTTGCTAAAGGATTCACTCAAACTGAAGGAATCGATTACAACGAGACATTTGCTCCAGTGGCAAAGATGGTTACAATGCGATGCTTTCTTGCCATAGCTGCCATCAAACGGTGGTCTCTACATCAACTAGACGTCAATAATGCCTTTCTTCATGGTGATCTTGATGAGGAGGTATATATGCAATTACCTCTTGGCTATTCAAGACAGGGGGAGAATCATGTTTGTCGACTCAACAAATCATTGTACGGGCTCAAACAAGCGAGTCGTAATTGGTTTGCTAAGCTCACAAATTCTCTACACTCTTTGGGGTATGCTCAATCTAAGGCAGAATACACTCTCTTTTTTAAACATACTATTGGTGGCTCAGTTTTTGTGTTAATATATGTGGACGACATTCTGGTGGCGGGTGACAATATTGATGAAATTCAGTCTTTGAAAAAGTTGTTGAATTCCAATTTTTGCATTAAGGATCTTGGTTGTCCTAAGTATTTCCTTGGAATTGAAATTGCACATTCAACAGATGGCATTTTCCTTTGTCAACGAAAATATGCATTAGATATTCTACATGATATGGGCATGTTAGGATGTTGTTCAGCTCGCACGCCAATGGAACAAAATCTGAAACTTAATGCAGAGAATGGAGAGCTTTTGCAAGACCCTGTAGTATACCGTCGTCTCATTGGTCACTTGATTTATTTGAGTATCACACGTCCAGACATTATTTTTGCTGTGAATATCCTTAGTCAGTTTATGCAGACACCAAGAAAAACCCATCTTGATGCAGCATTTCGTGTCTTGCGCTACTTAAAAGGCAGTCCTGGTAAGGGTATTTTGCTCGCATCCTCAAGTTCTTTACAACTTCTTGTTTATGCTGATTTTGATTGGGCTAGTTGTCCTATAACACGTCAGTCCACCAGTGGATATTATGCTTTCCTTGGTTCTAGTCCCATTTCATGGCGGACCAAGAAACAAAATGTTGTTTCCAGATCGTCTGTGGAAGCCAAGTATAGAGCTATGTCACAAGCAGTTTGTGAAATGCAATGGCTTCGTTTTTTGTTAGCTGATTTTGGTATCGATCTCTCTCATCCCCCTACTTTATTTTGTGATAACCAAGCTGCTCTCCATATTGCTGCCAACCCAGTTTTTCATGAACGCACCAAGCACATTGAATTGGATTGTCATTTTATCCGAGAGAAAATTCAACAAGGTTTACTCAAGACTTCATATCTTCATACTTCCAAGCAACTTGCTGACATCTTTACCAAGCCACTTGCTAGTGAGCACTTTCAAAATCTACTTTGCAAGTTGGGCATGATTGACATTCATACTCCAACTTGAGGGGGAGTATTAACGGTGGCATAATCTCAGCAATCTAAACATATATTTTGCAATCAATTCAGCATAAAGTCAATACCATAATGTTAGCTGCAGGATCAAAGGAATCAATCAAATTGACTTGAGGAATTAGTGTTTGCAGATTTTCCTCATTGTATTTATAACCTTATATACTTTCACTTTGTATATATAGCTCTTGTAACATTCAAAGAGTTGTACAGAGAATATATATTATTTCTTTCCCATTTTCTCTCATTTGTTGCTCAATTTATTATGTTGTTATTACTATTGTTATTGTTTTCCAAAAAAAAAAGTTATAAATAAAGAGTGTTACCATTTTGTTTTGAGTTCTGAATACTATAACAAGGCTTTGTTATTCACCTTTATTTGAATTAGTTAAATATATAAACTCTCATCTTTATATCATTAAATTGTTTTGTTTCTAAAAAAACAAAAAAATGTTTTACTTATTGTTTTGCTTACATACCCTTTAGTAAGTATTTATGAACTATTCTTGTCACACACACACACGTTGACATATAATTGTAGGTTGCAAATTGGAATTTAGTATGCTTCATTCTTCTGGTTATAATTGAAACAATGACCAAGGGTAGTGGATTATATACATATATATATATATAAATTTAAAAAGAAAAAAGAAAAAAAAATGGATAAGTTTGGTTTCGTAGCCTTCTTAACTTGAGTAAGTAAGTCCTTAGAGGTGTCTCAACACCTAATGACCTAAGGCCAACTGGTCTGGGAGTCATTGACCTAAAACTCGTTACATGGGTTAAGTAAAAAGCTTAAAGGAACTAGACATTGCACTATCCACCAAAAAAAAAAAATCTAGTTTAATATCATTCTTTTCCCGAGTAATTAAGTCCGTAGGGGTGTCTTAACACCTAATGCCCTAAGGCCAACTGGTCTGGGAGTCATTGACCCAAAGCTTGTTACATGGGTTAAGAGTGTGTTGTAAATAAATAATACTAATAATAAATAAATGTGTACAGCTAATAACTATCCTTGCCCGAGGAAATTGACTCTAGAAGACATTTTAGAATGAACAATACTCTTTTTCGATAAAGCCCCATAATTTTATGTTGGTTTATAATGAGCACAAAAGAAAGTTTATTTCTCATTGAGGGTATGTGGCCCAAAAAAAAAAAACATTACTGGAAATAAAGATATTTCTGTGAGAGTTTGTTTATTTAATTAGAGCAAATGTAGGGGGAATGATGAATGCCTTGGACATATATTCAATAAATCATTACTAAACGGTATCGCTCTAATTGCTAGAGACTAGCAATAAGCTGGTTGCTAGAGACTAGCAATAAGCTGGTTGGGGGGTGTGATGAACACATAAAAGTGCATGTTTAATAGAGTTGAAATCATTATTTTACACTAGTAGTGTCATTAACTCTCCTAACTTAAGCACATTTATACTTTTGTCTTTTATTTTTGATATTGTTATTTTGATACAGGTTACTTGAAATGGGCATAACGTTTCACTCAAATATCGGATTGATCCCATTCTTTTTCCTGTGGAAAAATGATTCAATTGCCTACAAAAATTCATTTCATGTTGAATTTAAGATTCGGATGTTTTGAAGGCCAAACAGAGGATGGAAGAGGACATATGCATAGTTTCCGCACACATTGAACATGCTTTGGTGTTTTGAGCATAACTTGAGCTAGAGATTTCAGATAATTACGAACCAAACCATTCTGGAAAGCTAAGTCAAAAATACACATTTCTTCTGTTTATGTTAGAGGCCAATTCAGAAGCAATCAGCATGAAATTTGGGTTCAAATACAGTACAAGCATGGGCAATCCAAAATTGTCAATGTTTGGTGGCTAAACATTAATAAACCATGTTCCCCTTTCGTGACCCTTTTACCCTTCGAGCTCTCTATAAACAGAGGCATTGTAGATGGCTGAAAACACATCTTGAAAATCTTAATTTGTCTCTTGAATCATCTTGGTTCATTGCAAGTTTACCTTGCATGTATTGTTATTATTTCTCTCTTTCACTATAAACTTTCTTCTTACCATTTAGTTTTCTTTTACATGTTTTTCCTTTTATATTTTCATGCTTATTTCTATTTCCATGAGTAACTAGTTTCATTATGCTAAGGTGAAAAGGTGAAGCTCTTGGTATGAAAATAAAGGTTTATTAAAACTCTTAAATTGTGGTTAATGTTTATATTCATTTGTTATTCACTTATATGATTTATATTTCTTTTTCTTTATTAACTTGGCTATAATCTTGATTTCTCTCTTGTGTATGGGAATCTTGACTTATTGTAGACAATTCATTCATGAATGTTTGAATCCTTCTAGATACCATGCGGTTTTAGTTATACCTACATCTCTAGTAAAGGATTCTTGATTCATGGTAGTGATTGGCACATTGAGTACTTGAAACCCATTGAATCGAAGAGTGGGTAATCCTTGTAATTTAATTAAATGGAAAGAGATATAATTTCATATATGTTCAAACGAGCTTAGATTGTTGTATTTTCCGATTGGAACCTCCTTTGTGTGTGGATTCCGATTGAGTTATAAAAAGAGTTAAGTAAACATTTATTCTAAATACCAAGAGTGGAACCTCTAACCTTAGCATACATATTTTTATTTGAGTAATTTTGTCATTATATTTGCCCATCATTCACCAATTTAATCATTTTATTTCTTGATATCTCTTGTGATTATTGTTAGTTATTGTGAACATTAAAACTCCTTCCCTGAGGAATGACCCCGTACTTACCAGGTTATATTATTACTTCGACACTCCTGCACTTGGGAGTAAAATCCTTTTTCCAGACGTGTCACATATCATGTCTGCTTTTAGCTGAGTTTAGACTAGGATCATGTCATTTATAACTTTTGCATCGCCAAATTTGCATGTAAAGTGTCGTGCTTTTGATGTTGATGTGGATGAGACTCTATGTTTGAGTGTTAGGATTATTAGTGGAGACTACCCTTGTGAGATTGGTGTGCCTTTAAACGGTTCATTTGAAAGGGTTATTTTTCATTTCTACTCATTAAACACTCTTCGAATTTTGTTCTTAATTGTGATCTCATTACATATAACTTGCATTGATTGCCATAAAATATTCATCTTGTGGATTGCTTATTGAGATTTGTCTTCCCTTGCTAGATGGACTTTTATAAATGATTTTAGGGGATGTGTGCTTTAAACTACTAAAATGGCCTAAACACTTTTCCTTCCCCTATGTGTATGCTCCATAACTAAATTTGAAGCCAAACACAATTACCTTTTCAATTCATCACCCACACCATCCAATTCCCAACACTAAACACTAAAGCATCCCTCATAGCTTTTGATCTTGTTAAGGCATAGGAATTATTGTTGTAAGACGTGTACCTAGGCAATTATGTATGTAAATTGTGCAAAATAAAGGCTTATTAAATTCATCTTATAAAAAAAAAAACAAAATTAAAAATAAAATGCTTCAAACCCTTTCGAATTGCAATTGTAAATGTTACTCAAAAATAAGAGTAGCAAAAATAGCACAATTGAGTCAAAGTGTTAGCATGGACATCAAAAAATGTAAATGTAATTTGTATGTAATGTGTAATAGAGCAAACCAAAGCACTGTAATGTGTAAATGCCTTAGCTTAATCATTAGCATTTTGTCAAGCTTAATCATTAGCATTTTGTCAACCCATTCCCCTTCATTTTAAAAACCAATTAATCCATGGCCCCATTACAACCAATGGAAAAGTCCTAATTGATCTTTGAGAAAGTCTAGCTTGGGAATGTGAGTTGATAGCATGCTCTTTCCACGTTCATGGCATTTCAATTCCTTCATGAGATATATTTCTAGGAAATATGCTTTATTTCGAAAATATTCATATGCAATTATATATTTGACTTCCATGAACATAAACTCATTCACATATTTTGATAAAGAGTACGCCTAGGTTCTAAGAGAAAATACGAGTGAAATCCGGTGAGGATTAGAGTCAAGGCAAATTATATCATGGCATTTAAGTGTGGTTGTTTTTAAGCCGAAAGCATCCTGGGTGTAAGTGCCACCTTTTTATGATTGGCATATTTCAGTGACAAACCACAATTGGGGATTTTAATGCAACGGTAGATTAGGTGCTTAAAGTGTTTGTGATCAAGTTTCCCTTGGCATCCCTAGAGCATCAGGATCAAGTGCTTAAAAGTATAACACTTGACTTTGATTCTTGAATAGAATAGGTGCACACACACACCTTCATGGATTTGAATTGATCATGCATTGTGCTCATTTTACTTTTTGATAGGTGCACACACACACTAACCTACATGCAATTCATTTCTAGATCTAAGTATGGTATAATTTGTTTCCATTTGTGTGATTAGAAACATCCGCGTGTGCACATTTGTGTACTTCTTTTTGCACAACCATTGACCGCTTGAGAAGACATCTTCTTCCTTAATTTTCCATGAAAGATGGAATTCTACGGTCAGCTCGTTCGGTGGTTTGGGGTTGCTGATTTCATTCCAAAGATTTCATCTGTTTCAATAACCAGCTCATTCGACGGTTTGGGGCTGCCAATTTTGTCCAGTGATTTCAGTAGATTTGGCGGGTATTGGTTCGACAGTTTTGGACCGCCGTTTAGACCATAGTTTTTTCTTAGAGAATTTGGCGATCTAGGCTTCCATAAACATCCACCCTCACTCTAACACATAAGAATTCCCTTTAACCTTCCCTTGAATCACCCACATCCATCTCTGTAACTTCTCCCACTATCCCACCTAGAAAATGCCTTATCTCCTTTGTCATACACAACTAAGGTACCCGATGAATATGCACCCAGAATTCTAAAATAGTGGAATGTTCTCAATCTCACCTTTCCCAGACGGTTCAACCAACACAATCTGTAAGGATTCCCATTGTTGATTGGCTTATTTCGTAGACAAACCACATATTGGGGGTTTGAATTGTAAGGGTAGTTAGGTGATTGAAGATCATGCTCAAAGGCCCTTTTTCAAGACCTCAAGGGAAGAAGCACTCCAAAGGTATAATACTTAGTGTTTCTTATAATGAAGAGAAGTAGATGCACACACTCACAACACTTGCATAATTCTTATTCTTGAATGTGTTGTGTCTTTATTGTGTGTATGCATTAATTGCTCATTTAATCTCTCTTCATTCTTGTCCATATGGGTGCATCTTGCTTGGTATTGCTCATCATCTCTTTCATCTTAGGATGTTGCATCAGGTGCATTTTTGCGCCCTGTTCTGCGGTCAAGGCCGCAGAAATGAGGCCGCAGAATAAGGTCCAGAATTCATACTCTCTGGTCCCTTTTCTGCGCCCTTGGTTTTTGCGTTTAGGGGCCGCAAAATTTGGCAGGTGCATTTCTGTGCCCTTGTGTTCTGCGGTCCGTGGCCGCAGAATCATGCCGCAAAAGCGTCAGGTGTGATTCTGCGCCTTGTGTTCTGCGGCCAAGGCCGCAGAATCAAGGGCGCAAAATCGGCGGTCTTTTGCATTTTTTTTCAAAACGACACCACTTCACTTTGGCACACTATATATATGTCTATTTCATTTCTAGGTCGTTTTTTAAGAGTTCCAAATCTCATATTTTTCTCTTAGAACATTTTTCAAGAGAAAAATCATCAAGAACTCACCTTTAAACACTCAAACCATTTCCTTTGATCATCAAAGTTCATCTAGGATCATTCATGACCATTTAGGACTCATCCATGTATGGTTTTGCATCATCACATCTTTCTTGGTAAGTTTTTGACTAACTTCATCTAAGTTTAGTTTCTTTCTTGTCAAGTTATCTCTTTATCTTATTGTATGCTTTATGTTCACATGCTAAATATAAGATAGAGATTGTTTGTGATGAATTTGATTGAGTGTTGTATTGTGATAGCTATTTAGGTTTTGTTGAATCTTGATTAGCTAAGCTTTATGATATGTCATTTAGCTTGTGATATCTAGGATTGATTTCATTGATATATCATCATTCTAGGTAAGCATATAGAGTTGCCTTGCTCTTGTTGCATTTTGAGTATTTCATATATTCACTTAGGTTGTTTTCTCTTCATTGAGAACTAAGTCTTGTGTTGCTTCCGGGATTAGGTTGCATAAATCACAAGCATTAGGACTAGGTTCACTTATACCGGGATTAGGTAGGTGTGTGATTACTTCCGGGATTAGGCTGTAATCGTTTTACACATTTAGTGGATTCGAGGTTCAAGTGTGGCTCACTTACATAGCCCGTGGTTTTTCCCGTAAGGGTTTCCACGTAAATATCAAGTGTCTTTTAATTTCCGCACCATATTACACTTGCTTTATTTTTATTGACTAGTAAAGGGTATTTTCGTAATCTTGCCTATTAACGAAAATTGGGTAAAATCGGATAAAATCTATTCACCCCCCCTCTAGATTAATATTGTACACACCGTAATTTGTTTCAATTGGTATCAGAGCGGGTTCCTAGATATACATAGGTGATCCTTGCTCATTTTGGTGTGTTTTGCATTTGTGTGATTTTTGTTCATTCATACATCTTGCATTCATTTCATTTCATTCATATACACAATGAGTGGAAACGGTGGTAGCAACGAGGGGGCTTCTAGCACACGTCCTCCTCTTCTCACCGGATTAAATTACTCCTCATGGAAAGGGAAGATGGAATCCTACATATACCAACTTCATGACCGAGCATGGATGTCGGTTGAAGATGGATACGATCTTCCCATGATGACTCCTACGGGTGGAGGAGAAGAAGTTTTGAAGCCCAAGGCACAATGGAGTGCACAAGAATTTGAGGCGTCAAAATGGAATAGGAAGGCAATGCATGCCATCCTATGTGCCATGGATGAGAATCAATACAAGTTGATTCAAAATACTAGGATTGCTAAGGAGGCATGGACAATCCTAGAAGTTGCTCATGAGGGAACCGAAGTTGTGAAGGACTCCAAGCTCCAAGTTCTCCAAACCCAATTTGAAATGCTCAAGATGGAGGAGAATGAGTGCTTCAACGACTTTGAGATCAAGTTGATGGACATAGTCAACCAAAGTCATCAACTTGGTGATCCCTATTCGGATAGGAGGATCAAGCAAAAGATAATGAGATCCCTACCGGATAGGTTTGAGTCAAAGGTGACGGCTTTAGAAGAAAATAGTGGATATAAGGATATGAAGCCAAGTGAAGTCATTGGAAGACTTCTAGCCTATGAGTCTAGGAAGGGTCCTAGCACTACTCCTCCTAAAAAGCAAAAGGGAATTGCTTTGAAAGCTTCTAAGGATGAAAAGGAGGTGAAGAATGACTCGGATGAAGACATGGCCTTGTTTGTGAAAAGATTCAACAAGGTTATGAAGTTTGGAAAGAAGGGATTTGGTTTTAGAGGCCAAGATAAGAAAAAGGTTCCCTTCAAGAAGTTTGAACCAAGGCAAGAGAGGACCGAAAGGAAAGGGGTCCGTTGCTTTGAGTGTGGCGGGATTGGTCACTTTGCTCCCGAATGTGCTAATCACAAGGAAAAGAAGAAGGGAAAAGTGATGGCCGCCACTTGGAGTGGAAGTAGTGATGACTCCAATGAAGAAGATGAGTCTTCGGATGATGAAGACATCATGGCTAACTTCCTAGCTTTTGCCTCCTCTCACAAGAGCAAAAGTGGTAGTGAAAAAGAGGAAGAGAGTCAAAGAGAAAGTGACTCTAGTGAAGATGACTCCGATGCTAACTCCACTAATGGATATGTGGAGAAAGAAGTGTTAGTTGAATATCTTAAGGAGTTTAGGAGCTTAGAGATGAAAACCACTAAGAAGATCAAGATGTTGAAAGAAGAAAATCTTGAGCTTTCATCTCACAATGATCTCTTAAGTGAAGAAGTGGAAAGACTTCATAAGAGAGAAGATAAGCTAAAAGGGGAGTTAGCTTTATCTAAGAGAAATGAAGAAGGTTTGAAGAGGGAGCTTGTTGAAGCTAAGAAGTCACTTACTAGGATGGACTCTAGCACCAAAAAATTAGATCACATGCTTGGTGTTGGAAAGAGTCCATGTGACAAGAGAGGTCTTGGGTTTGAAGATTGTCAAAAGACCACCTCCTCTAAGAAGACCGTGTTTGTTAAGAGCTTGGGCAACATAGAAGCTTCTCCGGTGCACACTCCTAGGAAGAAAATAGATCTAGGACAAAGCTCAAAAAGTGCACAAGTGAAGGTGGCACCAAGGAGACAACCTCAAGCCAACATTCCTCATCTATTGGCTCAAAAAGGGAAAAATCCAATCATGCAAGTCCAACATTGGAAGCAAGATAGACCGGTTCAACAAAGGAGATGGATTGAACCCACTCAACCACAAAGAAAAGGGAAGGCTCCCATAAATGCTCAAGGCAATGGTATGATTTCTCATTTCATTCCAATTTGTCATTTTTGTGGTTTTAATGGTCACATTCGACCAAATTGCTTTCGTTATATAAAAATGTGTAGAACTCGAAGCATGATTGAAAAGAGAAAGAATAGAGCCAAGATGCATGTTCCTAGGAATAATAAGACTAATTTGCATGATCCTAGGATTACTAGAGCCCATGTACCAAAGACCTTTAAGAAAGAAAATGTTGTTCTTAAATGGATTAGAAAGAATGAAAATGTTTGCCATGTTGCACAAATTGCCTTGAAGGCAAATTCTTCTAATCTTTGGTATCTTGATAGTGGGTGCTCTAGGCACATGACGGGAAACAAGAGTTTCTTCGAGACTCTTGTTATGGAGGAAGGAGGAAATGTCACCTTTGGTGATGGATCCAAAAAGAATGTCATAGGGAAAGGAACCATCTCCGTTCCCGGATTGCCCTCCTTATCCAATGCTTTACTTGTTGATGGCTTGAAAGCCAATTTGATTAGCATTTCTCATCTTAGTGATGAAGGATATTCCGTCTTGTTTAGCAAAGAGAATTGCTCTATCCTAAAGCCCAATGGACAAACCTTATTGAAAGGTATGAGATCTAGCGACAATTGCTATTGTCTTGAAGCTAGAATAGTCTCAAACAATGTGTCCAAGGATGAGCAAATTGAGTTGTGACATGAAAGACTTGGCCACATGAACTTTCGGGATCTACGGACCCTTGGAAAGTTTTAATGTGTGCGTGGCCTCCCTAAGCTTGGGAAGAAAGCCAATGGTATTTGTGGACCTTGTCAACAAGGAAAACAAACTAAAAGCATGCATAAAAAGGGCAAGTATCTCTCCACCAAGGAGCCTCTAGAGCTTCTCCATATGGATCTTATAGGTCCTATGCAAACCGAGAGCTTGGGTGGAAAGAGATACATTTTTGTTTGTGTAGATGATTTCTCTAGGTTCACATGGACATATTTTCTTAGAGAAAAATCCGAAACTTTTGATAAGTTTAAAATGCTTTGTACTAAACTTCAAAATGAAATGAATTCTAACATTAAAAGCATAAAACGGATTAGAAGTGACCATGGGAGGGAATTTGAGAATGCTTCTTTTGAAACCTATTGTGATAGTATAGGTATCTCCCATGAGTTTTCGGCTCCTAGGACACCTCAACAAAATGGAGTTGTTGAGAGGAAAAATAGGGTCCTTCAAGAGATGGCCCGAGTGATGTTGCTTAGCAACAATGTGTCTAGGAATTTATGGGCCGAAGCCATCAACACGGCTTGCTATATAGGAAATAGAGTTTTCCTAAGGCCCGGTACTATAAATACCTCCTATGAGTTATGGAAAGGCAAGAGGCCAAATGTTAGCTACTTCCACACATTTGGAAGCAAATGCTTCATTTTAAATGACCGAGATCAACTTGGCAAATTTGATGCCAAGAGTGATGAGGGTATATTTATTGGCTATGCCTTAAATAGTAGAGCCTATAGAGTTTTCAATAAGAAAACTCTAAGTGTCATGGAATCATCTAATGTTGTATTTGATGATGAAAGGCTCAAGTGTAGTAATCATGAGGAGGAGGTTATTCTTAGTGATGATTCTCCTTTGGAGAAGGTTGTTGTGACTCCTAATGTGGGGACATCCAATGTTGTTGAAAATGACACACAACCTATTGATAGAGTTCCTAACTTGGACTCTAATGAACCCGCTCCATGGGTTAGAAGACTCCATAACAAAGAGGATGTTATTGGAGATGTGAATGAGGGTGTTAGGACTAGAAGGCAAATAGCTAATCTTATTAGCTTCACATGCTACACCTCTCAAATAGAACCCAAAAAGATTGATGAAGCTCTAAATGATGAGTTTTGGGTTCTTGCCATGCAAGAAGAGCTAAACCAATTCGAAAGGAATGAGGTTTGGACTCTAGTTCCTAGGCCTAAGACCACTAATGTCATAGGCACAAAATGGATATATAGGAACAAATCCGATGAGGATGGCAACGTAGTGCGTAACAAGGCAAGACTTGTTGCACAAGGGTACTCTCAAATTGAGGGTATCGACTTTGAGGAGACTTTTGCTCCCGTTGCCCGCCTAGAGTCCATTAGGCTTCTCTTGTCCATCTCTTGTGTGCACAAGTTCAAATTGCACCAAATGGATGTTAAGAGTGCCTTCCTCAATGGCTCCTTGCAAGAGGAAGTGTTTGTTGAGCAACCCAAGGGGTTTGTGGATGCACACCATGTAACCATGTCTATCGCCTCAAGAAGGCTCTTTATGGGTTGAAACAAGCACCGAGGGCTTGGTATGAGCGCCTCACTCAATTTCTTGTCAACAATGACTACACAAGAGGTAGTGTTGACAAGACACTATTCATCAAGAAAGACAATGATGAGCTTTTTATAGCTCAAATATATGTTGATGATATAGTGTTTGGATCCACCAACAACACCAAAGTCCAACAATTTGTTGATGTTATGTCTCATGAATTTGAGATGAGTCTTGTTGGTGAGCTTAGTTACTTCCTAGGTTTGCAAATTAGGCAATTAAGTGATGGGATCTTCATATCCCAAGCCAAATATGCCAAAAACCTAGTGAAGAAGTTTGGTCTTGAGAAAGCCAAACATTGTAACACACCCATGAGCACCACTTTGAAACTAAGCAAAGATGCTAGTGGTAAAAGTGTAGAACAAACACTTTATAGGGGTATGATAGGAAGCTTGCTTTATTTGACCGCAAGTAGGCCCGACATATCCTTTAGTGTGGGTGTGTGTGCAAGGTACCAATCCAATCCCAAGGAGTCCCATCTCTCTTGCGTCAAGAGAATCATTCGATATGTGAATGGGACTTCTAACTATGGGATTTGGTACTCATTTGACACTAATGCTAGTCTTGTAGGCTTTAGTGACGCGGATTGGGCCGGAAATTGTGATGATAGGAAAAGCACATCGGGCGGTTGCTTTTTCCTTGGAAACAATCTTGTTTCTTGGTTTTGCAAGAAGCAAAACTCAATTTCCTTGTCCACGGCGGAGGCCGAGTACATAGCCGCGGGGAGTGGATGCACACAACTCCTATGGATGAAGCAAATGCTAGTAGACTACGGATTCAACCAAGGTACACTCACTCTCTTTTGTGATAACATGAGTGCTATTAATATTTCCAAGAATCCGGTTCAACATTCTAGAACTAAGCATATTGACATCCGTCATCATTTCATTAGAGAACTAGTTGAAAATAAATGCATTGTACTTGAGCATGTAGGTACAAATGATCAACTAGCCGACTTGTTTACAAAACCTCTAGATGCTACTCGATTTAAAACTCTTAGTAGATCTATTGGAATATGTCTTGTGGAGTGATGAGTTCTAGTTATTGACCCCATAAGGGGAACTCAAGCAAAGAGAGCTTTTTGTATACTTGATGCATGCAAATTATTTGAAAGATCTTGTGCTTCTCTTTTATTTGCTTGAAGTAAGCTTGGTTGGACATATGTATATATGCTTTTATCTCAATAAGTGTGAACCTTGCTTTGTTTTCAATCCATGTCATATTTATGTTCAAACATGCATTTTTGGACTAGGAAATTTTCATAGGAAGTATGATTTGAATGACCTATAGTTATTTCCATGACATGATGATTCTTAATTGACATGCTAATGAACTTGAAAAGCATGAAATTCAAATGCCTTGCTAAATTGGAAAAGCATGAATTGATGATTGCATATTCTTAAATGCAAAACAATGTGTGAAAAAGCTAGTGAGACTAAAATTGATAAAGGATCATGTATCCATTCAAAGTCTCTCTTTCTTTATTTGTTGAACATGGTTACTATCATACGGGTTTCATACCCGGAAAAATCAAATAGGGTGCAAAGTCGCTCATGCCATGTTTCGCTTATAAAGTTGGATATAGTTGTTGTTAAAAATGAAAATCAATAAATTCTCTATATTCTTGCTTTTCTCATGACAAATGGTAAAATTGGTTTGAATTCTATTTGAAACCTTTGTCATTTGCTTTGCCAAATACCATTGTATTTTGGACTTGAATGCAACATGTTTTGTTTGCAAAGCATTTTTATTTCACACATTTTCATAAAATAAATCTCCTTGTTTCTCTCCAATTAATTGAGTGCATAAAGTGGCTTATTTAACTATGCATTATCTTGTATGCTTCTATCTCTCTTTGCTATGAGTGACCCGGTTGGGGACTACTCCTTTGCCTATATCATGACAAAAAGGGGGAGTAGGATGTGGTAAGGGGAGTTGCTAATTGTTGTAGCAATTGTGCATATGGGGAGTTTATGGTTTGAGGGGGAGTAACCCTTTGAGGGGGAGCATTGCATACTCATTCATTGCATGATATTGTGGTTAAAAGATTCATATGCAAATGCTTGTTTTTCTTTCACTTGATCTTCTCACATACACTTGCTTTGGAAGTGTAATCTTATTGTTTTGAAGGTTTGGTTATTCTACAAGAGATTGAAGACTTGAAGTTTTATTTTCTTATCTCTTTGTAATTTGTAATGTAGAATTTCCCGTAGTTTCATTTATCTTGTGAGGATCAATGTGAGTGGTGGTTTTGTCACGAAATAGCCAAAGGGGGAGATTGTAAGGATTCCCATTGTTGATTGGCTTATTTCGTAGACAAACCACATATTGGGGGTTTGAATTGTAAGGGTAGTTAGGTGATTGAAGATCATGCTCAAAGGCCCTTTTTCAAGACCTCAAGGGAAGAAGCACTCCAAAGGTATAATACTTAGTGTTTCTTATAATGAAGAGAAGTAGATGCACACACTCACAACACTTGCATAATTCTTATTCTTGAATGTGTTGTGTCTTTATTGTGTGTATGCATTAATTGCTCATTTAATCTCTCTTCATTCTTGTCCATATGGGTGCATCTTGCTTGGTATTGCTCATCATCTCTTTCATCTTAGGATGTTGCATCAGGTGCATTTTTGCGCCCTGTTCTGCGGTCAAGGCCGCAGAAATGAGGCCGCAGAATAAGGTCCAGAATTCATACTCTCTGGTCCCTTTTCTGCGCCCTTGGTTTTTGCGTTTAGGGGCCGCAAAATTTGGCAGGTGCATTTCTGCGCCCTTGTGTTCTGCGGTCCGTGGCCGCAGAATCATGCCGCAAAAGCGTCAGGTGTGATTCTGCGCCTTGTGTTCTGCGGCCAAGGCCGCAGAATCAAGGGCGCAAAATCGGCGGTCTTTTGCATTTTTTTCAAAACGACACCACTTCACTTTGGCACACTATATATATGCCTCTTTCATTTCTAGGTCGTTTTTTAAGAGTTCCAAATCTCATATTTTTCTCTTAGAACATTTTTCAAGAGAAAAATCATCAAGAACTCACCTTTAAACACTCAAACCATTTCCTTTGATCATCAAAGTTCATCTAGGATCATTCATGACCATTTAGGACTCATCCATGTATGGTTTTGCATCATCACATCTTTCTTGGTAAGTTTTTGACTAACTTCATCTAAGTTTAGTTTCTTTCTTGTCAAGTTATCTCTTTATCTTATTGTATGCTTTATGTTCACATGCTAAATATAAGATAGAGATTGTTTGTGATGAATTTGATTGAGTGTTGTATTGTGATAGCTATTTAGGTTTTGTTGAATCTTGATTAGCTAAGCTTTATGATATGTCATTTAGCTTGTGATATCTAGGATTGATTTCATTGATATATCATCATTCTAGGTAAGCATATAGAGTTGCCTTGCTCTTGTTGCATTTTGAGTATTTCATATATTCACTTAGGTTGTTTTCTCTTCATTGAGAACTAAGTCTTGTGTTGCTTCCGGGATTAGGTTGCATAAATCACAAGCATTAGGACTAGGTTCACTTATACCGGGATTAGGTAGGTGTGTGATTACTTCCGGGATTAGGTTGTAATCGTTTTACACATTTAGTGGATTCGAGGTTCAAGTGTGGCTCACTTACATAGCCCGTGGTTTTTCCCGTAAGGGTTTCCACGTAAATATCAAGTGTCTTTTAATTTCCGCACCATATTACACTTGCTTTATTTTTATTGACTAGTAAAGGGTATTTTCGTAATCTTGCCTATTAACGAAAATTGGGTAAAATCGGATAAAATCTATTCACCCCCCCTCTAGATTAATATTGTACACACCGTAATTTGTTTCACAATCAATGCTTTGTTGAATGTCCACAGTCAACCCGCCAAGACATGTGCTCGATCTTCAGCACTCACAAAACGGAAGGTGAAAACATTGGTCGAAACAAACTCAATCTCAACCCCCCTTCATCTGCCAAATCATCACAATTAGCCCTATTAAAGCATCTTGGTTCACCATCTTGTTAGTTAGGACCTTACCAACAAGACTCAATAGCAACCGTTGAACACGGCCATCCCTTTGTATCAACGTCAATTATGCACACATTTTAGAATCTCCTCATAATTCATCTTGAAAACCACTAGCAAAAACTTAAAACCTAAGACTGGACACCCGCTTTCACTTTTTGAGTTTAGAGAAACTCAGAGGAAAGACTTATAAGGGTCTTGCTATGTTACTAAATCATTATTGATACTTAACAATAGTCTAATTATTATGATATATTTTGTATTGACAAACTCACTAGTATATAAATAAGAAGAAGCATTCTCTTGTCGGCTTGATTGTTGAGGAGACTTTGGCATGACTCAGGAGTTGTGGGGGAGGTCAGTATTGTATGTCTCTAGAAAAGCGAATTTTGTCGCTCACACTCTATTTAAAATGGCTTTAGGGGTCCTAGAAGATTGTTTTTAGTCTAGTTTGTTTTGTTTGCTAGTTTTATTAAAGTTTTCCTTTCAAAAAAGGGAAAAAAAAAAAAGCATTCTATGTTATGATAATATGTTAATTATTCTCATTAATAATTATTAACAGTCTAATTTAATTACTTCATTAATTTTTTTTTGGAAACTTTAATTACTTCATTATTTTTATAAAAAAAAATGTCTATAAAATAAATTCCTGGCATGCCAAAATCCGAAGGATTTGAATCCTCTCTTCACTTCACTTTTTCCTCACCTAAATCAATGATATTGATTAATTCTATTTTTGGTAGAGTAAAGATAATTAATTAATAGAAATAATCCATACCATTGATTTGTTATATTAGATACGTGGTAATAAATTATGGAGGTGAGGACAAGATGAGGACAATTAAGGTGAGGAAATGATCCAGATCCAAATTTGAACCCCATGAGCTCTCAAAATAGCAAAAGAAAAAAAAAGGAAGAGAAATTAATTTGAGGTGGCAAAAATAGGGCTTATTACTAGGGATGACAATTAAACAAGAACCCGTGGGATCCGCTCGAATCCAACTAGCCTGGAGAGGGTTTGGTATGTGATAATAGAACCCGTGGCAAGTTTGGGTTTGAAATTTCAACCCGTCACAGGTTCAGGTTTAGGTTCGGGTGTGGAAAAAATACCAAACCTGAACCCACGAACTCGACTGATTTAATAATTATTTAACAAACAATATTATAATAATTACTTTTAAATTTTGGTTTTGCCTTTTATTGGGCACATCACAGCACATCATAGACAGTTGGACCCCATTATTTGTCTTTTCAGATTTTAAAATATTTTCCATTATTTTTTTTCTTTTTCTTTTTATCTTCAGTCTTTTCGTCTTCTTCTCTTCTCGATCTTCAACCCACACATACTCTCTCTTCAAAATTAAAACTCATCTTCTTCATTTATTTTCTCTACAACATATTTTATTTTTTTCGTTTTCTCTTCAAAATTAAAACTCATCTTCTTCATATATTCTTCTTCTCAGACATTTTTTAAGCCTTTTTTTGCTCTTATTTTTTTTTTCTTTTTCTCTAAAGTCTGATCAAAGAAAACTAACGTATATGGCTACCAACAACTGGGTTTGACTCGGACCGAGTTACGCACACAGGAGTGAGTCACTTTGGAACAACAAATCCTTAGGAGTTCGCGAGTTCGTGGGTAGGTCTATATGTAGCTAAGACAACTTAAACATTTGTTCTAAGAGAAGCAAAAACCTAAAGCAAACAAAATAGGGTGCCAATTTTACCACCCAAAGAAATTATTTATACACCCTATTTTTTATGAGTAAATTACACAAACTTACCCTAGTTATATGATTGATTCTAAACTCACCTTGACCTGTTAACTAACAGTTGACCACCATTTGTCAATCATGGAAAATGGACAATGTCCATTTTCCCATTGTTCTAGTATTTTGAAATATTATATTAAATAAATTAAAAATCAGAAAAATATGTATATAAAAAAATCAAATAATTGTCAAAAAGAAATCAAAAATTTTGAAAATAGAGATAAAAATCAAATAATTAAAACAAATCAGAAAACTATTACAAAATCAGAATATATATATATATATAACAATTAAAAAAATGATCTCTCTAGATTTCTATGGAGATCAAATGGAGGAGAACTTGATCTCCATTAGATTAAATCTAAAATCTAGTGGTGGCAATGTGGGCCGGCACGACCCATTTGTGCCGGGTCAAAGGAGCCCGTTTTTGAAAACAGGCTCGGCCTGGCATGGCACAGCAAGTTGCTGTGTCGGGCCGGGTCAATCCGTTTTAAAAAACGGGGGGCGCGGGCCGTCATGCAGGCCCACAATTTTTTTTTAAAAAAATTAATTCAATTGTAGTACAATATAATATTGTTTAAACAATTTAAATTATGTAATTTTAATTGTAATTTCTCTATCTTATTTATTATTTTAGTGTAATAAAAAAATAGATAGATTTATTATATTATTTAATAAAATAATTCAAAGAATAAATAAAGATAAAATATTAAAGAAAATAAAAAATACATGAAATTATGAAAATATGAAATGAAGAATGATTTATTTATTTCAGATTTTCAGTATTACATGATTGTCTCATTAAAAACCATACCAAGAAAAACCTTGTAAGGATTCTCATATTGATTGGCTTATTTCGTGGACAAACCATATGTTGGGGTTTGTATTGTAAGGGTAGCTTAGGTGGTGAAGGATCAAGCTCAAAAACCCTTTTCAAGACCTCAAGGTGACAAGCACTCCAAAGGTATATCTCTAGTGCTTATTTTCCATTGAAGAGATTTAGTAGCACACACTCACTTAGCATATTCTTGTATGTGTGCATTCTCTTCACATGTCACTTTCACACATACACTTTTATGAATTGTATCCTGTTATGTGTTTGTGTCTTGTAATTCGTTTTCCATAGATGTTCGGAAACGTCCACGCTTGCACATAAGTGTGCTTTGTTTTTGCGCGAAGATCGCTCTCGGTGATTGCCCTGGCTTTTTCCTTGGATTCATCACTTTTGGTGAATCGACGGTTAGATCGGCAGCCTTGGCCACCGAATGAAACTACCGTTTTGGACCAGAGGTCTTTGGTATGATTCTACGGTTGTGATCCGCGGCCACGACCGCCGATCATACCTGATGCATTTATTATTCTCAGGTTTGGTTCTATGGTTTATTCAGTGGTTTCGAAACTGCCGAATGGAACCGCCGTTTCTCCCCTTTTTCTCTCGGGTCTAATTCGGTAGTCATAATCGGTGGCCTAGCCACCAAATGAAACCGCCGATCGTGCGGTTCAGGGGCAAACTTGTCTTTTCATGTGCCCTGTTCTTGATGCCTATAAATATACCATCTTCTCTGTTTCTAAAGCCAGTTCTTTGACTCATTTGAACCCTAAAGCAAAAAGAGAGACACTTGAGAGAAAATCCATCAATAACTCACCTTTAAACACTCAAAGCATTCCTTTTGATTCATCAAGTTCATCTAGGATCATCCATGTTTAGTTTTGCATCATCACAACTTGCTTGGTAAGATTTTGACCAACTTCATCTAATTTTAGTTTCTTTCTTGTCAAGCCATCTCTTTATTTCCTTGTATGCTTTATATTCACATGCTAGATACAAGATAGAGATTGTTTGTGATGAATATGATTGAGTGTTGTATTGTGATAGCTATCTAGGTTTTGCTTAACCTTGATTAGCTAAGCTTTATGATATGTCATTTAGCTTTTGATATCTAGGATTGATTTCATTGATATATCATCATCCTAGATAAGCATATAGGGTTGCCTTGCTCTTATTGCATTTTGAGTATTCATATATTCACATAGGCTTGTTATCTCTTCTTTGAGAAGTAAGACTTGTGTAGCTTCCGGGATTAGGTTGCATAAATCACAAGCAATTGGACTAGGTTCACTCATATCGGGATTAGGTAGGTGTGTGATTACTTTCGGGATTAGTTTGTAATCTTTCTCACATTTAGTGGATTCGAGGTTCGAGTGTGGCTTACTTACTAGCCCGTGGTTTTTCCCGTGAGGGTTTCCACATAAATATCAAGTGTCATTTAATATTCCGCACCATATTACACTTGCTATTTTATATTGACTAGTTAGGGGTATTTTAGTAATCTTGCCTATTATCGAAAATTGGGTAAAATCGGATAAAATCTATTCACCCCCTAGATTAATATTGAACACACCATAAATTGTTTCAAACCTAGTGAGATAAAAATTTGGTAAGGGAAAAAGAGTGCAATCTCTAGCATACGCCAAGTCTTAACGGACTGTCTCAGTTCCATTGTAGTTATGTCTAGGTTATAGTGTCTACCTGTCCGTGTCAAGCCATGCATTTGTCTATATGCCATTTCAAATTATCGGTTCTCGACTTAGAAGTAGAACTGGTATATAAGAGTTTACAAAACTTATAGTGATATTTTGTTGTCACCCTACTGTCTGGGAATGTATTTTTTCTTTGTCAAAACATTGTCATACATTTGATGTGTGCTTTTTAGGTTTGGGAGAACGTGATGCCGGTGTTGTGTCAGAACTAGAAGGTCCTATTGCCATTTCCATCGGCCCGGAAAGGTCAAAATAATCGTCCTCAATGTTAAGACTGTCTAGAAATTGAGGATGATTTTGATCAATTTCCTATAATACAAATATTAACTCATTAGTCATTAAAAACTAAGCATAAAATCAAAAATATACTAAGCATCAAAATATTAAAGTTAATTACTAAGCATTTAATCATAAATATACTACTTATTACTAAGCATTTGATCATAAATATACTAAGCATAAAAATATTAAAATTAATTACTAAACATAAAATCATCAATTTATTAACCATAAATATTAAAATTAACTACTAAACATAAAATCATCAATTTACTAACTAAACAAAAAATTAAAATATACAAATATTAAAATTAATTACTAGACACAAATTCTTAATATGATAAATTTACTAAAATCTAAGATTCTGAGATTAAATATTAAAATTTATAACAAAGCATAAAAATATTAATTCATAAATATACTAAGCATAAAGCCATAAATATTAAATATATATATATATATAACATAAGAATAAATATCAAAATTAATAACTAAGCATAAATATATTAAGTATAAATATAGAATTTAAAAACTAAAACATAAAATTAATTAATAACATTTAAAGGAAAAAGATACCCTTGAGCGTTGGTGGAGAGATTAGAGAATAATATTAGTAATATAGTATTAGAAATTTAGAATAGTAGATTAGTAGTGTAGAGTGTTAGGTTCTTGGTTTGTCTTGGCATAAATTCCATATCAAAACGATGTTTTTCTTGTATTGATTAGTGATCTTAGATTTTGATGATTCAAGCTTCAAATAAAGACACTGCTACTTTTCATACAAGATGGTGTCTTTGAAGAGGAATATTCTACATTGCTTAATAAAGGTATATTAGATCTCATTCCTCTTACATGGCTTAGGTGCACACACACATGGAATTCATATGTGTCCTTGCATAGTTATACACAATTTATATAACACTCACACACACTTGGTAATGTATGCATTAGACTTTATTTTATAAACATTGTGAATTTGCATGTTCCAGGACTATATCTAGGAAATGGCATATGTGTGTGACTTTGTGTTTATTTGTTTCCTTTTTAATGTATTTGGATTTGAACATGATCTTATATGATTCTTTATTGAGTCTCAGTCATTTCGGTTACTCATTGATTAGGTTTCGAGTCCAAACGATGTATCTACGCTACTTCGCGTTCTCATTTGTTGAGTTGACTTCTTCGTCGTTTTTCGAGTCGTATTCTCAACATTTTGTCAAAGTTTCATAGTCGTCATTGTGCGTGAGGGAGTCATGATTCGTAATCCAAAGACGGATTCGAAATCGGAGTTCGGAAGCCCGGGCCAAAGAATGCGGGAGGAGCACGAGGGAAGCTTGCTCGGCCAAAGGCCAAGCAAGGAGGGCCCGTGAGGAGGCTGTGAGCCTCACGGCCAGGCAAGCCCTCTGCCCCTGTGAGCCTCATGCGCCCCTCACAAGGTGCTAATGTGGCACATCCTCATTTTCCCATTCTTTCCCTCTCTCCAATTCATTTAAATCACCTCTATTCCCTCTCATTTTATTCTAAGAATAAAAACAAGAAATCCTATGTGCAGAATTTTTTTTTAAACTTTTTCTCACCTTCCAAACACCATAACTTTTTCATACGAAGTTGGAATTGAGTGATTCAAGTTGGAGATTCTTCATAATCGAGTCCTCTACCTTTTCCAAGTGGTCTTACAGCTGTTTGATTGAGTTTTCTATTGGATCTACCCAGAAAAACGAACCAGCTCGTGATTACTAGGTAGTTGTCTTATCTTTGTGATTTCTTCTTTTATAACCTTCTATTTGCTTGGGGTTTCTTCTTCTATATGTATGTGTATGCATGGTGAATGCTATTGAGAAAGATAGCTTCATAATCAAACCTAATCAAAGTCTAATTAGAGACATATGTGAACTAGTTTTCTAGGATTCTAGGTTTTTCACATGCTTGAGAGTTGTGTTATGATTAGTTTGATATCTAGGGTTACTTGTTGATTGATTGATGTACTTGATGATCAATAACCTTAACATGTGTTTAGATCCTCTTATTGAACATATCTAGGATTAGCACTTGTGATTTTTGTATTTAGAGCCTAATGGGATTTAATTGATTATTCATTATATTCTTGCTCTAATTGTTGGCTAGAATCTTCATTGAATATACTTGTATATGAGATACGTTGTTTCTTGGTTTATGTTTTGTAGACTAAGGGTGGTAAATTGAGCATACATGTGTTAATTGTTTTCTCATAACAATCTTTTAAAGGTTATTTTGTATGCTCACAAAGGTTTTGACATAAGTCACGAAAGAGTTTTAAAATTAGAATGTCAACCTATTCACCCCCCTCACTACAAAAAAAAAAAAAAAAAAAAAAAAAAAAAAAAAAAAAAAAAAAAAAATGACATATAGTGACACATTTTTTTTGTGACAAATTTCAAATATATCACAGTAGGTATTATTTGTGACAAATTTTTTATTTGTCATTATGTTTTGTTCAATTGAGACTTTTAAAAAATAATTGTCACAATTAGTGAAAAATAAACTTAATAATTTGTGACATGTAGTGATATTTTAGTTTGTGACTTTTTTTAAATCCACCACTAATGGTAATATACTGTGATACATGCTAATATTTGTCATTTTGTACAAATTGTCACTAAATTTCCCTCCAAGCCCGCCTTTTTTTTTTTTTTTTTTTTCATTCTTTCCATTTAATGATGTAAATCCCCAAAATTTTCTTATTCCTTATTTGATTACTCAGAGTTTTCCTGTTTTCCTACACCTTTCCTAATTACTGTCATATAATTTCTCCAATCTTTTCTAGGTCTTTTTTTTTTTTTTTTTTTTAATATGGTTTTGGTTCATGTCTGGATTAACAGAATTTCTTGAGCTTCTTTCGAAATCAAGGTGACATTCAATTGGGTAACTCTCCACCTAAAACCTTTTTTTTTTTTTTTCAATTGTTCTTGTGGTATGCAATGGTAAATTTTAGTTAACAGATTATTTCGTCTGGGATTTTGAAGTAACTAGTGAGATTAGCTTAAAATTCGAGTACCGTACGATGACGCCCACAGAATCCGATTTGTAAACCTGCCCTTTTCTAAAAAACCAAAAACAAACCCTAATCAAAATCTCTCTCAACTCTCCCAATTTTGGTATGCTTTCGCTTTGTATCAAATGTGTTAACATATCATCTCCTATCTTTTCCCATATTTCCCTCCGTGTCCCTCCTCAACCTCAAAACAATCAATTTCTTCCCAAAGTTTGCACCTGATTAGATTTCAATTTCGTTTCAATTTCGGGTCTTTCTTAAGTCTGTAACTGAACCTTTTTCTTTTTTTTTTTTAATTTGAATGTCATGAATTTGTTAATCTTAACTGTTAATGATGTGGGTTTTGACTGTAATCAATTTGTATAGCTATCTCTAGGTGAAATTCGATTATATGCATGCTATTTTTCAAATTTGTCTCCTTTTTAGGTTTTTTGTTTCTGGATTTATTATTTTGTTTCATTCTCTACCAAAACAAAGTTGAATCGTTGATACATGTTACTTCTCTATAATCATGTTATATTGGACCAGGGTTTGGTTTATGCATATATATATATTATTACTTCTATAAGTAATATTTTATAAACATATAATGAAATGAAGGTTTCCTTTAAAGAAATTCAAAGTGTTTGATACTAGTCAAAAGGTGTTCGATGAAAGTCTTCAATGAAAATTGTAACTAGAAACAGAGATGAGAAACAAAGTTTTGTTTGAGCTCTATTAATGGAGTCTCCTTGAATATTTCTCTGTATTTTATTGAATGAGAAAAACATTACATTGTTTGCGTACATACTCGATTATATATTATGTTTGACTCTAAGGTTTTTGCTATGTTTAGGTGTGTTTGTTGGCCTCGTTTGTAGTGTTAGAGGTGACCTTGTTGTTGTAGGTGCCTGTTGCATTGTTGTTTTTCCTAGGCTTTTGTTTTGTTCCTTGGCTATGTCGGCTGTTGTAGTTCTTGGTGATAGAGGTGAACCTATCCTTTGGCTGCTTGTTTGAGTCTTGTTGCTTGCTGGTTGCGTTCTATTTTCCCTTTTTTTTTTTTTTTTTTTTTTTTTTGTGATGTGCTTTTTGGCCTTTGTTTTTCCCTTTTTTTCAATAAAACTTTTGCAGTTAACTTCCCAACTAATTCTATCCACATATAGTTAACATATATTAACCAACTAATCATAAACCTCAACTACTTTTCTATATATAAAACTAATCTCCTGCGGCCAATATTAGACTATTTATATCTTCACAAACTTTGCTACACATCATACTTGTTGGACCATTTTGATATGTTATCTTATCATACTTGGGTTATTTTAAGTCCATTTACTTAGTTTTAGGTAAATATTTAATAGTTTTCCTCATTTTGTCAAGGTTAGGTTTTTGAGTTGATCAAAGAATTTATCTGACATTATCCTAGCTACAGCACATTGTTTACGTATTATAAGAAAGGACAAGGTATGCCAGTATGACAATTCATTAATAATGTGATTCTAAATCAGAATAATTAATTTCTTTTTGTCTCCTAGCCATTTGTTTTTTCTATAAATATAATAAATATAAAGCATAGGATGATAGCCAAATGGGCTTTACAAAGGTGTTTAATTATTAGCTTCAAGAGCATAGGAACAATTAAGTGACTTTGTTTTTTATTATGTGATTGACATAATTAGTAGCATCAAGATTTTGTTAGTGAATAATTACTGTTGATTGATAATTATTGTTGATATGATATCATTTTGTTTAATCCAATTACGTCCCTTGAATTATGATATGCATGTTGATCCTTCTTAGTTGTTGCCCAGGAGTAGAGCTAATAGAAGAGAAAACTAGTTGTCACTTGATTTATTATTTGACATGTGCCTTTGTCTAGCCCAGGATATATACTATATATACTATAAAATAAATTAGATACCAACACATGAAGTAGCAATATTCGCAATACATATACTTATCAACAACAAAAAAATACATATACGGAAAGCCTAAAACATTAGTAAAAACAATTACAAAAGCTTGAAAAAAAAAAAGGAAAAAAATATGAATCTTATTTATATATTTTGTAAGTTTTTGTGAATTTTCTTTTTTCTTTTTCATTGTTTTTTTAGCTTCTTAAGTTTGCAACCATTGAAGTTTTGTAGGATTTATGGATAAGAGTTGGATTCATGAGTCTAGAGTAAGCAAAACTTTTGAAGATGGTGTGATACAATTCTTAGATTTTGCATTTGCTAATAGTACCTATGGAAGAATAAAATGTCCATGTAAGAATTGCGACAATGCATTTCGGCATGATAAAGATGCTGTTAAGGAACATATGATATGTGATGGTTTAGACATCGGATATTTTCGTAACATATGGATATACCATGGCGAAATTGATTCTACAGAAGCAAGATTGAATAATGAACAACTGGTTCAAGTGGATGACATGCATGGAATGTTGTGTAATGCATTTGGTGTTCTTGATGACGGTGGCGGTGAGTTTGATGGTATTGACCTTAGTGGTGGTGGAGATGACAACAATGGTGGCAATGATGAGAGTATCGATGGTGGTAATAAGGAAAGTCCGAATGATTACAACCTATTAAAAGATGCTGAATAAGAATTATATCCTGGTTTCAAGAAATTCACTAAGCTTTGTTTCATTGTTTGGCTATTTCACAATAAATGTCTTCATGGATTGAGTGACAAATCAATTACAATATTACTTGAGCTTTTCAAGGAAGCATTACCTGAAGGTGAAACTTTGCCAAAATCATTCTACCAAACCAAGAAAATTATTAGTGATTTAGGACTTGGGTACAACAAAATTCACGCATGTCCTAACGATTGCATATTGTATTGGAAAGAAAAAGAACAAAAGACAAAATGTACTGTTTGTGGAACTTCTTGGTGGAAAGAGATGGCAGATGATGCAAATAAGTCGTCTCTTTTAGATCGTAAAATTCCAGCTAAAGTTTTACGTCACTTTCCATTAATACTAAGACTTCAAAGATATTTCATGTCAAACAAGACTGCTTCATTTATGTAATGGCACAAGAGAGATTGGGTTGAAGATGGTTTGGTGAGGCATCCTGCAGATTCTGAAGCTTGAAAAAACTTTTATAATCGTTATCCTGATTTTACTTCAGATCCTCACAATGTTAGATTGGGTCTAGCAAGTGATGGTTTTAATTCATTTGGTACTATGAGTATTTCTCATAGTACGTGGCCAGTTGTTTTGATGATATACAACTTGCCACCTTAGATTTGTATGAAGCAACTAAATTTTATTATGTCATTGCTTATTCCTAGACCTAGTGTCCCTATAAATGATATCGATGTCTAAATACAACCATTAATAGATGAGTTAAAGGAGTTATGGGATAATGGTGTAAGGACATTTGATGCATCAACAAATCAAAATTTCAATATGCATGCAGCATTATTGTGGACTGTTAGTGATTTCCCGGCATATGCCAATTTGTCAGGATGAAGCATTAAAGGTCATTATGCTTGCCCATATTGTAATGAGAATACCCACCATCATAGATTACATCATTGGCGTAAATTTTGTTATATGGGACATCAACGTTTCCTAGGTGTTGATGCTCCATCTGCTCCTTCTGGGACTATGATATCTCAACAAATGAGTTTAGTTAATGTCATATTAAGGAAACGAAAGCGAAATGATGTCGACAAAGAAGATGGTGGTGGTGGAGTTTTGTGGAAAAAAAGAAGCATTTTCTTTGATCTACCATACTGGAAGCACAATCTCATACGTCATAACTTGGATGTTATGTATATTGAGAAAAATATATGTGATAGTATAGTTGGAATACTGTTAAATATTGAAGGCAAAACAAAAGACAACGTAAAAGCACGCCTTGATATGAAAGATATGGGTATAAGACCAACCTTGCATCCAACAATTGTCAAAGGAAAAACATGTTTGCCCTCTGCTTGCTTTTCCATGACTCGATGTGATAAACAAAACTTTTGCAAGGTCTTGTCCTGTGTCAAAGTTCCAGATGGTTATTCATCGAATATCTCAAGATGCGTGAAGGTTAAAAACCATAAAATTTATGGTTTAAAGAGTCATGATTGTCATATATTAATGCAACAACTTCTTCCGTTGGCAATACGGCGAACCTTACCAAAAAAAGGTGAGCTCTGTATTAGTTGAATTAAGAAAATTCTTCAGAGAATTGTGTACTAAAGTAGGATCCATTGTAGAATATGGTAAACTTAAAGCACAGATTGTAATAGCACTTTGTCATCTTGAAAGGATTTTTCCACCATCATTCTTTGATATTATGGCGCATTTACCAATTCATCTAGCCGATGAGGTAAAGGTTGCGGACCAGTTCAGTATCGATAGATGTATCCAATCGAAAGGTATCGATTTATTTTTTAAACACTTTTGTAATAAATTTAATATACCAATTAAAAACAACAAACTAATTGATTTTCACATTTTATTTGATAGATACTTGCATACATTAAAATCATATGTACGCAATAAATGTCATCATAAGGGTTTTATAGCAAATGGGTATTTGGCTGAAGAGTGTTTAACATTTTGCTCTCGATATTTGTTTGGAATAAAAACAAAATTCAACCGATTGTCTAGGAATGCTGATGACAATGATTCAAATGGGGATAGACTATCAATATTTACAAGTGTAGGTTATGGGAAAGGGAAACAGGTGTCAATATATTTAGATCATCTTATTTTATCTCAAGCACACAGATACATACTTTTTAATTGTGCTGAAGTAGACAATTTTATCAAGTAAGTCGACTAACATTCTAATTAACATTTTATGTAATTATAAATGTATTCTTTTAATCAATCACACACATGGCACTGCAAACGACATATTCAAATAATTAAAAGTACTAATCGTCGAGCAAGACCAATAGATATCACTCGCATCCATAATGAGACATTTCCCAAATGGTTTTAAACTGAGGTAACTAGAATAATAAAACGTCGTTTTATCTTTTAGTTTTTATAAATATTTTAGTTATTAACTTGTATACATTTTAATCAGGTTCTGCAACTATACCACCATGGTGATGTTTATGTAAATGAAGATTTGAAATGGTTGGCACAAGGACCAAACAAAATAGCATCGAGATTTAAGAAATATCTTATAAATGAGTTTAGATTTCAAATAAAAGATATCGATATTAGAAGTAAAACCCAAAATAGTGGTGTGGTGGTTATTGCAAAAACTTCTAGTTTTGCAAGTTTTAAGGACAAAAATCATATTGTAGGAGATGTTTCATATTTTGGAAATGTAGTAGATGTCATTGAACTTGATTATTATGGAGGGAGGAAGGTTGCTCTTTTCAAATGTGATTAGATTGATATAAACTCCAACCGAGGAACAAAAAAAAGATGAATTAGGTTTCACACTTGTGAATCCTAGTTATTTGCTTAAAACTAAAGAACCTTTCATACTTGCATCCCAAGCGATCCAAGTTTTCTATGATGAAGATCCCATGGAACAGATTGGCATGCTGTTGTCTTTACAAAGCCGAGAGATTTGTACAATATGGATGAAGTTGTAAATGTCAGAGATTTGTTAATGGAAGACAATACAACAAATTTGCAACAATTTATGGACAACGAATATGATGTTAGAGACAATATGCCTGAAATAATGCTTAACTCGCCTATGAACATTATAGATGTGAGAGCAAAAAACAATGATAGTGATGATGAAGATGGGGATGAATATGACAATTAAATTTTGATGTTTATTGGACAATGTCTCACATTTTTTCATATCGCCATAAATTGTATATGAATGACTTAGTATATTATAGGGGTTGTTGTGTTGCGAATTGAATTTGTTAGGTTTTTTTTTTTTGGAATTGAACTTATTTTCGTTTCTAGGGATCTTTTTGCTTTATTTATATATATATATATATATGTTGATAATTTTGAATTTTCTCTAACATCAACAGGAAATGCAGACACTTAATATGATGAAACGTAAAAGGATTCAAGTAGATGATACTCAACCATTGTCTGGAAGACATGTTGTTCACGTTTCAAACATTAAAAGCAGTATCCAAAAAGTTGTTGGATTGAGGGTTGCTAACTGTCCTAAAAATATAACCAACATGCAATTTGTTGAAATAGGTGTTACCAAGACTCTCGAAAGTAGGAAGAACATGCAACAAATTGAAAGGGGTAGTAGTTTAAAGATTAACAGCAACATGCAACAAGTGGTTGGAAATAGAGATTCTAAATTTCTAGAAAACATGAGCAACAGTGAATTGGGTACTATCAACAATCTTGAAAGTGCTAATAAAAATTTGGAAATTATGAGTGATGATTCAGAGACCAAGGAACCCTCTGACCTAAATATTGATGAAACTCAAGAGGATGCAGGTCATAAATATCTCATATAAATTTATATTTATTTGTGCAATTATGCTATATTATTTATTTTTTCCAAATTATTAATTTGACTAATTTTAAGTTCAATATATAATTATATCTTAATTATAGGTTCTGCTAGTAAGAAAACTCATGGCCGAGCACATCTACAATTGTTACATTTGCAAAAAGAGCTTATCCAAGTTGAACTCAATGTGTTGCGTCAACCTATTGAAGAGCCTGGTCACAAATTAGGACAATACATTGGTTTCATTGTAAGTGACTTAGCCATAGCACCCCTTACTTTTGAGGATTGGAGATATATGCCCAAAGAGACCAAAATTCATATGTATGACATAATAAAGGTATTAATAATTCTTTTTTTTTTTTTTTTTTGGGTTATGCATATCTAATTAATTTAATTTCCTACAATTTATGTTTAGTGTAGTTATATAATTGATTCATGACTTCAGCTATTGTCATGTATATATATATGTTAGGCTAAATTTAATATAAATTGGGACCTTACTGAAGATTGGATAAATAAAAAGTTAAGTCACCTATAGCGTCAGAGAAAACATATACCGAAGAAGAAATATGAGAAATCATCAAATGATAAGGAGAAACTTTCCGAACTCATAAATGATGTGGGGAAGGAACAATAAAATTGGTTGGTCAAGTTTTGGAATTCTGAGAAGGGAAAGGTAAGAATTTAATATGATTGAATTGTCAATAATTTTATTCTCATATTAATATTGTTTTCTAAAAGCATCAATTTTTTTAAAAAAATTTATTAATGTATTACAGAATCGTTGAGAGACTAATAAAACAAATTATGGCAAAATGACGATCCATCACATTGGTGGAACAAAAGATTTTGGTAGACTTTGAGATGAACTGGTAAATTCTTATATGTTATATATTTTGAGTAATATTAAATATTTATTAATACATATATATATAGACAAAAAAGGACCCTGAAGGAGCCAGACAAGATAACGATGTTCAAGATAACTTACACTAAGAAAAAAGACAAGCCTACTGACCCAACGGTTGCAAATGCAATGGTAAGATGTGCTGAAAACAAATAATCTTGGATTATGCATTTGCTTAAGTGTTTGATATATAATCATTTGACATTGGATGTTATTTAACTTAGTTATTTATTAAGTAATTTTTTTTACTGTTTATTTACCTTTTTTTTGGGTGTTTAAACTATTTAAATATGCTAATTGATTTCATAATCTTACTACTCAATTTTGACAGAAGCGAAAGGGTGAGCTTATTACAAACCAACCGGATGTATCTAAAAATGAAGTCTCCAATCAAGTTATTGGTGAAGTTAGTCTAGAAGCTCATGTGTCTACTTTAACTTATGGACTTAGGATCAATCAATAAAAAAAAAAAAAAAATAAAGGTAAATGTTCTTCTTATCTTGACACATTGAAGATGTTAGAGGATGAAAGAATTCAAAGACAAACAGCAAACGAAAAGATCACACATCTACAAACTAAATTAACTAAATTGAAATCCCAACTTCAAACCATGTAGGAAATGAAATCTCACTTTGTCCAATTGAAATCGATGTTTGAACATTAATTTTCAAAATCAAATGCATCTTATTAGTTTATATATTCGTAGTTCATTTAATAGGTTTAGTCTTTATAGTTTAAAGACATTTGTTAATTTCATCTTATATGTTTAGGTTTATAATTTAAATACAGTTGTTAATTTCATCTTATTTTTAGGTTGATGATTCTTTATAGACTTTGTTAATGTTTGTTTTCAATATATTTATCAATTTAATAATAATATTTATTTAGAGACTAAAGCTATAGCAATTTTAAATTGTCACTAAGTATGCATATAGTGACAGAATTTTTTCTTTGTTAACTGTCACAAAATTTGTGTATTGTGACGTAATTTTCAAATGGTTAATCGTCACTAGATTTGTTAATTGTGACAAATTTTTTAAACAATTAATTGTCACTAAGTTAATGTACAGTGACATAATTTTTATATGTGTATTTATCACTAAGTTTATGAATAGTGACGTTTATTTTAAACAATTAACTATCACTGAGTTTATGTATAATGACATAATTTTAACATGGTTAATTGTCACTGAATTTGTAAATAGTGACAATTTTAAAACAATAAATTGTCACTAAAAATATATATAATGACAAAATCTTCAAAACGTAAATTGTCATTAAAAAGATGTATAGTGACAAAATATTCAAACCATAAATTGTCACTAAGAGTATGTATAGTGGCAAAATCTTCAAACAGAAAATTGTCACTAAGAGGATGTATAGTGACAAAATCTTCAAATAATTAATTGTCACTATATACAAATTTAGTGACACAATTTTTATTTTGTCACTAATTAAGGTCAAGTGATAATTTGTCACTAAAAGTTATGATTTGTGACACGTATCAAAAAACTATCACAAATACTTTTAGTGACGGGGGCAAAAGTGATGGATTGTTAGTGACACTTTTTTTTGTCACAATAATGAAATTGTGACAATTTCTTCACTTGTAGTGACAAAAATACAAATAATTTTTGTCACTACATGTCACTTTTTTTGTAATGCCTCTAGGTTGTTTAGTATAATCTTGTAGGTATTTTTATAGAGAATAGAGAGAGAGTAAGAATGGAATTATTAAAATATGAAATGGTGTAGAGAATAGAGATTAGAAAGAGTAATGGAGAGTTGGGGAATGGAGAGAATGAGAGATTGAGAGAAAGTGTATGGAAATTGGAATGGGTGGGGGTATTTATAGAAAAATTTGAAATGTGGGTAAAAATATAAAATAGAAGAGATGAGGGTGCAAATTATAATTTTTGACCATTTTAAAAAATTTGACCGTTTACTGATGTCAACAACAGTTAAATTAAAAATAAATAAAAAATTAAAAAAAGATAACTAAGTAAGTAACTAACAGTAAAAAAAAAAAAAAAAAGGCTTTGCAGGCCAAGCAAGCCGGACCAGGCCGACCCAGCAGGCCACATTTCCTCAATTTTTTTTAATTTTGTCAAATTTAAATATTTTAATTCAATTGTTATATTATAATATTGTTTAAACATTTTTAATTGTAATTTGTCTATCTTATTTATTATTTTAGTCTAATAAAAAAAAGTAGAAAATAGAAAGATTTATTGTTATATTTAAAAAAAATAATTCAAAGAATAAATAATGCTAAAAGATTAAAGAAAATAAAAATAGATGAAATTATGAAAATATGAAATGAAGAATTATTTATTTATTTCGAAGTCTCAGTATTACATTTTTACATGATTGTCTCATTAAAAACCTTATCAAGAAAAATCCAGTGGGATAAAAACTTGGTAAGGGAAAAAGAGTACAATCGTATTACAAGTTAATGTACATGTATAACCTAGAAGTCCTAGATTTGGTTACTGTCAGAACTCTTTTCAACATATAAATTACTAAAATTTTAAATAAGTTGTTCGTCTATCGTTTCATTTTGCATCCTCTTTCGAGCACGCTCCCAATCCCGAATGCATGCCAATACCTCCACCATCTCTAAAGTTAAAGAACTTCTTCTTTCTTCAATAATTCTTCTAGTCATGCTAAATACCTATTCTAAAGAAACAATGGATACAGAGATAACCAATACGTCACGTGCTAGGTGTGATGACAGGACCAGATATTTATAGCTGTACGTTTTCCACCGTACCAATAGATCAAATCTCTTCTCTCTTTCAAATATGTCGTCGAATTGAGCTTCAAGGAAGCTTTTCAGTTCGGCACCGAAAGTTGCACTAGCTGGTCTAGCTTGTGAAGAAGAACTTGATGAGCCTACTTTTTTTGGCGTTTTAGAATGTTCCAACTTGTTTGATTCAGGAATGTGTCTGGTTCTACTGATGGTTGCGCGTCAACGTCGCCATACCTGCACTCATAAGTACTAAAAACTTCGAACAACTTGTTTCGAATGTTAGTAACCTATGTAGAATAATCTATGCTCAAATTATTACCAAGATACTCTAGCAATGTTTCTAAACCAACTAATTTAATCCTAGGATCTATTATAACACCTAAAGCATAAAGGAAAGGAATTGTAGACCAATATTTTTTAAACTTGGTTTCCATGGCAACAACTGCAGTGCCTAAGATATTATCTCCCCTATAATTGTTTAACAATTCAGACATTTCCACAATATGATGGATTGCCTGGGAAGATGTGGGGGTAATAGACCCTAGAAAGAGTTACAATGGAATCGTAAAAAACCTTTAAAAATTCAACAAAGATCTTTGCCACATGCCAATTTTCTGGGGTCAATGTTGGATGGTCAATTTCGGACATTTTCATGTTATAAAAACCTAAAATAGGTGTATCATAATTCAAACAATTTTGCAGCATTAAGTAAGTAGAGTTCCACCTTACCAGCATATCTGTTAGAAATCATCAGGGTCATAGACTGAAGGTTTTAAAGTATCTACCGAATTCATTCAATCTTGGATTAGAACTGCTAAGCTAAGCAAGGGCATCTCTGATGTGATCTATATGATCGCTTACTACCTTCATACCAAACTATACAACTAAATTGATGATATGACATGCACACTGCTGATGGAAGAAATAACCCCCATGTTGTGGGATTTTTTTTTCAAAAAACAATGCAATAGAGCTAGTATTTGCAAATGCATTATCTAATGTGATAGAAATGATGCGATGAGTTATTTCAAAAGTTTCTAAAACAGATATAATGACGTTAAAAATATTTCCTGGGATATGTGCAAAATCCATAGGACGAAAACCAAGTATTTCTTTTCTTGTAAATTCCAATCAGAGTCTAAATAGTGTCCCGTGACAGTTAAATAGTCATGTTTGGAACATGCGTTCCAAATATTGGAAGCTAATGCAATAGAGACAGTTAGATGTTGTAATTCAACCTTCAACTCATCTCTTTGGGTTTGAAAACATTTTAACAAATCGTTCATATTAGTTTTTCTAGAAACAAATTTAAATTGGAGGTTGTATGCAGTTTGAATAAATTCTTCATAAAAAACATTATCACCAAAATTAGTCGGTTGATCAGTACATACAATGTAACGTGCCATGTACTCTCTAGCATGCGTGACGTTGTAAAGCCATGTTGTAACGGACCCGTCTGGGTGCCATTGTAGTTGTGTCTAGGTTGTAGTGTTTATTTGTCCGTGTGCAGGCATGCATTTCTTCATATGCCTTCGCAAATGACCGATCCCCCCTAGAAGTGACATAGTGCTTAGGACAAAACTTACATTTAGCTCTGTCCATGACTTTAACGTATGGCATAGTCTTCTGTACTACGTAAAAACACTGCCATACGTTTGATTTGTGCTTTTTAGGTTTTGAGGACGTGATGTCGGTGTTGCGTCGGAACTAGAAGGTCCCGCTATCGCTTCCGTCGGCCCAGAAAAGTCAAAATAATCGTCCTCCTTGTTAAGACCGTCCAGAAATTGAGGATGATTATGATCTATTTCCTACAATACAAATATTAACTCATTCGTCATTAAAAACTAAGCATAAAATCAACCTAAGCTTTTAATCATAAATATACTAAGCATAAAAATATTAAAATTAATTACTAAACATTTAATCATAAATATACTAAGTATAAAAATATTAAAATTAATTACTAAACATAAAATCATCAATTTACTAACTAAACAAAAAATTAAAATATATAAATATTAAAATTAATTACTAGACATAAATTCATAAAATGATAAATTTACTAAAATCTAAGATTGTAAGATTAAATATTAAAATCTATAACTAAGCATAAAAATATTAAAATTAATTACAAAACATAAAATCATAAATATCATACAAATATTAAAATTAATTACCAAACAGAAAATCATAAATATACTGAGCATAAAAATATTAAAATTAATTACAAAGCATTTAATCATAAATATATTAAGCATAAAAATATTAAAATTAATTACTAAACATAAAATCATCAATTTACTAACCATAAATATTAAAATTAACTACTAAACATATCATTATCAATTTACTAACTGTAAGGATTCCCGGTTTTTGATTGGCTTATTTTGTGTGCAAACAACATATTGAGGTTGTTTGTAAATGGTAGCTTAAGTGATAGGTGTTCATGCTCAATGACCCTTCTCAAGACCTCAAGGTGGAAAAGCACTCAAAGGTATATCTTGTGCTTATTTTCTTATTGAATAGATTTAGTTGCACACACTCACTTGTAATGTTTGCATATGTATGCTTTACTTTAGTGTGCATTCTCTTCAAATGTCACTTTTCACACTAGCACTTTGCTTGTTAATTCTTGTTGTGTGTTTTAGTGTCTTGTAATTCGTTTCCCGAATATGTTCGGAAACGTCCGCGCTTGCACGATTATGTGTTTGGTATTACGCGAAGATCGCCTTCGGAGAATGCCCTTGGCTTCTCCTTTGGTTTCACCTTCAGTGGTGAAACGGCGGTTTGATCGGCGGCCACGACCGTCGAATGGAAACCGCCGTTTGATTCCAGAGATCTCTGGATTGGATCTGCGGTTGCGATCGGCGGCCAGGCCACCGAATCGAAACCGCCGAATTAGACCTGATGCATTTATTATTCTCAGGTTTTGTTCGGCGGTTTAATCAGCGGCCTGGTCGCCGAATGAAACCGCCGAATTAGATATTTTAAGTCGGTTTCTTTTTGGGTTTTGATTAGCGGTTTCGATTGACTACCGAATCTGGTCGCCGAATGATTCCCTGCTTCTCGGGTTCAATTCGGCGGTTAAATTCTGCGGCCATGACCGCAGAATGAAACCGCCGATCGGTGATTTCAAGGGCAATTTTGTCTTTTCACGTGCCCCTGTTCTTGATGTCTATAAATATCATACTTTCTCATATTTCTAAGCCAGTTCTCTGACTCTATAGAACCCTAAATGTGAAAGAGAGATTTTAGAGAGAAAATCAAATCAAGAACTCATTTTATACACTCAAATTATACACATATGCATCAAAGATCATCTAAGCATCTTCTCACATAGATAGTTGCTTATTTGAGTGAGTATTGGTCATCACACTTCCCTTGGTATGTTCTTCACTTTTATCCATTGATATTTAGTGTTTTATTTATCAAGGCATCTCTTTTATTATTTGAATGATCTTAGATTAATATCTTATATTCAAAATAGAGATTGTTTGTGATGACATGATTGAGTGTTGTATTGTGATAGCTATCTAGGTTTTTATAATCTATTGTTAGCTAAGCTATTTGACATGTCATTTAGCTATTGATATCTAGGATTGCATTTGTTGTCATATTATCATCCTAGATAAGCATATAGGGTTGTCTAGCTCTTATTGCATGTATTGAGTATTTTTATATATTCACACATAGGTTGTATTATCTCTTCATTGAGAATTTAAGTCTTGTTGGCTAAGGTTGCTTAGGCCACAAGCAAGATGGACTAGAGCCACTTTTAAAGGCCCACGGGGTAGAAGTGGGGGGTTATAGACCGTGTGTTAGACGAGGTCTACATAGGTTGTAAACTCCATTTCAATTAGTGGATTTCGAGGTTCTAGTGTGGCGCACTAAACAGCCCATGGTTTTTTCCCAGTGGTTGGGTTTTCCACGTATACATCAAGTGTCATTTATAATTCTGCACCATATTACACTTGTTGTTTTTATATTGACTATTAGGGGCATTTTCATAATATTGACCATAAACGAAAATTGGGTGAAAATTAGTTAAAATCTATTCACCCCCCCCCCCCCCCCCCCCCCCCCCTCTCTAGATTAATATTTGTATACACACCGTGTTAATTTGTGAACTTTCAATTGGTATCAGAGCGGGTTCCTAGATATACTTAGGTGATCCTTGCTCACTTTTGGTGTGTATTGCATTGTGTGTGTTTGTTTGATTTCTTCATACATTTTGCATTCATCTCATTTACATTCATCCAAACACTATGAGTGATATTGGGATGAGCAAAGAGGGAGCGTTGAGCATGAGGCCACCGTTGCTCACCGGCGTGAATTATGCCTCATGGAAAGGCAAGATGGAGGCATACGTGTGTCAAATCCATGATAGGGCATGGATGGCAATTGAGGATGGGTATGCACCTCCTATGATAACTCCCACTGGTGGAGGAGAACAAGTTCTCAAGCCTAAGGCCGATTGGACAAATGGAGAGTTTGAGACTTCGAAATGGAATAGGAAGGCATGGCACGCCCTTCTATGTGCAGTGGACGAAAATCAGTACAAACTGATTCAAAACACTAGGATAGCCAAGGAGGCATGGGATATCTTAGAGGTTGCACACGAAGGAACCGATGTTGTCAAGGATTCCAGGCTACAAGTCCTTCAAACGCAATTTGAGTTGCTCAAGATGGAGGAGGACGAGTGCTTCAATGACTTTGAAGTCAAGTTGATGGATATTGTAAATCAAAGCTATCAACTAGGTGATCCATACTCGGATAGGAGAGTTAAGTAGAAAATTATGAGGTCTCTCCCCGCTAGGTTTGAATCAAAAGTTACGGCTTTAGAAGAAAATTATGGTTATAAGGACATGAAGCCGAGCGAGGTAATTGGAAGACTCCTCGCCTATGAGTCTAGGAAGGGTCCTAGTACTTCACCTCCTAAAAAGCAAAAAGGGATTGCTTTGAAAGCCTCTAAGGTTGAGAATGAGGAAAAAGATGACTCGGTCGAAGACACGGCTTTGATGCTTAGAAGATTCAAAAAGTTTGTCAAGTTTGAGAAGAACGGTTATGGATCCAAAGGCCAAGATTTGAAGAAAAAGGCTCCTTTCAAGAGATTTGAGCCTAGGCAAGAGAATAGTGAAAGGAAAGGGATTCAATGCTATGAGTGTGGCGGTATAGGACACATCTCACCCTATTGTGGGAATTTAAAGAACAAGACAGGAAAAGTTATGGCCGCCACATGGAGTGAGAGTGATGACTCCGGAGAGGGAGATAAATCATCAAGTGATGATGGGCTTACCATTAACTATACGGCGTTTGGAGCCACTTTTGTAGAAGATAAAGTTGATGGTAAGAATGTTATGACTAGTGATCCCATAGAAGAAAGAAATGAAGAAGTAGCTCTAGAAGTGGTTGGTGTAGCTACTCATTGGGATATGTCCATTACTTCATCAAGAGACAAATTTGATGATCTTGATGAAGAAGATGACTCCATTGGTGAGTTGGAGAACATAGAAGATGACTCAAGTGTTGAGAATTTATTACCAAACTCTACAAAAGGAAATGTAGAGAAAATGGATGTTCATGACTTTATAGTCAAGTGTGAAAGTTCTATGATGAAGGATAAGCAAAAGCTAAAGATTTTAGAGGAAGAAAATCTAGAACTTTCAGCACACAATGACCACTTAAGTAAGCAAGTGGAGATGATGGGTCTTAAAGACAATGTTGAAGATTATGAAAGCCCTAGGTTAGAGAATGAAAAAGAGATTCAAAGTTTAAAGGAAGAGAATCTTAGGCTTTCAACACTTGTTGACCACTTGAGTAGTGAAGTGGTTAGATCCATGAAGGGTGAAGACAAGCTAAGAGATGAACTAGCTTTGTCTTAGAGGAATGAAGAAGGGTTGAAAAGAGAGCTTAGGGACGCTAGAGATTTGATCACTAAGTTTTCCTCTAGCACGGAAAAACTCAACCACTTGTTGAGTGTTAGAAAAGGCCCTTGTGACAAAAGAGGTCTTGGCTTTGAAGAAGACAAGGAGAGTCTCACTCCTAACAAGACCATATTTGTCAAGAGCTTAGGCAAGAAAGAGACTTCACCGGTGCAAACTCCTAGGAAGAAGATTGATCTAGGACAATGCTCTCAAAGTGCACAAGTGAAGGTAGCTTCAAGGAGACAACCTCAAGCTCAAAGAGTTCCTCATGCTAACTTCCCTCAACCTAAGATCCACAAAGGGAAGACACCTATCATGCAAGCTCAATTGAACAAGCAACCTTGTCTTGGTCAACAACAAAGAAGGAGAGATCCTATCCAACAAGCAAGACAACCACAACGACATAGGAATGCACCAAAGCATGCACATGGGAATGGTATGATACCTAACTTCATTCCCACTTGTCATTTTTGTGGAATTGATGGTCACATTAGACCAAGTTGCTTTTATTACATTCAAATGTGTAGAGTTAAAAGCATGATAGAAAAGAGAAAGGCTAGAGCTAGAATGCATGTTAACATAAAGGAAGAAACTCATATGCATGATCCTTTAACTTCTAAAGCTCTAGAACCTTTATCCACTAGGAAGAAAAATATATCACCTAAGTGGATAAGAAAAAATAATGAACCCGCTTGCTACGAGACTAACAAGTCTCATACAGGTTCAACCGAGTCTAATGGACTTGGAAGGTCCATAGGACCTCATGACCTTCATTGTTGAAGGGTGGTTTTTGACCCCATATGGGGAACTCAAGCAAAGAGAGTTTTTGCATACTTGATGCATACAAAATATTTTAAAGATCTTATGCTTCTTTGTTGATTGCTTGAGTAAGCTTGGTTGCACATATGTATATATGTTTTCTATTCAAATAAGTGTGAACCTTGCTTGTATTACAATCCATGTCATATTTATGTTCAAGCATGCATTTTTGGACTAGGAAATCTACATAGGAAGTATGATTTGAATGACCTATAGTTATTTCCATGACATGGTGATTCTAATTTAACATGCTAAATGTCTCTTGAAAAGCATGAAATTCAAATGACATGCTTAAATGAAAAAGCATGAATTGATGATTGCATAATTCTTAAATGCAAAACTTGTGTGAAAAAGCTTATGAGACTCAAATTGATTAAAGGATCTTGTATCCGGTCAAAGGATTTTACAATCCAAATGTCTCTCCTTCTTTATTTGTTGAACATGGTTACTATCATACGGGTTTCATTCCCGGAAAAATCAAATAGGGTGCAAAGTCGTTCATGTCATGTTTCACTTATAAAGTTGGATATAGTGTTTATAAAATTGAAAATCAATAAATTCTCTATATCCTTGCTTCTCTCATGACATTGGTGAAATTGGTTTGAATTCTTATTAGAAACCTTTGTCAATTGCTTTGCCAAATACCATTGTATTTTGGACTTGAATGCAACATGTCTTGTAAGCAAAGCATTTTTATTTCACACATTTTATCAAAATAACTCTCCATGTTTCTCTCCAATTGATTGAGTAGCATAAGTGACTTATATGAATATGCAAATATCTTGTATGCTACTATCTCTCTTTGCTATGAGTGACCTTGTTGGGGACTACTCATTTGTCTATATCATGACAAAAAGGGGGAGTAGAATGTGGTAAGGGGAGATGCTAAATTGTTGTGGCAATTTGTGCATATTGGGGAGATTACATATTGAGGGGGAGTAACCCATTGAGGGGGAGCATTGCATTCACATACATTACATGATGTTGTGCTTAACTTACGTAAATGCAAATGCTTGGTTTATCTCACATGATTAATCTCACATGTATGTGTATTGGAAAATATAGAAACCTTGTTTTCAGGGATTGATTGTTCTACAAGAGATTGAAGACTTCAAGATTTTATTTTTTATATCTCTTTGTAATGTAGAAAATCATTGTAGACCCTTAGTTTCTATTTTGCTGTGAGGAATCAATGTGAGTGGTGGTTTTGTCACGAAATAGCCAAAGGGGGAGATTGTAAGGATTCCCGGTTTTTGATTGGCTTATTTCGTGTGCAAACCACATATTGGGGTTGTTTGTAAAGGATAGCTTAAGTGATAGGTGTTCATGTTCAATGACCCTTCTCAAGACCTCAAGGTGGAAAAGCACTCAAAGGTATATCTTGTGCTTATTTTCTTATTGAATAAATTTAGTTGCACACACTCACTTGTAATGTTTGCATATGTATGCTTTACTTTAGTGTGCATTCTCTTCAAATGTCACTTTTCACACTAGCACTTTGCTTGTTAATTCTTGTTGTGTGTTTTAGTGTCTTGTAATTCATTTCCCGAATATGTTCGGAAACTTCCGCGCTTGCACGATTATGTGCTTGGTTTTGAGCGAAGATCGCCTTCGGAGAATGCCCTTGGCTTCTCCTTTGGTTTCACCTTCAGTGGTGAAACGGCGGTTTGATCGGCGGCCACGACCGCATAATGGAAACCGCCGTTTGATTCCAGAGATCTCTGGATTGGATCTGCGGTTCCGATCGGCGGCCAGGCCGTCGAATCGAAACCATCGAATTAGACCTGATGCATTTATTATTCTCGGGTTTTATTCGGCGGTTTAATCAACGGCCTGGCCGCCGAATGAAACTGCCGAATTAGATATTTTAAGTCGGTTTCTTTTTGGGTTTCGATCGGCGGTTTCGATTGACAGCCAAATCTGGTCGCCGAATAATCCCCTGCTTCTCGGGTTCAATTCGGCAGTTAAATTCTGCGGCCATGACCGCAGAATGAAACCTTAACAGCCGATCGGTGATTTCAAGGGCAATTTTGTCTTTTCAAGGGCAATTTTGTCTTTTCACGTGCCCTGTTCTTGATGTCTATAAATATCATACTTTCTCATTTCTCTAAGCCAGTTCTCTAACTCTAAAGAACCTTAAACTTGAAAGAGAGATTTTAGAGAGAAAATCAAATCAAGAACTCATTTTTATACACTCAAATTATACACATATGCATCAAAGATCATCTAAGCATCTTCTCACATAGATAGTTGCTTATTTGAGTGAGTATTGGTCATCACACTTCCCTTGGTATGTTCTTCACTTTTATCCATTGATATTTAGTGTTTTATTTATCAAGGCATCTCTTTTATTATTTGAATGATCTTAGATTAATATCTTATATTCAAAATAGAGATTGTTTGTGATGACATGATTGAATGTTGTATTGTGATAGCTATCTAGGTTTTTATAATCTATTGTTAGCTAAGCTATTTGACATGTCATTTAGCTATTGATATCTAGGATTGCATTTGTTGTCATATTATCATCCTAGATAAGCATATAGGGTTGCCTAACTCTTATTGCATGTATTGAGTATTTTTATATATTCACACATAGGTTGTATTATCTCTTCATTGAGAATTTAAGTCTTGTTGGCTAAGGTTGCTTAGGCCACAAGCAAGATGGACTAGAGCCACTTTTAAAGGCCCGTGGGGTAGAAGTGGGGGGTTATAGACCATGTGTTATACGAGGTCTACATAGGTTGTAAACTCCATTTCAATTAGTGGATTTCGAGGTTCTAGTGTGGCGCACTAAACAGCACGTGGTTTTTTCCCAGTGGTTGGGTTTTTCACGTATACATCAAGTGTCATTTATAATTCTGCACCATATTACACTTGTTGTTTTTATATTGACTATTAGGGTCATTTTCGTAATATTGACCTTAAACGAAAATTGGGTGAAAATTAGTTAAAATATATCCCCCCCCCCCCCCCCCCCGATTAATATTTGTATACACACCGTGTTAATTTGTGAACTTTCACTAACTAAACAAAAAATTAAAATATACAAATATTAAAATTAATTACTATACACAAATTCATAAAATGATAAATTTATTAAAATCAACGATTCTAAGATTAAATATTAAAATTTTTAACAAAGCATAAAAATATTAACTTATAAATATACTAAGCATAAAACCATAAATATTAAATATACATAAAACATAAGAATAAATATCAAAATTAATAACTAAGCATAAATATATTAAGCATAAAAATATTAAAATTAATTACTAAGCATTTAATCATAAATATACTAATCATAACAATATTAAAATTAATTACTAAACATAAAATCATCAATTTACTAACCATAAATATTAAAATTAACTACTAAACATAAAATCATCAATTTACTAAACATAAAATTAAAATATACAAATATTAAAATTAATTACTAGACATAAATTCATAAAATTATAAATTTACTAAAATCAAAGATTCTTAAATTAAATATTAAAATTTATAACAAAGCATAAAAATATTAACTCATAAATATACTAAGCATAAAGCCGTAAATATTAAATATACATAAAACATAAGAATAAATATCAAAATTAATAACTAAGCATAAATATAAAATTTAAAAACTTAAACTTTAAATTAATTAATAACATTTAAAGGAAAAAGATACTTTTGAGCTTTGGTGGAGAGATTAGAGAAAAATATTAGTAATATAGCATTAGAATTTAGAATAGTAGATTAGTAGTGTAGAGAACAGAGAGAGAGAGGGTGAGAGTAGAGAAGGAGTAAGAATGGAATTTTTAAAATATGAAGTGGTGTAGATAATAGAGATTAGAGAGAGTAATGGAGAGTTGGAGAATGGAGAGAATGAGAGATTGAGAGAAAGTGTAGGGAAATTGGAATGGGTGGGGGTATTTATAGAAAAATTTAAAATGTGTGTAAAAATATAAAATAGAAGAGATTAGGGGGTAAATTGTAATTTGTGACCATTTTAAAAATTTTGACCTTTTGTTGACGTCAACAACGGTCAAATTTTTCAAAAAAAAAAAAAAAACAATAAAAAATTAGCTTCAACAGAAATAAATAAAAATTGGGCAAGCCTGGCAGGCTGAGCTCGCTGGCCTGGCAGACTGGCCCGGCCCGATCCGACAGGTAGAATTCTTAGACCTAGACCATGCCAGGCATAGAGTCGTGCTTGGCCTGGCCCGCGAAACAAGCAGGCTGTGCCGGGCACGACCCGCCATTCTTGGTAGGCTGGCCGTGTCGGGCCCTTTAGGCCCCGGCACATTTTGACACCACTACTAAAATCTTCATTAATTGAGATAGCATATCTCCATTAATTGAGATTTTGGTTCCGGATCTTTTCCAAAAATGGAGGCAATCCTGATTGTCCATTAATTAAGATTTTTGTTCCAGATCTCCTACAAAAATGGAGGAGATCTAGAACCACATCACCTCTATGGAGAATCTCTATTATATATATTTTTCTCTTAAATAATTTTTATTATTTGTGTTTTTGAATGAGATTGTTAATGTAAAAATGATGAAGGGTGAAGAAGAAAGAAGCAGAATTATTTTGGGTTGCGATTTGATCTCTGAAAATTGAAGGAGACGATAAAACATATTTTTTTTAATTAATATTATATTTAATTTATAAATTGTTAGGGGTGTTGTAACGATATGCTGTTGGACATTTTCTTTTCTTTTCATTTATTTAATAATACTAAAAACAATACCAAATTACCGTTCACTAGTTAGTGATTAATTGTTGTCAATGGTTAGTAAACCGTTAGTTAACGGGTCATAGATAAATTACAGTTATTATAATTTTTTTACCGGTTTTAGTGTAATTATATATATAGTCAGGGTTGATTTGTGTAATTTGGCCATTAAAAAAATGGGTGTACAAATAATTTTTTTGGATGGTAATATCTGCACCCAACAAAATATTCAAATGCCATAACTCTCATTTATCCAATTTGGAATCAAATTCACAAGAAACCTTCCTATATCTCCATAATCCGTTATGTTGTACTTCCAAATGAGTTACCGTAGAACTTAGTCATTCCAGTAATTTAGAGGCCATCAATATTTTACTTTTATTTTTCGTCCAATGGTTGAGCTACACAGCTGAGGGGTAGCTCTCCCTCTTCCCTAACCTAAAGCTCAACTCCATCACTTGAGAGTTGACACACCTTCTATGCCTTCACGGACTAGGATCCTCTGCTAAGCTATTTCTCTACTGAGTTGTGCTGAGCATTTGAGGATCTGATGACTATGCTTTAAGGCCAAATGCCATTGGCAAGTTTAATATATCGATATAGATTAATTCATACGTATTGATGCAATTTAAGAGTCTAAATACACAATACAAGTATAAAATACAACAAAACTTACCAGAGCAATGATGATCTTCTAGCCAGAGCTGCAGACAGGACATTTTAGCGCTTTCTGAAAATGATACTGAGGGCCGAGCCTACCAATGGCCATGTTGTTACAATAGCAATATAAGCAAGCAACCATATTGATATCATATTCTGATGCTGAAGCTGGTTTAAGTATCTTCTGACCGAAGCAGTTACATTGGGAAATTTGACATCCGGAATGTTTGTAGGTTGTTCGCAGGTTTGCACAATGTTAGGCAGAGCATCAGACTTGGTCTCCACGAGCTGCTCACCTTGTTCTGTATTGGGAACCATTTCATCATCTACATTATATGTTTTCTGTGACTCAGGTAAGTCTTCAACCATGCTATTTCTTGTTTGTTCATTGCCTACAGCAACTACCATTCCATCTGCTGAAACATTGACATAAGGACCTTGATCTATCGAAGATTCCAAGGATGAATGCAATCCCGATTTCTGCATATAAATAACAAAAAACAAACACTATCAAATTGCAGTAGTAGTCTGTTGAATTGCATTGAGGTTCTGTAACCAAAATTTTCTCAAACTGTTTATTTCTATCCCATTAGAAAAGAAGACATAAGTTGCACCTTCTTTTGCACATGCATATATGGACTTGAGTGTAGAACATTAAGAATTCATCAACGGCCCTCACCCACCTGCAAAGAAACAATAAATAATTTAAAGAAAAAAAAATGGAAAAACTTGTATAAACAAAAGCTCAGTCCATCTTTAGTTTTTCAAAGAGTGAAACTGGTGAGAGCCAAGAAGATGTTAATGTGACAACAATTATAAAAGCAAGCGATTGATTAAGCATGTGTTGGTAGCATCAATATGATGGGTCATCTAGTAGAAAAATGAGTTGCCTAAAAAGAATGAAAATAGTGAATATCTACACTACATGCAGTCCGATGTGTTGTCAACCAAATCAAATAAATGAATTACGGTAGGTTCAAATTATTCTGAAATGGCATGACATTTGTGGACTGCTCTTAAAAGCTTGGAAAATCAGATAAATTTACAGAAGGTTAATTATTTTCAAGAATAATTAAACTTTTATTTATTGAATAGATCCGTGTCCTAATAACATGGAAGTATGAAGTACCACACGCTATTTGCAGTTATTTCCCTCAAAGAATGCTAGATGTCCTCCATGGTGAGTCGTAGCCAACACAATATTTTTATTTACCCTGTTAAAAGATGAAATGTATCAAATAATTTTCTCAATATGGTGGACTAGTTCAATGGCATGCTTAACAATAGCAGCTTGACCTGCATTCATCCCAAGGAATGGCTTCTCTGGTACAGACTGGATCGTCAAGAGCACTGATACATAGTAGTGGAACTGACACATTTACGACATAAGACGAACTACTACAATGCCGATAGTATGTATCCACGGTCTGTGGAAGCAACATTATAAATCTGGTAACTCAATAAAGAAAAGGACTCAGAAAAGAGATTCAATGCCAGACATTAGTACCTCAAATTTCCCAACAGGGCAGGTGGCATAGTTGTCAAAATCTCGAATAGAACGTGACTATAGAAGCAAACGAGGAACAAACAGCATTTAGTTGGAGGACAAATTTATAAACAATAAGCAGGACATAATGTAAATGTCTCACAAGCTTAAAGAGATCATTCTAGCAGCATGTAGGCATAAGTTATAAACTAATTTCCTCCACAGATATATCATCTTAACAACTACACAGATACTTATAACACACAAGAAGATACAAGCACGGAGAAGAAGCCAACCTTTGTTATGCCTTCCCAATTTGCAAGGCGAGAATAGCGAGGCTCATGTCTGCAATAGACATTCAGAGTATTTTCATATCAGTCAAGCAAAAGAAATGCCCAAAACATAAAATAAATAAATAAATAAATAAAAAAAAAAGAATAACAAATATTCACAGTTAATCAGATCTCCACCACCACCGCCTGCCCCCCCCCCCCCCCCCCCCCCCCCCCCCCCCCCCCCCCCCCACACACACACATAGGAAAATGGAGAAAAGGAAGTAATAAGTTTTTAGTATTTTTCTTAAAAACAATAACTCAATCAAATGGGTACCATGGACATACAGTTGTGCATAACCTACAAGACCAAACGCAAGAGCTCTGTCATAAATTTTTTGCAACATCCTGCGGCATATAAATCTGTCACCAATCTGCAAAGCAGTAAAGAGGAGTCAATGACCTCTAATAAGCTAAACAATGGCATCCATCTAACCAAAGAATATGATTACAATTTTTTAATAATGAGGAGTACAACGAAGCAGAATTAGAATACTGGTTTCACTACTAACAGTTCAGACCCAACTGTGATGGAGAAGTTATAGTCAAAAAATCTATTCCTACTAACCAGAATTATTATGTGTATCATGTATCATGTCTACCAGCATCTTCATTTAAAAAGGTGATAGCTTTGAAAACCTTCAGATGAAGAGTGCTTCTTTCCGGGGAAGGTGGATGGATCGGATAAAGCAGGAGAATGATAAGGTTTAGATAGAAAAGAAAGGAGAAAAGGGTCTGAGTTTTTTGCAAATCAGATTGATCAGAGCTTAAGAGAAGAATCTTAGAATTGTAGCAGAAGCGACAAGAGAAAAGAACAATACTTGAAAGACATATTCAGGGTAAAAAGATGGAGGGTGAAGAGCTATACATTTTGTAAGTTTAGTTGGTATTGGAGAGCTAGATACTTTTGGATATAGGATTCTTCAGCTGCTTAATTCCAGAGTGAAGTAAATCCAAGCAAGTAGCTACTACCTATGTTCAACCATGAAGAAAGGATGCCTATTCAGAAACCCACATACTTTCAAAATGGTGTAAAATACACCTTCCTTTTATCCTTCCTGCTGAATTTCTTCTCTCTCGTTGCCAATGCCATTGTTCGTTAAGGATTTTATCGCATTCTTCTAGCTTAAATTCATGTTCTATTCCTCCATTAATCTCAGTCTTAGGGTTTCTGAAATTGTCCAGCATCAGAATAACTCAAACCAGGTTTAAAATTTCATCTCCACAATCTGTCCTATGGACATATCTTATCTGAAGATACATCTTATTATAGAAGTAACTGGTATCAAATATGTGATAGACCAACACATTGAAATTCTAGAACACTTATACCAACACAACTCCATAAAAGTACATAATTCTAACATCATTTGTACTTATACTAGATTTCAGAACAATAAGAATGTGATTCACTAAACAGAAGGACCAAATTAGATTCAAATTAGTTGTTGTTTGTGACAAGAATGTAGAAAGATTATTCTAATCATGTTAATGCCACTTTAAAGGTTAAAATACCAATATCTGCATTTTTGCTATGTCAAGACACTAACCAAAAGGTCCCACGGAGAGCAAATAGCTACAGCCCCAGAAACCGGAGTGTTTTCTCCATCCTCGCCAAGATATTTTACCTGAAAGAAATATTCAGGTTAAAGAGAAAAGAATAAATACCAAGGTGATATAATATGTAGTTAAATGTCAAGGGAATAATTAGAGCTGTGACACAAACCGGTAAGTCCTAAATTACGTAATAGTCTTGTTATTTTTTTCCTCCTGTTTCAGAGACTCTCAAGGCTCCTATTGGGAGAGAGTGGGACAACAGGCTAATTCATGCAAAAGGGAGGTAAAACAATGTATGGGATACAAAACCCTAAATTAAATTGAAAAATTGAAATAACAAAAAATGCACCTAAGTCAACATACCAGAAGGTTGGCACCAATGCTAGTTCCAACGACAAACAGAGGAGCCATGGGATGCTCATGATGGAGATGATTAATTACTTCGCGCATATCCTCTGTCCATCCAGCATTATAAAAGCAATCCGTCTGCATAAATTTTCATAAAATTACTATATTAACCAAGATAGTGAAGATCCCATTAAACTAGAAAATAAAATGTGACCAACAAGAATATCTAGAAACCACAGTAATGAAATAATTAGAACTGGCTGTACAATAAATTTAGGACAACTCTATTAACACCAGGATATCTATCAACCCTTTGAATACACACACACGCACGCACACACACACAAAAAAAAAAAAAAAAACTTAGCCATGCAGGAAAATAACTGACTCTTACAAAGATTCAAAGTTATTACTTCTGTTAATGTTGAAGGCCCCCCAATACAAGCAATAATATAATATGCTAACACAAAGATATACACATGGAAGAAGTGAAGAACCCCTTCTCTGAAACCAGCCAATCAAAACCTTCCTAATCATTTAGTAATAGCAAAATATTAGATTGGTTCTGATATAGTTTTTCCATAGGAGAACCATAGCACCATGAAATGACTACTTTTCGTGGAAATGAAACATCTTAACAAAGTGAGAATAAAAACTAAATCAATGACATGCAACAATATATCCCACAGTCTTACGAGGACTGCCGATCTGAAAAAACTAGTATTTGATACAATATTGCACCAAAAAAAGTATCCTTGTCGTCTCCATATAGACCTTCTACAGAGTTCACTGTATCAACAAGGAAGAAAAGAAGTGCTCCAATTAAAAGTAAATATCCTGAAATACCAGATATAACCTATTGCAGCCTATCCAGATATATAACTAAACAAATCATAGTTCCTATTAAATAACACCATAATTACCAGATTCAATATTAAGATGCTGATATCAGAAGGAATTAGGAACTAACTAATACGTATCAGCACAATATGGTCCTGCTTTTTTTATTTTATTTTTCGTTTGCTGATGGGAAACAAGGAAAAAATAAACTATATTCAAGAGATGTTGAATAAAAGCAATACTGAATATGGTGATGCTTCATTTTTCACAATTCAGCACCATATGATTTCATCACAACCTCTCATCAAAATGCTCCATTTCTTAATGATTATTTAATATATTCAAGTTTTGGTAGCATTTGCTTTGTTGTAAAATTAAAGCATCCATGCTCCACAGGTATTGAGACTTCATAATATATTGCTAGCAGTTTGAGGTACAAATTTTTAATCAAGCATATGACCACTAAAAAGTACACCCATGACCACACCTATGGTATAGAGCAATTTTAAAATAACGACATTACGCATTTTACTACCCTTTTACATCGCTGCTACCAGTCACTCTATTACCCCTCAACTAATTTATCTGTAAAACGAATGATATTTAGTACACAATAGAAAAACTCTTCACAATGACAAAAAGAACCCCAGCTCACAGGCAAAGAAATTAATCTGTAAAATTATCATACAATGATCATCCAATGTGATAGGACATATAAGAAAAACACATCAACATAGATACACAATCAGAAGCAGACCTATTTCTTTTGTAATAGATATTCAACTTAAGTTGCATTTCAAATTCAGCAATTAATAGTTCATTAATGTGTTTAAGTCAAAAGAAAAGGAAACAAGAAAAGACTCACAGCAACTGACACACCGCCCAATCCTCGATGGTTGCTAACAACAACATTCCATCCACGTTTTGCTATCTTGAAGGCAAGATGCTTTATATACTGCAATTCATATAATAAAAGATGCCCAGATATTATCACCATACTTTCCATTACAGGCATATAATAAGAAATTCATTCCGCCAGGCATCAATAATCTGTAGAACTGATGTTCCTAATTTGTAAAAAGCAGTGTCCTTTCTTCATTACAAACATTTTTGTCAGTCTGGGGATAAAATCTGGTAATATATACCACAGAGATTCGAAACGAGGGTTAATAAATATTTTTGCTGCCTAACCTAACCTAATTATTTGTTAATTTGGTATAAGTAGATTAAACAGTAAACATCAAAAATAACTTCAATTGCATGAACACTGGTTAAATTAGTGTTCCAAACACCTTCACCTAGAGATCAAAAACATGAAACCAAATAAGATATACGATTAAACTTACAGCAGAAGAAGAATCACTTGTCAGGCCAGGAATCACAAGCACAATAGGTGTTGTATCATCTTTAGAAATGGAATTACTCATGATAAAAGAACCACCAAAAACTGTCGATAAATCAAATAAATAGGTCAGAATGGGCTAATACGTACACTATTTTGTGTTCACCAAAAAAGTGTCCCAGTTCCGTAGCTAAGAATTTAATTAAAGTAACTTGGATTTCTATGCAAACTTGTTATTAGAAATCAGTAAGGAAAGTGCCATATGCACTAAGAATTGTAAAGGCACACAAATACAAACACATAATTATCATTCCAAGAGCTGGTATTTTATAGTACACGCTGACATCTATCTTTATATATTCTAGTGTATAACTATTAATCTGTAACCTAATATAGCCAAAAACAAAACAAAACAAAACAAAACAAAAAAAAGCTAAGCCAGGTAACATAGTAAATTTTCCACCTATAGGTTGTTTAGTGGATGATTGAGAAAAAAAAAATGAAAATGATACTTATGATTTTTTAGAATTTACAGACAAAGAACAACATTATAACCAACCCAAAAGTCTAGGGACAGTATAGTAGCTGTTTAAGTAGAATAGTGAGGATTTCTGACCATGATGACAGTAAAAGATTTAACCTATGTTAACTAGAATAACTAGAAAGAAGTAGAAATAACTGCAAATAATAGGCAGTAGTATCAAATCCTGCCAACCATGTCACACAAACTCCATAAAAGGAAAGAACTATAATAGGCCTACAAGATGGACATAGTAACAACTAACAAGAACGCTTTTAGATGGTTCAATTCAAATCATGCTCTTCATGTCTCTGATTTTATGTGCATGAATACACAGCCCCATATCGATTTTGATTTCGATTTCACATTAAATCAATTGTTTCAGTGATGACTGATGAGGTCATGGAAGTATTGTAGTAATGACCATCAAATGAGAAATCTTCATAGCAAGCATCATGCACAGGACACAGAACATTAGAAAATAGCTAACGATAACAAATAAGTTGATGTAATTACCATCAGAACTCATTAGCCAATCCAAAGCAATAATTCCACCATCAGATAAATGAAACAGTTGTCTGAAAAATAAAATAAAATATATATATAAAATATTAGTTAGATTAACTACCTAAACCAAACATTAAAGACATCATTGTAACCAATGATCATATCATCTAACATTAAAAAAAAAATGATCATTGATGACCTTGTGTAGCTAAGAATTGGAGGCCTCCCAAAGAAATGCAAGAAACCTGTCTGAATATGTGGACTCGAAAGCCAAGGTGTCGGCAAATACCTGCACAAATTTAACATGATATCAGAGCCTTGGAAAAATAGTTGATCACTAAAAATGTCAAAAAGAAGAAGGGTGTCCAATCAATCTAAAACACAAATTCCAACACATTTACACAGCCCCATTTGAGAATTCAACTCGACATTGAAAAGCGACATATAATGTATGTTGGGATTCACCTGCCATGGAGAACTCTACACTTGGAAACGACGCCATCGTAGAGGGCGGAGGAGGTGGGGTTGAAGGTCAAGCCAACTGGGGAGCCGCGGAATCCGGAGAAGAGATCGTGGAGGAAATGGAATTCGAGGAAGCTGTAGAGAAATGTGAGGAGAGAAACGAAGAGAGCGAAGAGATAGTGGGAAATCGGGATGAGAGAGAGAGCGTCAAAGAGAAGCTTGTATGCTTTCAAAGAAGACTCGTCTAGTGAATTGAAACAACACATTTTGTTGTTGTTGTTTTGGGTGTGGCTGTTCATTGTTGTGGATTGGAGATGAAGAAATATTGGAAGGTGAGACCGTGAGAGAGACGTTGAGAAAATGATGGATACTAGTTTGGGTTGCTATTTAAAGCACGAAAACGGACTTGTAAATTGTAATGCGTTTCCACGAATATAATAAAGGGAAATTATCATTTCCTCCATGAAGTTTGCAATATTAGATAAACCCCCTGAAACCTAAATTATTAGTCATTTTACCCCTTCTATTAAGTATTTCATCTAAAATAAGTTTGACCGTTAACTAAAAAATTAAAATGCCACAATCAAGACCTTGAGTTTAAAACAAACCTTAACCAACTAAGCTACTCAAGCCCTTTGTTGAAAGCCTTTTGATTTAAATATATATAGATATAGTTATATACGTTGTTTAAAATAATTTAAATATGTTTATGTAATTTAAAATAAACTCATATTTAATAATAATACATAAAATCAGATTTATGAAAAAGAAAAAGAAAAAGGAAATAAAAAAAATAAAGGAAACCTAGAAAATCCAGAAAATTAAAGTCTGTAATTTTTTTCCCTTCTTTTTTTTTTAAATAAAAATTCCTTTTCAAAAAATATATTATTTGAATTTGATAAATAAAAAAATAAAAATAAAAAACCCAGAAAATCAAAGCCAATAAATTGAAAAGGGAAAAAATTCTAAAAAAGAAAAAAGAAAGAAAAATAATAATAATAAATTTTCCTTTTTTTTGAATTTTGTTTTCCTTTTGTTTTCTTATTTCCTTTTTCTTTTTCTTTTTCATCAATTTGTTAATATATATTATTATTAAATATGAGTTTATTTTAAATTTATATATATATATATACACACACACACACATTTAAATCAACAAACCTTCAATTAAAAGCTTGAATAGCTTAATTGGTTAAGGCTTTTAGTTTTAATATTATATAAACAGATTTAAATTATTTTAAATAACTTATATATATATACACACATTTAAATCAATAAACCTTAAATTAAAAGCTTGAGTAGCTTAATTAGTTAAGCCTTTTAGTTTTAACCTCAAGGTCTAAGGTTCGAACCCTAATGGTGGCATTTTAAATTTTTAGTTAACGGTCAAACTGATTTTGGATGGAAAACTTGGCAGAAGGGATAAACTGACTAATAATTTGGGTTTCAGGGGGTTAACCGGCTATTATTGAAACTAGAGAGACTAGTTTATCTAATATGGCAAACCTCAGGGGAAAATGATAATTTTTTTTAACATTATCTATCTATTCACCTATCTGGACTAAATTTTTTTTTATTTTTTTTAAACTTTTGTTATTGGTAGAATTCGTCATAAGTTCGTCCATCTACCAGTTAAGCTACACTCATAGAAGCTAATCATTTATAAATTATACATTCAAACATGAAGTGATTTTTATAAGGTCAGTTGTTTTTGAAATAATACATTAATTCGGTATTGGGAAAGAGGGGATAGAGTGACATACTCAAAACCATAATTTCATAGTGTATATGTAAAGGGAAAATTACTAGATCAACCTCATCTTATATTTTATAAGGTCAAATTGCAATAACATATTAACATATCTTACATTTGATATAATCAGACGAAAGCCAATTTAGTTATAATTACACATAAGTATTATGTTGTTAGGGTATCTTTAACGCTGCGGCAAATCGCCAATTTGCAGCAAAATCGGCGTCCAACCCAACACCAAATCTTGTGCAATTTTTGCTCCAATGCACAGTGTCACGCAATATACTATTCACTTGGTGCAACTTTTGCGTAACTTTTCCTTTTCTTTTTTTTTTTAATTGTAAATTGGGTTTTGATTGGTTGGTGAAGAGTATTTGTTAATAAATAAATAAATAAATAAAAGGAATAGGGTAAGATTTGGTGTAATGGGTTGAAGATAGAATAGTAAAATAGTGTGAAAGTTGCAATATTTTAATGTAAAAGTTGTACAAAAAACACTATTTGGGTTGGAGATGGTCTTAGACCGATATATAAGAGTGAAGCGATTTAATTATCAGTGTAAAAAAAAAAAAAAAAAAAACGATTTAATTATCTTTATCTTAAATAATAATGGATATAAACATAATAACTTATAACATTCTGTTTTCAAAAATAAATATAAGTATCAAATTAAAAATATTAAATAAATTAATTAAACATGGGAGATCTCCATTGGAGATCTGAAGTGAACCATATTTCCAAAGGACATCTTTATACATCTTCCATGGAGGAAAGCCATAGAACACTCCGTTTTATTATTATTATTATTATTTTCTCATTCTTACTCAATTAGAGTCGGCTAGTTTGGTACGCGAGATGTGATCGGACTATTTATAAGAGATGAGATTGGATTGAATTGGAGTATTGGACTAGATAAGATTGGATTAATTTATAGTGTTTCTATGTTTGGTGCAACATGAGATTGAATTATAAAAATAATTCAATCTTATGTTTGGGTAAGTAATGGGATTGGACAAAATAAAAACTTTTATCTTAAAAAAAATTCAGAAAACCAATTTTCCAGAGATATCTTCAAACAACATAATTTTAAAAAAAAAATTAAAAAAACTTTTTCCAGATTTCTTCAAATCTGAAAAAGCTTTTCAAACGTGGAATGAAGAAATCTGAAAAATTGATAATATCCAAATTTATTAAAAGTTCGAAAAAGTTTTTAAAATCTGGAAAAATTCCCAGATTTTACAAACAAAATGAGTCCATATTTAATCAAACATAATTTATTTTTATTTTTTTTAAAAAAAAAGAGTTTATCAAAATAAAAAGCTTGAAGAAAAAGGACCATGGAAATTTATGATCAAATTTGGTGAATTTTGAGTTGATGTTTGACTTTATTGAACGACACATGATAAAGGACACTGAAACAAGACAATATATTTTTTTTAAAACTAAATCAGTAACTTTAACATCCAAACACAACCCATTAAAAAAAGGGGATTTAATCATTTTCCCCCTACCGTTCACTGTATTAGAAAGATGAGGACATGGTTTCTCGAAATTGGCCAGTCTCCCCCCTGAAATGAATCTAATGTTCAAAGATCCCCTTCTGTTAACTATTCAATCCAAATAAACATTGACCATGGTCAAATGACCGTTATATCCTCCAATTTTCTATTTGAATGACCATTCTACCCTCTAATATATTCATTAAATAAAAATTAAATAAAAAAAATTAAAAAAAAAAAGATGATCTCCACTGTTCATCTCAAAAATGAACAGTGGAGATATTTCTTTTTTTATTTTTATTTAAATTTAAATATTTATTAAATAAAAAATATATTAACAAATTAGAAAAAAATAATAATTAAAAAATGAAGATGGATCTCCACCGTCCACCTTTAAAGATGGACGGTGGAAATCTTTTTTTTTTTTTCAATTAATTTTAAAAACAAATCATTTTTTTTTTCCAAAATCAACTCCCATCAACCATCACCATCACCATTGGTTTATCACCATCACCAACCACACACACATTGAAACACCACCACCACCACCACCATCAACCATACCCGGAATTCCAGAGCCCTAAACGAATTCTCTCTCTCTCTCTCTCATCCACTTACATTTTCTCACTACAACCTCACGCGAATCCAAACACTTTGGTACCGATTTAAAGTTTGAATCTCTCGAATCCCTTTACAAATCGAATCTCGCTGTCGATCTCGTCTTCTCTTTCTCTCTAGGCGACGGCGACTGTGGTTTCATGCGATTGATGGTGGGTTTGGATTGATAGATGGGTTAAGTTTGGATCGATCGATGGTGGGTTGGGTTTGGATTGATCGATGTTGCCGATTGAGTTATTCGATACTGTTTGCTGGTTTGGTGAGTGTGTGCGTGCGGGTTAATGGGGTTGAGTTGGGTTTTGGGTTTGTTTCAATCTCTCCAGTGGTTGATTGAGAGATTTGATTTGGTTTGCTGGTTTGGTGTGTGTGTGCGTGTGGGTTGATGGGGTTGAGTTGTGCTTTGGGTTTGCTTTGGGGTTCTGGTTTTCTGCGTCTAGGGATCGATGGTGGTACGTTTCTGGGTCGATCAATGGTGGTGCATTCTGGGTCGATGGTGGTCGATCGATAAGGGTGATGTGTTTCTGGGTTCTGGGTTGCGTTTGGATGTAGTTTCAGTGTGTCTAGCGGTGGTGGTGTGGTAGTGGTGATGGTGGTGGTGTGTTAGTGTTAGTGGTGATGGTAGTGGTGTGTTTCCAGATCTTTAATTTTTTTTTTAATTTTTTGTTATTTGATAAAAAGATGGATGAGTTCTGATATGGGTTTAGGTTAAAGATGATCATGATGATCATGGTGATGATTTTGTTTTATTTTTATTTATTTTTATTTGTTTAATTATTGATTTTACAATATTGCCCCTATCATTTTAATAGTCAACGTTAATTTGGATGGAATAGTTAACAGAAGGGGGTCTTTGAACATTAGATTCGTTTCAGGGGGGAAACCAGCCAATTTCGGGAAACCCTGTCCTCACTTTAATAATAGGGTAAAGGTTAGGGGGGAAAATGATCTTTTCCCTTAAAAAAAACAAAAACAAAAAACCCTCTTATTCAACTGCTCGATCTTGACAACGAGATTGGTGACCGAGTAAAACAACCAGTAGAAAACCAAAGCCAAGGTGATCAGGAGCATGTTGCGCTGGCTCTTCATGATGGATTTTTGGATTATTCAATGGATCGCTTAGACCGAATCCAAAAGCTAATTAGGCTCCAAAGAAGAAACAACCATCTCGAAGTGAATACGCTGGCGACGATGAAACAAAACTGGAAATTAGAAGCACCATATGAGAGATCAGAGACACCTAGATCAGATTAAAGCCATGGAAATATACATCTGAGAGAGACTCTCAAAGTGATGAAGAAGATGAAGATGAGATTAAAATGAATCCCACCATTTTAGTTGGGACTAATTTATCCCATACATCAACGGGATAAATTTTGTTTGATGGGATAAATTAATCCTATCCAAAAACTCAGTCAAACATGGGAATGAGATTAAAAATAAGACAATCTCATCCCATCCCATCCCATCTGTCAAACTCAACCTTTCTCCATAGATCCAAAATTTCCTCCATATTTGATCACTCTCATTTCTACACTTGGTGTAGCCTCCATATCCTATCAATTGCGTTTGTTTCCGAGTGAAAATCGAGTATTTAACGATTTAAAGCTTGTGCAGACTTCCTTAGTAATCTAGGTGTAATAATATAAAGTTAAGGACATTCAAAGGCCAAGCTGAAGAATCAAAGAACTGAAGAAGAAAAGAAGCGCTATCAGCAATGCACCACCAACGCAATCATTCCAAAGGACCAGCATTGTACAAACGCCCATCGTCTAGCGCACCACCAGCGCAAGCATTCTAAAGGATCAACGATGTACAAGCGCCTTTCGTCAAGCGTACCTCCAACACATTTCTTCTAGAGATTTAACGCAATCCATGTGTTGTTCGTACTGCACACATACTGTGCATAAGTGCTCCAGCTCAACTTTTTATAGGGTTTTATGCCCTAAATTCACACATTATAAATACCTCATTCAAACCCATTTCAAAACCTCTTGCACGACCCTTCAACTCCAAAACTCCCAAGAATATATCCTTACATCATTCCAATACTAAATCACAAAATCATTATCCAAACTCATATTCCACTTCACAAAACACCTTACATCTTACTTTCCCACCTAAATCTACCATTAAAACCCAACTTTGGAACATAAAAGAGGACTAAAAGAAAAGAAGCAAGCCAAGAACATCATCAAACCAAGAGAGGATGAGATCTTCATATATAGTTTTCTCTTTGCCTTTCTCTCTTCATTTATCACTTGTATTTGACAGTGTTCGAAAAAACGGTCTAAGCAACCGCCTATACGTTGTGCAGTGGTTGGCCTTCCCAAACTTGCCAAAATCGATCAAAAAAATCGGTCAACAGAACAGTCAACGGCCAACCTTTTTTTGGAAAACAAATCGGCCGACTTGTTTGGTTTAAGCCGATTAATCGGGTCCATGTGGAGTCATGACTCTGCCTAGACCTTTTTTTTTCTTTAAATGAATAGTGCATTTACTTCTCTAAAAGAGAAGACTTTGAAGAAAAATAATATATACAAAAAAAAAAAAAAAAGGAGAACTGGAGAAGAAATGTGACGTATATAAGGCCTGAAGAATCATGTGGAGAATCAGATCCAGTTAAGAAGCTGAACTTGCTTTCACTATTCGTCAAACTTTTATATCAAATTCATATTTTTCAAAAACCAAAGCATAAATAATAGAGAAGAGAGAAATAGCAGAGCTGAACTAGAGGTTGAAGACAAAGACTGTTTGTGTGTAAGACTATGAGTATTTATTTATAGAGGCAAGTAAGAACTACGGTTAGGGTTTTGAAGAAGTGGACTTTTTTGGGCCACTTTTCAAGAACTTGAAATGTGAAAGCTCAATAGGAGCCCAACATGAAGACGTATTGCTTCAAATGTTATGGACTTGAAATGGGAAAGCCCAATAGGAGCCCAACTTAGATCTCACAAAACATACAAATCCACATCAAAATCTGGACAAGGAAGACCAAGCAAATAATATTTTCCTCACATGTATGAATTTGGTTGTATAGGTAGTGAAAAAGAAATAAAAAAAATTCCATGTAAAAAAAACCGGTCGCCTAGAAATCCGTCTAAGCACCGACTAGGCCACCTAGGCGCTGGTCCACCACTCGACTAGCGCCCAACATTTAGTAAAACACTAGTATTTGATATGGGTTGTACCAAACTCATATTTTGTGAAGCCATAATTTGTAACATGAACTAAAATCATCTTGGCTGAGGCCTAGATGAAACCTTTCACATGAATCTCCAATAAAGACCACCATTTTATTATCATTGCTTATGTTTTGTATGTGTATTTCATGTTTTAATTAATATTGAATGTCACTATAAAAAAAATGGTCGAATTATAAAATAAAAAAAATGGCGCGTCTTGACTTGACAGGCGCCACCTCACCCATCAACGTTAAATCCATGAAAGTCAAGGGTTCGAACCCTTGACTTGAATGACAATAAGAGTTACCCTTACCATTTTACTATAACTTTATATCTGATATGTTTTGCATACTATTTATATATAAGCTATTAATATTTTTGTATAATATCTAATTAAATATTTTTTTTGTCTACTATTTAAATATAACTATTGAGATATTATTTTTTAAAATAATATTTTATTAAAATTATTAGAGTTTGTTTTAAAAAATCCGATATAGTGTCACTAAACATAATTAAAAATAACTAAATGTTCTTGTGATTATTAATAATTTTACTATATTTTATATTTAGTTAATTTAGTAAGATGTTTCAATAAAGTAATTCGAATTAAATTTTAGCATTTCCGATGATAGTTTTTATGTTGTTAGAAAAGTGAGTAATATTGACGGCTTATTTGACTATTTTTGAAGGCCCAAAAACAGTTGGAAATGCGGTACTGTTTTATTTATTTATTTATTTATTTTTCCGACGGCACACAAAGTCCCACAAGTCATCGACATAACTCGACAACTTGACACAACCCAAATCAATCTTGCAGATGTCATGTACGAGAGCGTCGTAATGTTCCTTGACATCCCTACATGACTTTTCAGACAGTTGACTGGCAATATTCTGCCATCAGGCAATTTCTCAAGATAAAATTGCTTATAATAAGAGGGAGTTCCTAAAGAATGATGTCAATATCTCACAAATCCCTTCATCATAACTCTGACAAATGTTTTGTGTATTTCTGTTGCATCAAAGTGTTCACTCCTGATTTTTTGCACATATATGTCATTGTCCAGATAGCAATTTAGGGAAAATCAAGTGTATTAAATGCTTACTACGAAATAGAGTTTATATAATTATTTTACCTAACTTTTTTATTTTTCAAGAAAAAATAAATCATGAAATTTTTATTTGTACAAATTATTTAAAGAAACTTTATATAAAAATACATTTTTGACACTTAAAAAAAATATTCTTTTCTGACAGTTAAATGCCATCAAAAAAGAGCATTTACTGTCGAAAATGTGACTATTTCCGACGGCAATTAGGCCGTCGGAAATGTTGGATTACTTTTTCCTCATTTCCAACGGAACGAAGACTATTTCCGATGGCATTTTTTGTGTCGTCAGAAATGGGAACAATATTGACGGCACAAAGACTATTTTCGACGGTCATTTGGCCGTCAGAAATGTCATATCAAATTTTTCTCATTTCCGACGACACTGATTTCGCCGTCGGAAAAGGTACTATTACCGATGGCAATTAGCGCCGTCGGAAATAGTTCGTCACTGATAGACATTTTTTTTATAGTGTGTCTAGCTAACATTTGGTAGCTATTTGGTTGTTTTATGATGTACCAAGAGGAGAAGCACACAACGTGTTTAATGAAATGCATGATATAAGTCTAGTAAGATAGAAATATGTGATGCTAGCTTATAGGATTCCATTTGTGCGCCACTATGTTTAATGAATTTGTGTGTAGATTGGATAACCATCTAGAGATAGGTTGTTGGTGCATATAGATGTTGCCTTTGTTACTCGAGAGAGAGTAGAGAAATTAAGGGCTACACAAGTCTACATTAACACTTGCCTAATTTATCCTAATTAATTATGAGTCTATAAATTGGAGAGAATTGGGTAGGTGGTTTCAAAGGTCTTAGCCTCATCTCTATAAGAGTTACAAATCTAGTGCTTGTGTGTTTTCTTTCAAGTTAGTTAGCTTAGTTAATTTAGTTAGCTTAGTTAATTATTTTTAGCAATTGTTTAAATTAGAGTAGTGCAATCATAATCTTCTTAACTTCATTTATCTAAATAATAGTTGAATCGATAAATTTCGGTAATCACTACTTCAATATTCATGGGAATGAACTTTATTCATCATTATACTACATCCACGGCCTCGTATTATTGCGAGCGCCCCATTTTGGTGTGGTCAATTTTTGACTCCATTGCTATGGATTGAGCGGTTTATTGATATCAATACTAGTTGATTTACTACTAATTTAGATCTTTTACTTTGTGTTTGTGTTTTTATATTTTCAGGTGATGCTCTTGTATGCACCAATATATAAGGAGTAATAGATCATGTTCATTAGAATTCAACCCAGAAATTAAGAGGTTGGCTCATAGGAAGAGAAAGGAAGCAAGAAACTGAGTCACCATGATGAACAACAATCTAGATTTGGGTCAAGGTCAGGTTGATGAAGGAAATGTTAGGGCATTGAGGGACTATACAATGCCTAGGGTGGACCAAAACATGTCATCGATTTGGAGACCGACGGTGTCTACAAACACCTTCAAGATCAAGCCCGCCGTAATACAAATGATAGCCACAACTTGCCAATTTAGTGGTTTACTGAATAATGATCCGAATGCTCATCACCAAAGCTTTGATGACATTTGTGAGACTTTTAAGTACAACGGAGTTTCGAAAGATGAAATCCGGTTGAGGCTCTTTCCCTTCTCTCTACGGGATAGAGCAATAGCATTATTGAACTCACTTCCACAGGATTCAATCACAACTTGGGAAGGATTAGCTCAAACCTTCCTCAACAAGTATTTTCCACCGGTGAAAGCACTTTGTCTTCAAAATGAAACCACTTCCTTTGCTCAATTCGACAATGAATCACTTTTACGAGGCATGGGAACGTTTTAAGGATCTAGTGAGGAGATGCCCATCCAATACACTCCCACAATGTCAAATTGTTCAAGCTTTCTACACGGGATTAACCCTCGTTACAAGATGCTTAGTTGATGCTTCGGTCGGAGGTGTATTGATGAACAAACCCGTTGATGTAGCGTATGTGAAATACCTACAAGATTATACTAAACAACTTAAAGGGGGGGTTAATAGGTTGACACTCTTTTTTTAAAACTCTTTCGAGGCTTTTGTTAAACACTTGGTGAGCATATACACTACAAGAAAATTGGTCATCCACTACAAGCCATTCACTACAGGCTTGGGGGGCCTGTTATGAAAAACCATTATTCACTACGAGCAATTAAAAGCCCGTAGTAAAATTGGTTTCATAAAATCATTAAAAACGGGCCTTTAAAAGCCTGTGAAGGATAATAATTAGCTATTATGAGCACAAATGGGCTCGTTGTGAATAATATATGCATTACGAGCTTCGTCCGTAGTCGTTAAATTTATTCACTACGGGCAAAGTCTGTATTGGAAAGTATTTATATTATTGGAGGGAATACAAATATAATCCCGCTTATCTGCCAAAATCCCCTAACTATTCTGATTCCTCTCTGCCAAAATCCCTCTCATGTTTACCTAAAGCCATAAAAATCTCTCTCTTAGAAAGTAAATCCCCAAATTGGTTCAAGCAACTTCAAAGTACGCGTGTTTCACTCTATGTTTCTTCTATTAATCTAATTTTGGGTAAGATTTCTTTACTAGCAACTCCAATATTTTGATAAATTAATTAATTTCTGGTATAATTTACTCTCTACTCTCTCAATCAATTAATTTATGGTATAATTTACAATATTTTGATAAATTTCAAAAAATTTCTTTGTAATACCTCAAGATCATGTTTGGGCTTTGTATATTTTCAGATAATTTTATCTAGAAATTTTTTGTTTTTATCTACATATATGGGTTCAAGCAAGTTGTCACTGATTATGTTACGTGTGGAGTTAATGTAGTAATAGAAGTTGATTAAGCTGTTGGAAAATTGATCATTCCATGGAATTTGTTTCAAAAATGTTCTATTCGAATGTGTTTGGGCTTTATATATTTTTAGATTATTTTTTCCAGATTGTTTTAGTTTTTATCTACATGGGTTCAAGAATTTTGTCAATGATTATGTTTTGTGTTGTAGTTAATTTAGTAATAGAAGTTGATTAAATTGTTGGCAAAATGATCATGCCATGGAATTAGTTTCAAAAATGTTCTATTTCTACAGCTTCCATTGTTTTACCATTGCAAGCTGGCAATAAGGAAGACATAGAAAAATTCAGTAAATGGACTATGAAGGTGGTTCCATTGCAGAATTTATGATTTTTTTTTTTTTGTTTCCATATTATGTGAGAAATCTGATTGAATAGAAAGGTGCATGCATATTTGTACAAGCTATTGAGGCCATATGCTGTTATTGCAAGTGACAAAGCAGCACAATGATGATTGCAAAAGACTTTTAAGACTCATGGGAGTGCCTGTAGTTGAGGTGACATTTTAAATGCTGTATTTTGTTGTTTGTGTGGGTTAATTATGTACTAATGCATTCGTGTAAGATCCTTTATTTGTGTTGGCTTGATTCCATTACAAAACTCTCTTTATTTGTATTAGTTGTTGCTTAGGTGACTCTTAGAAGAAAGAAGCCTCAAAGTTGAAGAAGCAACATCTTGCGCAAATTTCGTCTTCAAGAGGAACATCGCATACTTGGATGCTAAGGTATCAAGATTCTTCTTACTCTTGCAAGGCGTTATCGCACACACACACAATTCATACATGTGTGTCCCTGCATCATAGTTCAAACATTTGGTATAACACTTTCACAAATATTTAGTATGCTCATGCATTTATCTCATTGTTGACAATCTTGTAGAATTGCATGTTTTTCTCATTATCGCTTAGATATGGCATGCTTGTGTTGTATAGTTTTTATTTGTTTGTGTTTCTTATGTTTTGGACTTGAAAATGATCTTATTTGATTCCTCATTGAGTTCCGATCATTTCGGTTACTCATTCATTAAGTTTCGAGTCCATACGACGTAGTTATGCTACTTTGCATTCTCATTCGTTGAGTTGTCTTCATCGTCAATTTCTGAGATGAATTCTCAACTTTTTGTCAAAGTTTCATAGTCTTCGTCATGCATGAGGGAGTCACGATTCATAATCTAAAAATGGATTCAAAAACGGAGTTCGGAGGCACGAATACGGTCAAAGAACGTGGGAGGTGCGCGAGAGGGGTCTACATGGCCAAAGGCCATGCCTTGGCCACCCCGTGGGGAGGCTGTGTGACCCACGGCCAGAGCAGCCCTCTGGGGTTAAGTGATGTGTTTACTTGTGATTGGTTCGATTCTTCCCTCCTTGAATCTTTTTAAAAGCTTTCCTCCTTCCCTCCATTTCCTTATGAACTTGAAGAATACAAAACTGAAATTCTGTAGATTTCATCATGATTTTGATTTTCTTATTTCGATCATAACTTCTTCATACGAACTCGAAATCGATTGATCCAAAACCCAAAACTGTTGGTCTTGAAGAGAGCTACAAACCCCAAGCATTTCCACAGCCATTTGAGTTCCTAATTTTCTTCTGTGCATCAATCTAAGTCCGAGATTTGAGTTTGTAAGTGAGTCATCTTCTTCTTACTTTCATTGTTAATCATTTCTTTAATATTCTTATTTGATTGATGAAAAATAATATGAATGATGTTAACTCACATGCTAGGGTTATATGATTTATTGATTTTGAGTTTATCTTTTGTGAATTCATATAAACATACTTTTGATAAACTTGAATGACATGAACTTGATTCTAGAAATATTTTGTGATCTTGTGCTTGATTGTTGATTTTTAGGTTTAGTTACATGTTCTAAGAGCTAGAATACTTTGATTGTGATATTCTATCATCTAGTTCTTGGTTGATTCACATGCTTTGATTTCTAGATAGATTTTGTGATTGTGTGTATTGAAAGCATATTCTAGAATTTCGTTAAGCATGTTCATAGAGCTTGATTGATCATCTAGCTTTATTTGTTTATGATTTGTGTCACTTGCATCACCTAGATCATTGCCTTGTAATTGGTTGAAGTCTTTTGCAAAGTGAGTGAAGCTTTGTCTTGAGCAAGAAGACTTGGCTAGGAAAGGATTCGGATAGCCAAGCAAGAAGCCTTAGTTAGGATCAAGGGGATCTTGATAACTAAGCGAAAGTCTTAGCAATGAGTTGTGTACTCCAGATGGTTGAGCTTGGGTAGCTTAACTAGGATCCTAATGATCTAGATTGCTAAGCAAGGAAATCTTCCTAGAGGCTTGAGAGCCTTGGATAGGGAGTTGCTCTCTAGAGGTGTATGACACATCTTGGACAGAGAGTAGGCTTTGTGAATCACTAGCCCAAGGGTGGATTAGGTTTTGATAGCTTGGAGTGGATATCATAGTGTTGATAGCTTTGAGTGTGTAAGTCCTTTTCATATAGTGGATTTGCTTTGCCGGTGGTTATGGATTCAACCCGTGGATGTTTCCTCTTTGAGATTTTACCACGTAAAAACATTGTGTCTCATTTTCGCTTTATATTTCTTTATTTTCCATATGTTCACTTGTATTGATTCTTTTGTATATTGATGCTTGCATGAATTGATTCATATTATACAATTGTTATATCATTTCAAGTATTCATTTCTTTATTGTATTCCGCATTTTTGAATATTGGAAGAATTTGGAACTATTCCTATTCACCCCTTATAGGTATAAAACACTATTGCTTTAAGGGAATTTCAATTCGTTCTTGTAAGGATTCTCATATTGATTGGCTTATTTCGTGGACAAACCACATGTTAGGGTTTGTATTGTAAGGGTAGCTTAGGTGGTTAAGGATCAAGCTCAAAGGCCCTTTTCAAGACCTCAAGGTGACAAGCACTCCAAAGGTATATCTCTAGTGCTTATTTTCCATTGAAGAGATTTAGTAGCACACACTCACTTAGCATATTCTTGTATGTGTGCATTCTCTTCACATGTCACTTTCACACATACACATGTATGAATTGTATCTTATTGTATGTTTGTGTCTTGAAATTCGTTTTCCATAGATGTTCGGAAACGTCTGCACTTGCACATAAGTGTGCTTGGTTTTATGTGAAGACCACTCTCGGTGATTGCCTTGGCTTTCTCCTTGGATTCACCACTTTTGGTGAATCGGCGGTTAGATCGGTTGCCCTGGCCGCCGAATGAAACCGCCATTTTGGACTAGAGGTCTCTGGTCTGATTCTGCAGCTGTGATCGATGGCCACGACCGACGATCCGAAATCGCTGATCACACCTGATGCATTTAATGTCTCGGGTTTGATTCTACGGTTGATTCGGCGGTTTTGAAACCGCCGAATGAAACCGTCTTTTCTCCCCTGTTTCTCTCAGGACAAATTCGGTGGTCATAATCGACGGCCTGGCCGCCGAATGAAATCGCTGATCATGCGGTTCAGGGGCAAACTTGTCATTTCATGTGCCCTGTTCTTGATGCCTATAAATATACCATCTTCTCTGTTTCTAAAGTCAGTTCCTTGACTCTTAAGAACCCTAAACTTTAAAGAGAGACACTTGAGAGAAAATCCATCAAGAACTCACCTTTAAACACTCAAAGCATTCCATTTGATTCATCAAGTTCATCTAGGATCATCCATGTTTAGTTTGCATCATCACAACCTGCTTGGTAAGATTTTGACTAACTTCATCTAATTTTAGTTTCTTTCTTGTCAAGCCATCTCTTTATTTCCTTGTATGCTTTATGTTCACATGTTAGATACAAGATAAAGATTGTTTGTGATGAATATGATTAAGTGTTGTATTGTGATAGCTATCTAGGTTTTGCTTAATCTTGATTAGCTAAGTTTTATGATATGTCATTTAGCTTTTGATATCTAGGATTGATTTCATTGATATATCATCATCCTAGATAAGCATATAGGGTTGCCTTGCTCTTATTGCATTTTGAGTATTCATATATTCACATAGGCTTGTTATCTATTCTTTGAGAAGTAAGACTTGTGTAGCTTTCGGGATTAGGTTGCGTAAATCACAAGCAATTGGACTAGGTTCACTCATACCGGGATTAGGTAGGTGTGTGATTACTTCCGGGATTAAGTTGTAATCTTTCTCACATTTAGTGGATTCGAGGTTCAAGTGTGGCTTACTTACTAGCCCGTGGTTTTTCCCGTGAGGGTTTCCACGTAAATATCAAGTGTCATTTAATATTCCGCACCATATTACAATTGCTATTTTATATTGACTAGTCAGGGGTTTTTTAGTAATCTTGCCTATTATCGAAAATTGGGTAAAATCGGATAAAATCTATTCACCCCCCTCTAGATTAATATTGAACACACCATAAATTGTTTCAGTTCTTCCAATTTACTGATGTCTCTCTTAATCTTTCATATATTAAGTTCCCTTTCTTGGCAAATGATGAAATGTATTGAGATTATTTGAGATCATTGGCCAAAAATGCAATCAAAGGAATTGAATATTGTAAGTTATGTTTCCTTTTTGTAGGCTCCTTCTGAAGCAGAAGCTCAATGTGTTGCTCTCTGCAAATCAGGAAAGGCACGTATCTCCTGTATTTATGATTAGTTGGTTAGTTTGTGTTTTGTTGGCATGTTGCTTAAAAAATAAATGATTCCATCAAACTATCCACGGTTTGTGAAATTTGTGTGCCTTTTCTTTCCCCAAATTGCCTTTCTGATTTTTTCATATGCATATAATTTTTTTGACAATATCCTTGAATAACATTATTTGCTTTGTTGTTTTATATTTATCTTCTTTAACTTTGCTTGTAGCCTTGTATTGATTACTCCATTGTTTGCAATAATGGCATGGGTTGGATCAGGATAATGCTTTCAACTTCTTTTCAGAAGCAGAATCATTCCCTTTCCAAGGAATTCTCCAAAGTTGTCCATAGTTTATGGCCATTACCAATTTGATTCAGACTTCGGGTTTATTTCAGGCTTATGTCGTGGCTTCTAAAGATATGGATTCACTAACCTTTGGTGCTTCTAAGTTTCTTTGCCATTTGATGGATCCTAGCTCAAGAAAAATACCTGTCATGGAATTTGAAGTTGCCAAGGTGCGTTAAACATTAAACAAAGATATGATTGCTTAAGAGTGTCTAATTCACTATTCTAATGATGATTTTTTTTTGTAGATTTTGGATGAACTGAATCTTTCTATGGATCAATTCATTGACTTGTGTATTCTTTCTGGATGTGATTATTGTGAAAGCATTCGAGGTACTTGAGATATTTATTTACAGTGTCGGTCCTTACGGATAGTTTTCAAATTTTAAATTGAACTTTAATTTTGTGATTAGCCAAAAGTTTAATAATGTTGTGATTAGCCAAAAGTTTAATAATGTATTCAGTATTTGCTACTGTAATTATCCGATACAGGTATTGGTGGATAGACCGCTTTGAAGCTCATCTATCAACATGGCTCTATAGAGGATATACTGGAGAACATAAATAAAGACAGGTAAGTGTTTGTGATTCTACATGGTTGCACATATGTTTCCCATACTTGTGACTGCAAGAAATTACTTCAATGAATGTGATTTGGATAGATTATCAAATTGTTGAATATTATACTTTTCAAATATCATTATTTCATTTTGTTGGTCCAATTATAGTCAATAGTTGAAAGCATGCTTGCTCAGATGTTGGTGATCTCAATTTCTCACATACATTTTAGACTTGAGACTACTATTGATATTTCTAGACTGGACTGTTGTTGTCCTTTGCAAGCTTATTGATTAGTTCGATATGGATTTTACATAAAATACTTCACATTTTGCTATTATTGGTCTAATTTCTCTAATGTCGGAAAGATAATCTGCAGTCTATTATAGGATTATAGTTGGTGTGATTATTCACTTACAAACATTTGTAAGCAGCTAGGCTATATATGTAGATTGATTGGTCTGCATATACAATCATTTGTGTTAGAGGTGAACATCTTCGTAATCAGTTACCTACTTCCTTTTCCAGGTACCAGATACTAGAAGATTGACAATATCAAGAGGCTCAAAAACTATTTGGTAATGGACAACTAGTGGCAGAAGCTGAAATTGATTGCACCGATCCCCAAGCATCAGTTCATCACAAGCTTCTTGGTCCGGATTATTGGAGAGTTTGTGTCAAGAAGATAATGGTGAGTGATGTTCCGTTGATTCGTGATACTAGTGAATTACAAACACTTGAAGATGCTAGAGGCACCTATATAACTTGGCCGACATCTAACACTTAACTATGATGTAATTAGTTGAATTTTTTGTGACATTACTTTTATTATATATATATATATATATGCAGACTTTTACCAACAGATCTATGTCTAGAATGATAACAATTTTAATGTGATTATAGATTCCACAAAATTCAAATTACAATTATATATACCAAAATCAATAGGTGGCTACTCATGAATTTTTCTTTAAAAAATTCATCCACTACAGACATAGTTTGTTTTAAATAACACAATTTATCACGGGCAACCAGCGTTGTTAGTAAAACAACTTGTTATAAGTAGCAAATTAACTACGCTTGATGCCCGCTGTAGTTGAGGTTATTTATCAAAGGCATCATCAGTGGTCGAAAAGTGATTCACTACGGGCGATGCCCATTGTAGTTGAGCTTATTTATCACGAACAGCGTCCGTAGTCGAAACATGACATTTTCCATCATAGCGTCGCATATAGCGGGCGTTGTAACGGGCAATGCCCGTAGTCGATACGCGTCCATTACGTGCATCGCTCGTAGTAAATAACTGATTTTCTTGTAGTGATACAAATTAACCATTAATATGATTGTTATTAGATAACAATTATCACATGTCAGCTCAATACACCACCCTTAGTCTACACATAAACTCACAAATGTGAGTGAATGTGATACACATAACACATATATAAAACGAGAGACAAAGTATCTCATATAGTAATATATTCAATGCAAAGCAAATTCCACAAGTTGTACTTTGAATATTACAATGTAAATTCACTAAGTAGAACTTTACAACTTGATATAAAATATCACAAGATACGATGTTCAAACACTACAAAGATACAAGAGACAAATATTGGTTCAACGAAGAATGTGTGCATCTCTTTCTCGACAAGAATCTTGTTTACAAAGATATGAAGAAATGAAGATCTAAACAAGATACAATCAAACACATATACAAACATAAAGAGATAGATATAAAGCATTTGACACTTTTTTTTTACGTGGTAAAACCTCTGAAGAGGAAACATCCACAGATTGAATCTGTTGAGATTTATGCCCTAAAGCTTGCAATTTGTAAATGTTATAAATTCAATAATAAAAATTCAATAATAAAAGAAGTAGTTATTTCATTCAAATAAATTGACTCATACGTTTATATTATTTATGCTAACATCCAAGATTGCTAAATGTAATCTCAAACCGAGTATATGAATGTCATATATAGATGAATTCAGTTTGGGACATGCAATATTAAGGGTGGGCGCGGTTCGGTTCTGATCGGTTCGGTTTGGTTTGGTTCGGTTTTGGCTAAAACCGTATTGAACCGTTATATTTTCGGTTTTTGAAAACTTGAATTGGTTTAAACTGTATTGGACCATAAACTGAATTGAACCGAACACCTTTATCTCGGTTAAGTTCGGTTCGGTTCAATTCGGTTTTGGGCCTATTAGGCTTTGAGGTTTTTTTTTTATATAATTTTTCATTTTTTGTATCCTTTAACAGCTATTTTAGGTTGTTTTTTTTAACAATCCCTTACATTCAAAATACATCTAGATAGACCACATTACTGTTTAACTAATCAAATTTAATCTAAATCAATCACAAGTACCTGCTCAATAGCTACCAATACCATTCTACCAAATTTAGTCCATATAACTTCAATTACACAGAATAATATAGAATAAAATCACACATTTATAATCCAACATACAATCCAATCCATAATATAATTAAACTTCAAATCATGTCTTTCTTCCACTTCAAATCTTCACCTGTACAAAACACATAATTATAAATAGAGAAAATATAAAACTAAACAAGCAAAGGTGCTGCTTCTGATCTTTATGCAAGAGAACTGACTTCAATCAAAAGTAGAACCAGAATTTAATTAACAAGTATAGTTTTCACATTTGTTAAGTGACTAACATAATATTTCTGAAGATAAAGAAATACAACTTGAAAAAAAAAAACGAAAAAATAAAATAAAATGAATGTCATTGTAAAACTTCGGAATAGGTAGTGCAGTTTAGCCAAGTGTTGTCATCAACAAAGAACCATGATGTTGAAGATGATGACAACAATCCATGGCACTGCTGTCTTTTTGAGACAATAAAATCAATGATATATAAGTGATCATATAATCAATGTTGATTATCGATGATGTAGACTATAGAAATAAAATCAGATTATAAATTATAATTGTACAAACCTCTCAAAATTATAGAATAACATTTGTAAGACTGTAACAATATGACGATTTGACTATATAATCACTTAAAATTATACAAACCTCTCATATAATCAATGTTGACTATAGAGTAACAATTATATAATCAATGATGCAGATCAAACATCAGATTAAACATATAAAAATAAAATTAATCATGAGTGAGGCAAAATATAACATCGATATTAAAAATAACATCAGTGATGCAGATCCATCAAATTAAACACCCATTAAATAAAGAAACATCAAACACCCATGACCCATGTGAGCAAAATAGAATACCAGGAAGAAGAAGAAGAAGAAGAAGAAGAAGAAACCTTGACAATGACGACTGACGGCGGGTGAAACCTTGACAATAACGACTGACGGCGGGTGTGCAGCGGAGCCGGAGACCATGTGAGAGATGCTACAGTGGAAGAGAGATGGAGTTGATACTCTGATTGTCTGGTATGAGAGAGATAGAGCTGTGGCGGAACAAGAGTCACGAGAGATGAAGAGAGAAAGGGTCTGATGAGAAAGTGAAATTAGGTTTTTTTTTTTTTTTGGTATTTAAATGTCGATTCATCGGGTCGGTTCGGTTTTGGAAGGTCCAAAACTGAAACCGACCCATATTCTATACGGTTCAGTCGGTTCGAACCGAATTGAACCGAACTGATTAGGTGAATCGAACCAAACACCATATTTCGACTCGATTCGGGTCGATTCGGTTCAGTTCAATGAACTGTGCCTACCCCTATGCAATATAAAGATTCCATAGAAAGCAAATAAAGTTGGGTACTTTATTTGTGGTTAATCTACAACTGCGGTCCATTTTGTATTGTATGGTGGTCTTATCCTAGACTACTTATATGATGTTATAAGAATGGAGGCACTTTATATGATGTGATCATATAGGACTTGGCCATGATCTATATGAATCTATCACTAAGATTCGTTAGTTAAAAAGATTCATACATATCGACAAATGATGGCTATATATAGGTGATCTAAATCGTGAGTGTCTTACTGACTCTTTCAAGTTAGATTGTGATTTTTGATTTACCATGGGTGAGATCGGAATAGTATTCTCGGTCAATATCTCCGTATCTTGGAATCACAGTTTGGCTTGTGACTGGGAAGTTATGCACACGATAGTGGAATCCATTCCTTCTTGCAAGAAGTTGATAAGTAGTTCCCTTAATGGTTGATTCGGGGCTTGAACGATTAAGAGCACCCTTCTTTCGTAAATGAATGAATGATATAATCATTCAAGAGAATCAATGGTACTTAAAGGAAAAGATATAATTAGAGAGGTATAATGGATTTTATGACCTAGCTCTAATTTTGAACTTCTTGTGGAGAATCATACCATATGTAATAGCTATATTGATGGACACCAATAATTTGATTGTGTAAAACATCTGCAGTTACAATTGATAATAACAATACTCACGGAGAATTAAATGGTCCAATTAATTATGTTACTAAAGTAACTTAAATATATTTGGGAATTAATTAAATGAAGTGATTATTTAATTAATATATTATTTAATTGATGAATTAAATATTATTAAATAATATGATTATTTAATTGACATATTAATAATTAAGAATTATTAATTGTTATATGGAGGTTTCAAGTTCGAACCTTGACAAGAGCAAAAAAATAAAATAATCAGTGATTATTTTTATTTACTCTAAATAGATCAAATGTTCAAACCTTAGTGGTGACCAAATTAAAAAGGATTTAGAATCCTATTTTAACTTGGATTACTAAACCCTAGGATCCTAGTATATAAGATATACTTATAAGAAAAAAATAAACAGTTGAAACCCTAGAGAGACAAAGAGAGGGTGCGGCTACACTAAAAGAAAAAAGAAAAAGTTTTTTTTGTTCTTCCCTAGTTAGCTGAATTCATCAAAGGAAGCAAGGGGTTGTTTTCCGATTCTCGCAGGCCTCCATTCAACTGCTCCCGGAATCCGTGACGTACCCACACACAAAATTGCTAGATCGCGGGACATTGCTCAGAAGGCTTAGTGGTGAAGGATCAAAAAAAAAAAAAAAAAACGAAGAAGTGTTCTTCAAAGGTATGAAAACAAATCTCTTCCTCATATTCATGTATACAAAAAGGTCCCAATAAGATAATAAAATTTTTGAAACCTATCGTTCTTAAATCTCTTGATTTTAATCCTTATTTTCCACTACGTGACTTACAATTGGTATCAGAGCCAATTTTTTTGATATATATACACGAATATATTATATTTGTTTTCAAAGTCTTTTCGAAATGTATGATATGTGTAGGCACAATCTAGGGTTGTATGATGTTTATATATATATATATATATATTTTATAAACATAGTTGATCGTTAATTATATGGTATGATGAGTTTAGTTAAATTTGTTTCCGTGTTGTAATAATTATTATTTTCTTTTTCATATGTAATCGTTCTATGTAAATCAATATTTCGTAATATGATTATTGTAATCTTGTATGAAGAAGACGATTTAAGAACACACAAAGAAAGAAGACAATGCACTCAAAGGCACAGCTCCTACGTGCGCAAAGCACAACCATGTGTTTGCATGGTGTTGTGCAAGGCAACCATGCGCGCTGCATGCGTAAGAGTTGCGCGCATGAAGGAAGTGTCGTGCACACAGGTGCAACAGCTAGCTGCTGCATGCCTCTGTTGTGCAAGCGCAAGGCATGCGTGGAGCTAGGTTGCCGCGCCTTTTGGCTCATGGTGCTGTGCACAGACTGGTTTGCGCATGGCTGCAATAGTGCGCGAATATCATGCAAGGCTACTGCATGCTACTCGCAAGGTTGCTACCGCATAGTCCCTTTTCTTGCGGACGATGGCTATGCGTGAAAGTGCAAGGCCGAGTGTTCGTCGTGTTAGGGTTGCATATTTGAAAGCATGAATGGGTTGGTATTTTTTTTTTTTTTTTAACACTTTGGCCTCCAAGAAATGTTAATGTAACATTTGAGACTTAAGTTTTTTGATTCATGAGATGGATCACCATAAAAATAATAATAATAATAATAATAATAAAGTTAATCAAGTTGGACTTGGTTAAAAGCCCATTAGAAGCAAAAGATGAACTTGAAGAAAAGGAATTACAAAAAGACCAATGAATGCCTTGGATTGATTTTTTGTAATTAGATTTATTATTATTATTATTATTTTTAAGTTAGCTCACCGTACTCGGTCAACTCATGTATGTTTTATTTATGAGATGATTAAAGCATTATCATGCATACTTATGCCATTTAGATTAGAAGTGCCTACCCTTGCATTATAATATATCATACATGATTAATAGCCCATTTGATTTATATGTTGTTTAATTTTTTAATATGACTAAAATTGAATAAACACATAAATTGGCTATTAATAATGAGATTAGTTTTTACTCCGGTAATTCTTATTAATTAAAGAGTTTAATTAAATAGATTAGTAAAGCTCAATCTATTATTAAGATTAATATGATTAAGGCCTTAATAATAATTGAACCGAATAATGTGGTTTAGTCATAATAGTTAAAACTTGGTATTTCTTACATTTAATTTTAGTCTATTTAAAGTAGTTTACATAGATTAGTAGTTTAATAAAATCCAAGTTAATCAAAGAAAAAAAATTTCCACTGCCGCCTCCAGCCACTTCTGATAATAATGAAAATTAATTGTCATTAATGGGAATTGAACTTGATACCTCAAGTCAATAGTTGGAAGTCCTTACCACTTGACTACAAGACTTAATGTGTTAACAATTGAAAAATATTTATATATAACCTATATGAATTGTTACAAATAAAAAAAAAACATTTTAAGATAAATTTAAATTTATTCAACTAAAATTCTAATTTCTACAACAAACATATATTAAAAAATATATATTGAAACTTTTAATAAAATTATATATTTTTTTAAAAATATAGTCGAGTTATTGGTTAATACTCTATGGTCACGTTTGGTTACATATTGGAATGGTAATCAGAATGGTAATCAGAATGAGAATGAGAATAAAAAGGAGAACTAAGGGCCCGTTCTGTAACGTTTTTCAAAGGCCGTTTTTGTTTTTGTTTTTCGAAAATGAAAATGAAATGAAAATGAAAACAGTGTTTTTGGTTTCAGTTTCGAAATCCAAATACGCGTCTGGTAGCATATCCTGAAAGCTGGATTCCGAATATGAAAACGTAAAAAACGCGTCTGGTATCATTTTACAAGCTAAAATTAATGAGTTGAATTTTATTTTTATTTTTATTTTTTTTTGGTTTGATATGGGCAAAGCCCAGTACAAGAAGAGAAGAACAGTGGACTTGATCTGATCTGACGGACTGCGGCGCGATCTGACGGACGGCGTCGGTCTAACGGAAGGGCTAGATCTGACGGACGAAGGAGAAGAAGGAAGAAGAAGGAGAAGGCTAGATCTGACGGACGATGGACGAAGAAGAAGAAGGAGAAGGCTGGATCGGACGGACGACGGACGAAGAAGAAGAAGAAGAAGAAGGAGAAGGCTGGATCGGACGGACGGACGGCGGACGAAGAAGAAGAAGAAGGAGAAGGCTGGATCTGACGGACGAAGAAGAAGAAGGAGAAGAAGGAGAAGAAGGAAGAAGAAGAAGAAGAAGGAGAAGAAGGAAGCTGGATCCGTCGGAGAAGAAGGAAGAAGAAGGAGAAGAAGAAGAAGAAGAAGAGAGAAGGAGAGGAAGGAGAAGAACATCAGTGAAAGGAAGAAAAAAAGAAAAAAAAAATTGAGTTTTTTATTTTAAGTGAAAAACAAAACGAAAAACAAAATGAAAAATATCAAAAAGTTGTTTTGGAAATTTTTCACTTTTAACACTGTAGTTGTTTTTGTTTTTGTTTTTGTTTTGGAAAATAAAATGGAAAACAAAATGAAAAACGATAACGAACGCGTATTCGAAATCGGATTTGGAAAACAAAAACAAAAACAGCCTTGTAAAACGATACAGGACAGGCCCTAAGTTTTTTGTGGTTGGAACTTTAGAATTAGTCTCTGAATCGGTATTATTTTTTTTGGTTAACAGCGAAATGGGGGAAAACTAAGTTTTTGTTTGGTTGAAACTTTAGAATTAGTCTCTGAATCGGTATTATTTTGTTTGATTAACAACAGAATGGAATGGAATAGAGTTAACCATATTGACCAAAATACCCCTAATTATAAAACATTCATAATAACATGATATATTATGGATAATAATAATAAAATATAAAAGTATATTATATACATATAATTATATATTATTTAATATAATAATATATATAATATATATAATATATAATATATAATACATATATATTAAATATATATAATATATAATACTGTATATATAATTTATAATATATATATATTATATCATACAATATATATAATAATATAAATATATAATATATATTATTTAATATATTAATATATAATATATTTATATATATATATTATTATATGTATTATATAATATAATTATATATAATATATATTTATATATCATTAATATAATATATAATAATAATATATTATTTTTGGAAAGAAGGGTATTTTTGGAATGGAGTTGGGGCATATGAGGGTATTTATGGAATATAAATTTTAGTTTGGAATGGAATAAACATTCCATTGATTTTTGGATGGAATGGCAGTGGGTGGCTGGACGTCGGCAACGGCAGTGGGTGGCCGATGGCAACGGGCGGTGGTCTTGCGGTAGGGATGGGAATTTCCCCCATGGGGCCACACCCCCACGGGGCCCCGCCCCCATTTTTTGGGGTGGGGGTGGGGGCAAATTTTGCCCCCAAAACCTAAATGGGGTTGGGGGTGGGGGAACCTCCTCCCACCCCATTTCCCCATTCCCTTATTTTCTAAATGGGGGGTGGGGGTGGGGCCCCAAATCCCCCATTTCCCCCATATATATATTTTTAATTTTATTTTCTTACAAAAAAAAAAAAAAAAAAAAAAAAAAAAAAAAAAAAACTCTAACTTTATTAGTCTATTACTTATATTTTGGATTGATCGAAAACTTTATATCTAGTTAAACTTTTATGTGTAATAGTGTAATACACTAATATTATATTATTTTAGTTATTTGTATTAATTTTGGATTAAATTAAATCAATTATATATTTTTTAGATTGTATATTTTGTTAATTATTGGATTGGATATTGAAACAGGATGAAACAAAAGTTTGGTTCAATCGAATTCCAAATTCTAAATTCCAAATTTCGGATTGAACAATTTTAGGAATAGAAATGGGGGAAATAGGGGAAATGGGGGACGGGGGTGGGGGCAGGGGAACCTCCCCCCAAACACCCCCATCCCCAGTTCCCCCAAATGGGGTTATTTGGGGGCGGGGGCGGGGGCGGGGGTGGGGTGAGGTTTTAGGAACGGAGATGGGGGTGGGGCGACCCTCCCCCGCCCCATTGGGCCCCCATTCCCATCCTTATCTGGCAGTGAGGGAGGTGGTTATTATAAATATAAAAAATGTTATTTAATTAAATATTATAATTAAATATTAAATAATGAAAATTAAAAAAAAAAAATTATAAACATTTCTTGACAGTTTTTAACTGTCAAGAAAAAAAAAACTTATAATTTATGACAGTTTTGTAAAACTGTAATAAAATAACTGTCATCTATGAAGGTTTTTCTAGTAGTAGGTTCAAATTAAGCATATGCTTCAAAAGAAAAAAAAAATAGTCTAGATAGGTGGATAAATAGATACCATAAAAAAAAAAAAAAAAAAAAAAAATTCAAATTAAGCAACGATGTAGAATTGATAATTACACTATCAAGGTACCTATAAACATTCTCTAATTTTTTTTTTTGAAGTATTACAATAACTGTTACAATAAGACTACCGGGACTTGCCGAAATCAAACAATACATGTGTGGCCCGGATATCTATATGTGCGATCCGGATATCTACTCCCACAATCGGGAAGAAAACTCCTCACACATACTTGTAAAATACGCATTATGTGATTTGAACCTCTCACCAATTATGCGTAAAGGAGGTGCACAACTAGCTCTACTAAGAGATGATGTGCATAAACATTCTCTAATATAAATTAAATCATAGATTAATCATATTAAATGAAAAACCGGGGAAATTATATATCATAAAGCCTAATTAAATACAGCTAAACGCGTACAAAATTAAACGATACAAGGTTCCCATGAATTACAATGGGATTTAACCCAACGAACCCGATTAATCCAAAAAATAAAATGAATAAAAGTTCCCTAGTTTTTATCATTAATTAAACTCCATAAACGTACCCTGTCATCTGCTTTTAAAGGTTGATCTAAGAGTGTCTTGCTGGAGTGGATCTGGAAGCACAAATATGGATATTATTGCACTAATTGTAGCCACTACAGCTCCAAATACAAAAGAAGGTGCGTTGCTGCCGCCGAAGAGTGTGTTCAGTGGTCTGGATCCCATTGACGATATCATCTGTTATTTGTATACCAAAAATCCGAAACCATTCATATCAGTCCGAGTTCAATATATATGAAGAAAATAAATTATAACACTAATGAATATTGATAATAATGTACGTGTTCTATACTTAAATGGATAAGCGTTGAAAGATAAATAATAATAATAATAATTAATATATAACTGTATTAGTCAAAATCAACTGTGTCAACCGGCGAAATTGCCTCTTTAAGATTTTGACCTAATTTTTAAGAGAATTTAATTGATTTTTTTAAAAGAAAGCAGGTTCTCTTCCATCAAAAAGTTTGTAAATTAGTGAAATGTATATAAATGCATGTATTTGAACTTAAATCAATTTAATCAAAACATTTCTTATTGTGAGAGTTCTTTTTTCTTTCAAGAATCAAGATACCATATTACCATAATTATAGAAAACTTTAATTAAAAGATTCAAACATGTACAGTATTTATTGATTGATCAAGAATGATTTATTAACTTGTTCAATGAAGGAAAAAAAAAAAAAAAAAACTTGAATGCCTGTGGAAATACAATGGCCAAGTTAAGCACTCCCAAGGAAAGCCCTGTCAATTTCCAAAGAAATGCCCAACAATTATTTAAATTAAAAAGAAAAATGAAAAAAATAAATAAAAAATAAACGTAACTTATCACGATCATCTCAAGTGTTGTATCAAGCAAATAAGTAAATATCAATATTTTGAGTAAAAATATATTTTAATATCTTAATATTTAGAGGATATTATTGAAATATCTTCCAAATTAAGCCATTTTTAAAAATTTGTATCCAAATAATTTCAGTGAAATCATATTTACTTCTTTGGGATCAAGTACATATTGATGATGATAACATTACCTTGACCACCGCCATCAATAGAGCAATAGATGGTTGCTCTAGCGAATGGAATGCTGTATGTTGCCTGCAGTTCAAGATATCACTATTTATAAGTAGTCTCAAGCAATTGAACACAACCAATTCTTATAGGAACAAAGAACCAGTAATCTGTATTTATTAGGGGAAGTAACTATAAGAAACTAAAAATAGGGAGATGTTATGTTCAACCTCTAACTACGAATTTTAATAAAATTCAAAGACATTAGTAAATATGGTCGATCGAGCAATCATAAAATATTAGAATTCATACTAGTCATTGAATTTTAATCCAGGGTTTATAAAAGTTTCGGAGTGAGAAAGTGAACTTACGGCAAGGGAAAGACCTAAAACAAAATAGACAACCCAGGTGCTACTCATGATACCAAGAGTGAAGATGCTATCGGCACTTCGGCAGGTGCAATGCTCCACCATCCCTCGGCCTTCTTCCTAATCACAGCCGCCCCTATCAACCCTCCAGCCAGCAAAAAGTTGGCTACCCCCCACACATTCTTCATTCCACCCATCACAAGAGTGAGTGGCCCGATCGCCAGCGACGCCACTGCCACCACCAACGAGTTCACCTTCATCCCCATTGAACCCGACCTCACACCCAGCTCGTACCTCGACTTAGAAGACTTATCTCCTTGCACTTTCCCCCCGAACACCTCCTTCCCCACCCAGTCCGTACACATTAGAACGAAGGAAAACCACGCCAACCAGGTCAGAAATGTCACCACCAGAAGCAACCATATGGGCTTCTTCATGTTGTGGAACACCGACACCACTTGCTCTATGAAGAACATCGTCTCAGTGTTGTTGTTGTTGAATTGTTTCCTCACCAACTCCTCACTCAGTTGAACCTCGCTCACTAAAAAGATTGTTGTGAGGGTTACGAGTTGTTGGGGATAATCCTCTATTAAACCGATGAACGCGGAATCGCCGTGCCTAATATACACTCATAACTCATAGCAAATAATAATGTCAATAAGCAGAAAAATAGATGAGAGAGAATAAAACAATCACAACACAATATATACGTGGAAACCCAAAACGGGTAAAAAACCACGGGCCATCAAGACGATAGAGAAAGTTCCACTATATGATAAATTGTTACAACCATATACTCCAGGATTCTCTCTCACACCTAACCCCAAACTCCACTCACAAGATCCTCACCAAGAACCCCACAAAATCCCCTAGGTCTCCCCTAAATATCACCCACGGATCTTTAACTAGATCCACCGATATTCCCTTGGATCCCTCCTCGGATATTCCTATTGGGTCTCCTCGGATCTTACTCACACTCTCTGATGTTTACATGGTGTTCTTTTCTCCACAGCCTTCAACCTAATTACAAGGTTCTATTTATATTAGTTACAGGGAGTTTAAGATAAAAGGAAATCCTACTCCTAAACGTACAAGACTTACTTGTTCCACATAAATAATATTTCCTTTTATAACAAGTCTTCTTGTAGGGAGTAAATCCTTTTCCTTCAAGCACAAGAACTTCCAGAAGAATACCTTTTCCTATTCTACGCAATATTCCCGATCTCAGCAATATATCGTCTCCGTCGTATAGGTCACGGTGTGCACCCCGCTTCCAACACCACGAAACAATTTCTGCTCATGACCGCTCCATGTGCCGTGGCTCAGGCACTTGCCTACGCCACAGTCCTACGCTGCGCCTGATTCTCTGGACTTTACTGCTCCATGTGCTGCTGCCTAAGCACTTGCCTATGCCGTGGTCCTGCGCAGTGGTACCTACCAGATTACGCTTCTTCAATTCTTCTTCAATCTTCAATCTCCCTTAAACACCACAATTCAACTTCCAAACGTATCCCACGTCTCCAGGAAGCTCCACATCAGAAACACCACCATTCAACTTCCAAACGTATCCCACGTCTCCAGGAAGCTCCATATCAGTTGAGTCTTATTCGGTTCACATCGGGTTCGCTTAGGAATACAAGTCAAAACCTAACAATTCTCCCATTTGACTTGAATTCTCAAGACCTTTGTCCATAGCCACAATTCTCATCACCGAGAATCACCATACCCCACCACAAGGTATAACCACTTAGGAACGAACCATCCTAAGATTTTCCTTCACACATTTTTTTTTTTTTTTTTGTGTTCTTTGTTCCGGTAAATAACCTGCTGAAATTGTAGTGCAACTCCTCAAGTTAGATTTTCAGGGAGTTCGTCAGCCATCGACATCTTTGTCCACCATACACCTTGCATCACTTTCTGACCAATGCCTTGTGTACAATTATGGACCACTAGTAGCAGCATATCCTCTTCCATGGGTAGTGGGGAAAACTGCCAAAAGGAGAAACATATCCTTACATCACCCAACCATGTGAAAGACCTTCTGTCCTTGCATCACATACCTGGTGAAAGACTGCTACTAGAAACTAGGAGTGCTTTGCCGAATAAGCCCCACACCATACCACAGAGAGATTTTATTTTTATTTTTTTTGTAATCAGGAGTTATTTTTTTTTTTGATTTTTTTTTTTTTGATAGTCAATCAGCTTCTTGTGTAACCCAGATTGAATCTCCATGACTTGTACCTGTCACCACAAGCCAAACTTCTCCTCCATCAATATTATTCTTTTCATCAAACCCTAACGAGTTCGATACCGCCTTCAAGACGCATCTCCTTTGCTAAACCATACTAGGCAACCATGATCATCATTATCCTAATGCTACCAAGTCCTCCATACAATCTCCGATAAAGACTTGTTACCGCCATCGCCAAACCATATGGCTCTGATACCAATTGTTGGGGATAATCCTTTATTAAACCGATGAACGCGGAATCGCCGTGCCTAATATACGCCCATAACTCATAGCAAATAATAACGTCAATAAGCAGAAAAATAGATGAGAGAGAATAAAACAATCACAACACAAGATATATGTGGAAAACCCAAAACGGGTAAAAAACCACGGGCCGTCAGGACGACAAAGAAAGTTCCACTATATGATAAATTGTTACAACTATATACTCCAGGATTCTCTCTCACACCTAACACCAAACTCTACTCACAAGATCCTCACCAAGAACCCCACAATATCCCCTAGGTCTCCCCTAAATATCACCCACGGATCTTTAACTAGATCCACCGATATTCCCTTGGATCCCTCCTCGGATATTCCCATTAGGTCTCCTCGGATCTTACTCACACTCTCTGATGTTTACATGGTGCTCTTTTCTCCACGGCCTTCAACCTAATTACAAGGTTCTATTTATACTAGTTACAGGGAGTTTAAGATAAAAGGAAATCCTACTCCTAAACATACAAGACTTACTTGTTCCACATAAATACTATTTCCTTTTATGACAAGTCTTCTTGTAGGGAGTAAATCTTTTTCCTTCAAGCACAAGAACTTCCAGAAGAATACATTTTCCTATTCTGCGCAATATTCCCGATCTCAGCAATATATCGTCTCCGCCGTATAGGTCACGGTGTGCACTCCGCTTCCAACACCACGAAACAATTTATGCTCATGACCGCTCCATGTGCCATGGCTCAAGCACTTGCCTACGCCACGGTCCTACACTACGCTTGATTCTCTAGACTTTACCACTCCATGTGCCGCTGCCTAGGCACTTGCCTATGCCACGGTCCTGTGCAGCGGTACCTACCAGATTATGCTTCTTCAATTCTTCTTCAATTCTTCTTCAATCTTCAATCTCCCTTAAACACCACCATTCAACTTCCAAACGTATCCCACGTCTCCAGGAAGCTCCACATCAGTTGAGTCTTATTTGGTTCACATCGGGTTTGCTTAGGAATACAAGTCAAAACCTAACACGAGTAAGAGGAGGAACACAGCAATAATGAAACAGGCTTTGAGGTTCTCGTAGTTGACACAACATAATTCAGTCCTCGCCCAAGGGAATAAGTTGTGGATGTGCGCGGAGGCTCTAGCGGCGTAGCCCAGAACATTACCAACCACCATGAAGAAAGAGAACCGACTCATGGCGGTTCACATGGCCTGATGATCAAGAAAGCAGAGATCAGCGAGCAAAGCACGGCATGGACCCTGTAACATGTTGTTTGCGACATCAATTAACCAAAACCCTAGAACAAAGACAGCCACTGCTCTAGGTTTCAGCCTTTGGTCCACAGAATCTCCAGTTAAGTACTCAATATCTTTGGTGAAGCTGATGAGGATGAAGGAGAGACAAGCAAGATAAGTGCCGGCAGAGATAAAGGGGTGGTGGCGACCGCAGCAGAAGGTGCAGTGGTTACTTTTATAACCCAAAATAGGTTGGAGAACCATACCGGAGAAGGCACCATAGATCCAAATGAGAGCGGAAAAAGATTCGGGAACACCTAGGGTTTGTATGTATGGAGTCAAGAGAGAAATCTGTAGGGCCCATGCAAACTGGACGCCGGTAGCATGGAGGAGACGGACATGATCTTCCTTGACAGAGTTGGCGACTGCTCCACAATCACTGATCCACTCTCCATAACAAATACTTATATATGTATATGTATATGTATAGAGCTCTCTTTCTCGAGGAAGACGACCAGGGACAATGAAGAAACAGAGGCTGTAGAGGTCTAGAAATGAAGAGTTCAATATGATTACAAAGTAATTCGGTAGCTAAATGATATATTTTATTGACATCAAAGATTACAAATATATACAATTTACTTTCCACTGATTGTGGATACAACAGGAAAGTAAATCAAGCTAATTGATGATTAGTTTCCATTGATTGTGGATACAATCAGGAAAGTAAATCAAGCTAATTGATGAAAGATTACAAGAATATTACAAGCTAATTAATGAGAGATTATAGGAATATTACAAGATGGAAATATTAGATCCTCATAAATGTTTATGCTCTATTATGCCTCCGCAAGCGCAAGGGTCCGGGAAAGAGACTAAGCTTGGACTGATGTAGCTGAAACGAAATCCAAGCTAGAGGCTTAGTCAATGAATCAGCTAGTTGATTGGATGTGTGAACATGAGCAATACGAATCATCTTCCGAGCAACTTGATCATGAACAAAGTGAAAGTCAATGGCAATGTGCTTCATTCGTGAGTGAAAGATAGGATTATAGCATAAGTAAGTGGCCCCAATATTATTACAATAAATCGTCGGAGGGTTTGATAAGGGGACACTAAGCTCACCAAGAAGATTTGTAACCCAATTTACCTCAGTTGTGGCAGACGCAACAGCTTCGTATTCGGCCTCAGTAGTTGAACGGGCAATGGTGGATTGTTTCTTCGAACTCCAGCTGACCGGATTGGATCCAAGGAAGACAACATAGGCTGAAGTGGAATAGGAGAATTTGTGGATAGAAAAATGCCATAGTGAGACATACCTTTCAAATAGCATAGGACTCGTTTAATAGCATTCCAATGAGTAGAGGAAGGGTGATGCATGAATTGAGCTAGCTTGTTAACTGTAAAACTAACATCAGGTCGAGTGAAGGAGAGATACTGAAGAGAACCAAGAATTTGACGATACTCAGTTGGATCATGGGAAGGAGTGCCATCATCAAGTCGAAGAGATTATGTAGATGATAAAGGAGTACTTAATTCCTTTGCTTCATGCATATTTGTCTTGTGAAGAAGATCAAGAATGTATTTTCTTTGACACATAAAGAGACCTGCGGGTGTGCGAGTTGTCTCAACACCCAAAAAATAGCTAAGCCGACCGAGATCTTTGAGGGAGAACCTTTCAGATAATTGAGATGTGAAGTCACAAACTGCTTGAGAATTGTTACCAGTAAGAATTATATTGTCCACATAGACAAGTAGATACATTGTAACAGTCCCATAGTTGTAAATAAATAGAGAAGCGTCGCTTTTAGAGTTAGTGAAGCCACGATTAAGAAGGAATGATTTAAGCTCAGTATACCAAGCTCGAGGTGCTTGACGAAGGCCATATAGAGCCTTATGCAACTTGCAAACATGAGTGGGGTGAGTAGAGTCAACAAAACCCTATGGTTGCTGCATAACTTGGTCAGATAAAGTTCCCTACAAAAAAAGCGTTGTTAACATCCAATTGATTCAAAACCCAACCACGAGACACAGCCAGTCTTAGAACAAGGCAAATTGTTGCAGGTTTAACAACAGGATTGAAGGTCTCAGTAAAATCGATGCCCGATCTTTGATGAAAGCCCTTAGCAACAAGACGAGCTTTGTAACGAGCAATAGAACCATCCGAATTTTGTTTTATTCGATACACCCATTTACAGCCAACAATATTTTGAATGGAGGAAAGGAACTAAAGACCATGTTTTATTGGATTGGAGGGCAAGTAATTCTTCCTTCATGGCATCTCGCCATTGAGAGAGTTTATTAGCTTGTGTGAAGGAAGAGGGTTTAGTTTGAGAAGGGGTAGCTGCAGATGTGGTGGTATGTAGGGAGAAGGGTATTTTTGGTTTGTGTATGTTGTTTTGAGCATGGGTGACCATTTGGTTAGGATGTACTGGTTTTGGAGATGAAGAAGATGAAGAGGGTGACAAACTACTTACCTGTTGTGGAGACGAATGCAGAGTATCCTTGTCAGCGGACAGAGTAGGCACAACCTTACAAGTAGGGGAAGAGTGAGAACTGGATTGTTGAGAAGTCACGAAGTGAGGTGTTGTGATGGACGCCAGAATAGGATGGGACTGATCAACAGAATTCGGAGCAAAAGAAGAGTGCGGAATTGTGATGGGTACCATGTTCGGAAGTTTCGAAAAATCTGGAGAGTCAGTAGTTAGGGAATTAATTGTTTCCAAATGTTTTCCTGTAAAAGAGGAAACTAATCTAGAAAACGATTGATTAGTGACAAGTAAATCAGGACATGAATCTTTTTTAAATGGAAATATTTTTTCAAAAACTACAACATGTCTAGAAATAAAAATTTTGTTAGATGTAGTATCAAAACAGAGAAAGGCATGGTTGGAAATGGAAAAACCAAGATACACACAAGGTCGAGATCGAGTCTCAAGCTTATGAGTGGTGTATGGCCAAAGCCAGGGGTAGCACAGACATCCGAAAACTCTAAGGGAGTTGTATTTTGGGTTGTGGCCAAACAATTTACGATATGGTGTATCATTGTTAAGAATAGGTGTTGGCATGCGGTTTATGAGATAGATAGCAGTTTGAAAGGCATATGACCAAAACCGAATGGGAGTAATGCATTATGGAGAATGGTGAGACCAGTCTCCACAATGTGATGGTGTTTACTTTCAGCCGAGCCAACATGTTCGAGGGTGTATGGTAGAGAGGTAAGGTGTTGGATGCCATAGCGTGCTAATAGATGGGACAGAGCTTGATACTCTCCCCCACCATCTGTATACACTGTCTTAATTTTGGCTTGAAAGAAATTGTCAACAATTTTCTTAAATTTTTCAAATACATTAAAAACCTCAGATTTCAATTTGAGAAGGTAAATCCATGTGTATTTGGTGAAATAGTCAATAAAAATAACATAATAGCGAAAATTACCAACATATGTAACAGGCATAGGACCCCAAACATGAGAATAAATAACTTCAAAAGGTTTCTCACAATTAATAGAAGAATTTTTAAAAGACAACTTGTGACTTTTGTTACATAAGCAAGAATCACAAAATCTTATTTTTAGCCAAAATTTTATTCATAATGGAAAAAGACGGGTGGCCAAGCCGTTGATGCTAAAGTTTAGAGGTGAGAGCAACCGAGGTGGAGGGTGGCGGACTGAATGGTACAACGGGTGAGGAAGGTGATGACCATTCGTACAAATTGTTTCTGAAACAAATAACTCGGTGTGTTCTAATATTAATCTAGAGGTGGGGGGGTGAATAGATTTTAACTAATTTTCACCCAATTTTCGTTTAAGGTCAATATTATAAAAATACCCCTAATAGTCAATATAAATACAACAAGTGTAATATGGTGCGGAATTTAAATAACACTATATGTATACATGGAAAACCCAACCACTGGGAAAAAACCACGGGCTATAAAGTGCGCCACACTCGAACCTCAAAATCCACTAATTGAAATGGAGTTTACAACCTATGTATACCTTGTCTAACACTTCGGTCTATAACCCCCCACTTCTACCACACGGGCCTTTAAAAGTGGCTCTAGTCCATTTTGCTTGTGGCCTAAGCAACCTTAGCCAACAAGACTTAAATTCTCAATGAAGAGATTATACAACCTATGTGTGAATATATAAAAGTACTCAATACATGCAATAAGAGCTAGGCAACGCAACCCTATATGCTTATCTAGGATGATAATATGTCAATAAAAACAATCCTAGCTAAATGATATGTCAAAAAGCTTAGCTAAAAATAGATTATAAAAACCTAGATAGCTATCACAATACAACACTCAATCATGTCATCACAAACAATCTCTATTTTGAATATAATATATTAATCTAAGATCGTTCAAATAATAAAAGAGATGCCTTGATAAATAAAACACTAAATATCAATGGATAAAAGTGAAGAACATACCAAGGGAAGTGTGATGACCAATACCCATTCAAATAAGCAAACTAACTATGCTAGAAAATGCTTAGATGATATTTGATGCACATGTGAATGGTTTGAGTGTATAAAAATGAGTTCTTGATTTGATTTTCTCTCAAAAATCTCTCTTTTAAGTTTAGGGTTCTTTAGAGTCAGAGAATTGAGTTAGAGAAATGAGAAAGTGTGATATTTATAGACATCAAGAACAGGGCACATGAAAAGACAAGTTTGCCCTTGAAATCACCATTTGGCGGTTTCATTCTGCGGTCGTGGCCGCAGAATTGAACCGCTGATTTGAACCCGAGAAGCAGGGGATCAAACGGCGACCAGATTCGGCGGTCAACGAAACCGCCGATCAAAACCCAAAAAGAAACCGACCTAAAATATCTAAATCGGGGGTTTCAAAACCGCCGATTAAACCGCCGAACAGAGACCGAGAATAATAAATGCATCAGGTCTATTCGGAGGTTTCGATTCGATGGCCTGGCCACCGATCGTAACCGCAGATCCAATCCAGAGCTCTCTGGAATCAAACGGCGGTTTCCATTCGGCGGTGGTGGCTGCCGATCAAACCGCCTTTTCACCATTGAAGGTGAAACCAAAGGAGAAGCCAAGGGCATTCTCCGAAGACGATCTTCGCGCAAAACCAAACACATAATATTGCAAGCGCGGACGTTTCCGAATATATTCGGGAAACGAATTACAAGACACTAAAACACACACCAAGAAATAACAAACAAAGTGCTAGTGTGAAAAGTGACATTTGAAGAGAATGCACACAAAAGTAAAGCATACATATGCAAACATTACAAGTGAGTGTGTGCAACTAAATCTCTTCAATAAGAAAATAAGCACATAAGATATACCTTTTAAGTGCTTGTCCACCTTGAGGTCTTGAGAAGGGTCATTGAGCATGATCACTTATCACCAAAGCTACCCTTTACAAACAACCCCAATATGTGGTTTGTCCACGAAATAAGTCAATTAAAAACCGGGAATCCTTACAATCTCCCCCTTTGGCTATTTCGTGATAAAACCACCACTCACATTGATTCCTCACAACAAAATAGAAACTAAGGGTCTACAAAGATTTTCTACATTACAAAGAGATATAATAACAATAAAATCTTGAAGTCTTCAATCTCTTGTAGAACAATCAATCCCTGAAAACAAGTTTTCTATATTTTCCAATACACATACATGTGAGATTAATCATGTGAGATAAACCAAGCATTTGCATTTACGTAAGTTAAGCACAACATCATGAAATGTAGGTGAATGCAATGCTCCCCCTCAATGGGTTACTCCCCCTCAATATGTAATCTCCCCAATATGCACAAATCGCCACAACAATTTAGCATCTCCCCTCACCACATTCTACTCCCCTTTTTTGTCTTGATATAGGCAAAGGAGTAGTCCCCAACAAGGTCACTCATAGCAAAGAGAGATAGTAGCATACAAGATATTTGCATATTCATATAAGTCACTTATGCTACTCAAATAATTGGAGAAAAACAAGGAGATTTATTTTGATAAAATGTGTGAAATAAAAATGCTTTGTATACAAGACATGTAGCATTCAAGTCCAAAATACAATGGTATTTGGCAAAGCAAATGACAAAGGTTTCTAAAAGGAATTCAACCCAATTTCACCAATGTCATGAGAGAAGCAAAGATATAGAGAATTTATTGATTTTCAATTTAACAAACACTATATCTAACTTTATAAGCGAAACATGGCATGAGCGACTTTACACCCTATTTGATTTTTTCAGATATGAAACCCGTATGATAGTAACCATGTTCAACAAATAAAGAAAGAGAGACATTTGGATTGTAAAATCCTTTGACCGGATACAAGATCCTTTAATCATTTGAGTCCCATAAGCTTTTTCACACAAGTTTTGCATTTAAGAATTATGCAATCATCAATTCATGATTTTTCATTTGAGCATGTCATTTAAATTTCATGTTTTTCATATGGCATTTTGCATGTCAATTTAAGAATCATCATGTCATAGAAATAACTATAGGTCATTCAAATCATACTTCCTATGTAGATTTCCTAGTCCAAAAATGCATGTTTGAACATAAATATGACATGGATTATAATACAAGCATGGTTCACACTTAATTGAATAGTAAACATATATATATGTGCAACCAAGCTTACTCAAGCAATCAACAAAGAAGCATAAGATCTTTAAAATATTTTGCATGCATCAAGTAAGCAAAAACTCTCTTTGCTTGAGTTCCCCATATGGGGTCAAAAACCACCCTTCATCAATGAAGGTCATGAGGTCCTATGGACTTCCAAGTTCATTGGACTTGGTTGAACCTATATGAGACTTGTTAGTCTCATAGCAAGCGGGTTCATTATTCTTTCTTATCCACTTAGGTGATATAGATTTCTTCCTAGTGGACAAAGGTTCTAGAGCTTTAAAAGATAAAGGATCATGCAAATGAGTTTCTTCCTTTATGTTAACATGCATTCTAGCTCTAGCCTTTCTCTTTTCTATCATGCTTTTAACTCTACACATTTGAATGTAATAAAAGCAACTTGGTCTAATGTGACCATCAATTCCACAAAAATGACAAGTGGGAATAAAGTTAGGAATCATACCATTCCCTTGTGCATGCTTTGGTGCATTCCATTGTCGTTGTGGTTGTCTTGGTTATTGAATTGGATCTCTCCATCGTTGTTGATAGCCAAGACAATGTTGCTCGTTCAATTGAGCTTGCATGATAGATGTTTTCCCTTTGTGGATCTTAGGTTGAGGGAAGTTAACATAAGGGACTCTTTGAGCTTGAGGTTGTCTCCTTGAAGCTACCTTCACTTGTGCACTATGAGAGCATTGTCCTAGATCAATCTTTTTCCTAGGAGTTTGCACCGGTGAAGCCTCTTTCTTGCCTAAGCTCTAGACAAATATGGTCTTGTTAGGAGTGAGAATCTCCTTGTCATCTTCAAAGCCAAGACCTCTTTTGTCATAAGGGCATTTTCCAACACTCAACAAGTGGTTGAGTTTTTCCATACTAGAGGTCAACTTAGTGATCAAATCTCTAGCATCTCTAAGCTCTCTTTTCAACCCTTCTTCATTCCTCTTAGACAAAGCTAGCTCATCTCTTAGCTTGTCTTCATCCTTCATAGATCTTACCACTTCACTACTCAAGTGGTCAACATGTGTTGAAAGCCTAAGGTTCTCTTCCTTTAAACTTTGAATCTCTTTTTCATTCTCTAACCTAAAGCTTTCAAATCCTTCAACGTTGTCTTTAAGACCCATCATCTCCACTTGCTTACTTAAGTGGTCATTGTGTGATGAAAGTTCTAGATTTTCTTCCTCTAAAATCTTTAGCTTTCTTTTATCCTTCATCATAGAACTTTCACACTTGACTATAAAGTCATGAACATACAATTTCTCTACATTTCCTTTTGTAGAGTAAGGTGACAACTACTTGAGTCATCTTCCTCATCAAGATCATCAAATTTGTCTCTTGATGAAGTATTGGACATATCCCAATGAGTAGCTACACCAACCACTTCAATAGCTACTTCATCATCTATTTCTTCTATGGGATCACTAGTCAAGATATTCTTACCAACAACTTCATTTTCTACATACGAGGCTCCAAATGTCGTATAGTTAATGGTAAGTTCTTCATCACTTGATGACTTATCTCCCTCTCCGGAGTCATCACTTTCACTGCATGTGGCGGCTATCACTCTTCCCATCTTGTTCTTCAAATTCCCACAATCGGGAGAGATGTGTCCTATACCTCCACACTCATAGCATTGGATCCCTTTCCTATCACTATTCTCTTGCCTAGGCTCAAATCTCTTGAAGGAAGCCTTTTTCTTCAAGTCTTGACCTTTGGATCCAAAACCATTCTTCTCGAACTTAACAAACTTTTTGATTCTTCTAAGTAACAAAGCTGTGTCTTCATCCGAGTCCTCCTTTTCCTCCTTATCAACCTTGGAGGCTTTCAAAGCAATCCCTTTTTGCTTTTTAGGAGGTGAAGTATTAGGACCCTTCCTAGACTCATGGGCGAGGAGTCTTCCAATTACCTTGCTCGGCTTCATGTCCTTATAACCAAAATTTTCTTCTAAAGCCGTAACTTTCGATTCAAACCTAGCAGGGAGAGACCTCATGATTTTCTGCTTAACTCTCCTATCCGAATATGGATCACCTAGTTGATAGCTTTGATTGACAATATCAATCAACTTGACTTCAAAGTCATTGAAGCACTCGTCCTCTTCCATCTTAAGCAACTCGAATTGCATTTGAAGGACTTGTAGCTTGGAATCCTTGACAACATCGGTTCCTTCATGTGCAACCTCTAAGATATCCCATGCCTCCTTGGCTATCCTAGTGTTTTGAATCAGTTTGTACTGATTTTCATCCACTGTACATAGAAGGGCATGCCGTGCCTTCCTATTCCACTTTGAAGTCTCAAACTCTTGTGCATTCCATTGCGCCTTAGATTTGAGAACATCTTCTCCTCCACCTGTGGGAGTCATCATAGGAGGTGCACACCCATCCTCAATAGCCATCCATGCCCTATCATGGATTTGACACACGTATGCCTCCATCTTGCCTTTCCATGAGGCATAATTCACGCTAGTGAGCAACGGTGGCCTCACATTCAATGCTCCCTTTTTGCTCATCCCATTATCACTCATAGTGTTTGGATGAATGCAAATGAGATGAATGCAAAAATGTATGAATAAATCAAGAAATCACACACAATGCAAAACACACCAAAAGTGAGCAAGGATCACCTAAGTATATCTAGAAACCCGCTCTGATACCAATTGAAACAAATAACTCGGTGTGTTCTAATATTAATCTAGAGGGGGGGGGGGGTGAATAGATTTTAACTAATTTTCACCCAATTTTCGTTTAAGGTCAATATTACGAAAATACCCCTAATAGTCAATATAAATACAATAAGTGTAATATGGTGCGGAATTTAAATAACACTAGATGTATACGTGGAAAACCCAACCACTGGGAAAAAACCACGGGCTGTATAGTGCGCCACACTCGAACCTTGAAATCCACTAATTGAAATGGAGTTTACAACCTATGTAGACCTCGTCTAACACTCCGGTCTATAACCTCCCACTTCTACTACGCGGGCCTTTAAAAGTGGCTCTAGTCCATTTTGCTTGTGGCCTAAGCAACCTTAGCCAACAAGACTTAAATTCTCAACGAAGAGATTATACAACTTATGTGTGAATATATAAAAATACTCAATACATGCAATAAGAGCTAGGCAACCCTATATGTGTAAGGATTCTCATTTGTTGATTGGCTTGTTTCGTGGACAAACCACATGTTGGGGTTGATGTAAAGGTAGCTTAGGTTTTGGTGATCATCCATGGCCCTTTCAAGACCTCAAGAGAAGAAGCACCAAAGGTAAATTCTAGTGCTTACATGCTTTGAAGAGATCATAGTTGCACACACACACAACTCATGCATAAATCTTATTCTTGTATGTTGTGTGTTTTATATGAGTGCTTGCATGTTCTTGAACATCTCTTCTAGCATGTTTTATTTGATTGCATCTAGGTCATTAAAATGCCATAACATGTTTAGGCATTAGGATGCAAAGACATGAATTTTATTCATGCTTGTTTGAATTGATTGCATCTTGTTCTATGGTAATGCCATGACATGATAGGCATTATGATGCATTCAATTCCCACACTTGCACTTCATGTTTGATTAGCTTTAAGTGTGGTGTAATTTGTTTCCCGAAGGATGTTCGGAAACGTCCGCGCGTGCACGTTGGTGTGCATGTTTTAGCGCGATGATCGCCGGTGGAGTTGCCTTTGGCTTCTCCTTTGGATTCACCATATTTGGTGAACGGCGGTTGAGATCGGCGGCCTGGCCGCCGAATCGAAACCGCCGATCAAGACCTGGTTGATAAATGTCTCGGGTCCAAAACGGCGGTTAGGTCAGCGGTTTGTAATCGCCGAATGAAATCCAGGCTCTCGGGTTTTAATTCGGCGGTTTTGTTCTGCGGCCCCGACCGCAGAATGAAACCGCCGATCGTGCGTTTTCAGGGGCAAAAATGACTTTTCACCTGCCCTGTTTTTGGTCTCTATAAATACATCCTTATCTCTGGTTCCCAATACCAAGTCTTTGATCCTAAGAACCCTAGAGAGATATTTAGAGAGACTTGAGAGGAAAAACTTAAAGATCACATCTTTATTCCTCTCAACCCATTTCCACATGCATAAATCATCATCTAAGCATCATTTAGGATCATCTAGTGTTTGCTAATGCATGGGTCTTCTTCAACACACATGGTATGATTTGTTGAACACTAATCTTATCTAATTTTAGTGTTTTTACTTATCAATTTTATCTCTTTTATTACTTGTATATTCTTGAGTAATTTCTACATACATGATTGAGATTATGTGTTGATTGGGTTTATATTTTACATAGCTTTATTGATTAGGTTATTATTTCCTAAAAGCTATGCCATAAACATTCATGTGCATCAAAGATCATCTAAGCATTTTCTAGCATAGTTAGTTTGCTTAGTTGCATGGGTTTTGGTCATCACACTTCCCTTGGTATGTTCTTCACTTTTATCATTGATATTTAGTGTTGTATTTATCAAGGCATCTCTTTTATTATTTGAATGATCTTAGATTAATATCTTATATTCAAAATAGAGATTGTTTGTGATGACATGATTGAATGTTTTTGGGTTATTTTTTATAGCAACATCTAGGTTATTTAATCTATGATTTGCTAAGCTATTTGACATGTCATTTAGCCATTGATATCTAGGGTTGCATTTATTGCCATCTAATCATCCTAGATAAGCATATAGAGTTGTCTAGCTCTCATTGCATTTGTTGAGTATTTATATATATTCACATAGGTTGTAATCTCTTCATTGAGAAGTAAGTCTTGCGTGTAGCTTCCGGGATTAGGTTGCTTAGATCGCAAGCAATTGAAGTCTTGTTGTGATAGACCGGGATTAGGTGGTCACACAAGCAATTGGACTAGGTTCACTTATACCGGGATTAGGTAGGTGTGTGTGATTATTGATCGGGATTAGATCATTCAACCGGGATTAGGTTGTAATCATTTCACATTTAGTGGATTCGAGGTTCGAGTGTGGCGCACTATAATAGCCCGTGGTTTTTCCCTGTTGAGGGTTTCCACGTAAAAATCAAGTGTCGTTTATATTTCCGCACCTTATTACACTTGATTATTGTTTTGTGAATTGGGTTATATTTGTAATATTGACTAATCCGAAAATTTGGTAATAACGGATTAACAACCCTTTCACACACCCTCTATGTCATTCTTAAAAGACACCCACGCGTATAATGGTAAAATTTGTGAACTTTCAATATGCTTATCTAGGATGATAATATGTCAATAAAAACAATCCTAGATATCAATAGCTAAATGACATGTCAAAAAGCTTAGCTAAAAATAGATTATAAAAACCTAGATAGCTATCACAATACAACACTCAATCATGTCATCACAAACAATCTCTATTTTGAATATAATATATTAATCTAAGATCATTCAAATAATAAAATAGATGCCTTGATAAATAAAACACTAAATATCAATGGAAAAAAGTGAAGAACATACCAAGGGAAGTGTGATGACCAATGCCCATTCAAATAAGCAAACTAACTATACTAGAAAATGCTTAGTTGATCTTTGATGCACATGTGTTTGGTTTGAGTGTATAAAAATGAGTTCTTGATTTGATTTTCTCTCAAAAATCTCTCTTTTAAGTTTAGGGTTCTTTAGAGTCAGAGAACTGAGTTAGAGAAATGAGAGATATTTATAGACATCAAGAACAGGGCACGTGAAAAGACAAGTTTGCCCTTGAAATCACCGTTCGGCGGTTTCATTCTGCAGTCATGGCCGCAGAATTGAACCGCCGATTTGAACCCGAGAAGCAGGGGATCAAACGGCGACCAGATTCGGTGGTCAACGAAACCGCCGATCAAAACCCAAAAAGAAACCGACCTAAAATATCTAAATCGGCGGTTTCAAAACCGCCGATTAAACCGCCGAACAGAGACCGAGAATAATAAATGCATCAGGTCTATTTGGCGGTTTCTATTAGACGACCTAGCCGCCGATCGTAACTGCAGATCCAATCCAGAGCTTTCTGGAATCAAACGGCGGTTTCCATTCGGTGGTCGTGGCCGCCAATCAAACCACCGTTTCACCATTGAAGGTGAAACCAAAGGAGAAGCCAAGGGCATTCTCCGAAGATGATATTCGCGCAAAACCAAACACATAATCGTGCAAGCGCGGACGTTTCCGAACATATTCGGGAAACGAATTACAAGACACTAAAACACACACCAAGAAATAACAAACAAAGTGCTAGTGTGAAAAGTGACATTTGAAGAGAATGCACACAAAAGTAAAGCATACATATGCAAACATTACAAGTGAGTGTGTGCAACTAAATCTCTTCAATAAGAAAATAAGCACATAAGATATACCTTTTGAGTGCTTGTCCACCTTGAGGTCTTGAGAAGGGTCATTGAGCATGATCACCTATCACCAAAGCTACCCTTTACAAACAACCCCAATATGTGGTTTGTCCACGAAATAAGTCAATTAAAAACCGGGAATCTTTACAGTTTCTACTCCGGCCTTTCGCCAAGGATGCCCTCGTATTCAAATCCTTCATAAGAAAATAGTTAGGAAAAAACTCAACAGAAGTATTGTTTTGTTTACAGAATTAAGATATAGAGATTAAATTTTTCTTTATCAAGGGAGCACACAAAATATTATCAAGTGTAAATGATGCAATGGGTGAGTCAATGGTAGATGAACCAACATGAGAGATAGATATTTTATTACCATTGTCGACAACAACATCTTCATTGCCAACATAGTCAGAATGCATGGATAGATTCTGAAGATCGGATGTAATATGATGTGTTGCACCGGAGTCCAAAACCCAATTGTTGTTAATATGACCTGATTTTGTAGTGGTAAAATTGGCTTGAGGCCGTGAATATTGAGAGGAAGGTTGGCCTCGAGAACGACAAGTTTTGACACTATGGCCTGGCTTGTCACACAGTTGACAGACGATGCGAGAGTGTCCTTGACTACCCTGTTAAGAATTCGAATTCCAAGTAGGTGAGGAAGAGTGGGAATTCAAGAAGTTCATACCTCGACCATACGATGACTGTTGCCGATTTTGATTAGATGGATTGTGGCCAAATTGATAGGATTGGCCGAAATAGTTGTTGTTGTTATTGTTGTTGTATCTGTGAGGGACTGATCCCTGCCTCTGTTGTTGCTCTGTCTTTGGACAAATGGAGCAGTGATTTGAGGAGCGGTGACTTGCGTGTCTTCTACTTTCGGTTCTCTGTGATTTTGAGTAAGTTCCTCGTCAAGGAGTTTATCATAGAGATCCTCAAATGAGATGGGTGTGTCACAAACATGAACTGCTGTCGATAGTTCTTTGAACTCATCTACGAGACCATTTAAAGTGTGAGCCATGATTTGAGCATCATTCAAGGGATGACCAATGAGTGATAAATCATCAACAAGACTTTTCACTTTGCCCATGTAAGTAGCAACGGATTTGCCTTCCTTCTTATTGGACATGAGAGACGATAAAAGAGACAACATCCGGGTATTGGAGCGATTCGCATAAGTAGTCTCCAATTTGTTCCAAGCATCACCAGAAGTGGTACAATTGTTAATAGTTGGACTGATGGTGCTATGGACGGTTGCCTAAATTCCTAGAATAACCAAGCGATCTTGATGAGTCCAGTATATATAACCTGGGTCAGTGTTTGGTGGACAAGGTAGAGTTCCATCAACGAATCCAAGAAGCCCATAATCGAAGAGAAGATTGATCATTTGAGACTTCCAGGATGCATAGTTTCCTCCATTTTTCATGAGTTTGAACGGAATCTGAGACAAGGCATTGAGAGAAATCAGATTTCCATTAGGAGGAACAATGATACCTTGAGTGATGAGATTTGTTGGTGCTGAAGTTGTTGCCTGAGTTCTAGAGACAGCCGCTGAGTCAGTCAAGGATAATGGTGAAGGTGGTGTTGATATGTTATTATTTGGTGTACCCATTGTGATGGTGATTGACTGATAAAGAAGAGGGTGATTTCAGATGGATTGAGGTTTGAGAGAAAAAAATTATTTCTGTTCAATTGACAGAAAGGGCTCTAATACCATAAAAGATTTGATGAATGATATATTTTATTGACATCAAAGATTACAAATATATACAGTTTACTTTCCACTGATTGTGGATACAACAGGAAAGTAAATCAAGCTAATTGATGAGAGATTACAGGAATATTACAAGCTAATTAATGAGAGATTATAGGAATATTACAAGATGGAAATATTAGATCCTCATAAATGTTTATGCTCTATCACACACACATATATATATTTGGTTTGTTAAGCTTATTTTGTGGCAATGGTTTGTTTGTTTTAAACTTAGGAGTTCAAATTTACTCGAAACAAAGAGAGTGCCGGTACTCTGTTACATTTTCTCTTAATAGAGTGTTTATTAGTTGCAGACATTCACAGTACTATATAATATATATATTTTCGTTTAGACCTACATTGTGTAATCAGTTGTCCGTACTATATTTTAGTTTAGATATGCATTGTGTAATTAGTAATTTAGTAGTAAGATGAAACAAGATATATTGTTGATTGGTTCGCGCCTTATCATTTTTAAAATATATATTTTTTATATTTTAGAAATGATAAGGTGCTCATCTAAAAACATTAGTTAGAGAGAAATATACACTACAACAGATTGGGTCTTTTACAGCTTGAGTTTTACGGCACACATAAATAGCACGTCGTAAATGTTATCATTCACGACTTATATTTAATGCACGCCGTAATTGTGATGCATAATTTCTCAAAGACGGCGCGCATTTTAAGAACGCCGTAAAAAAAGAGGTTATTTACGACGTGCGTTCTTACAGCGTGCATATGAGGAACGCCATAAAAAAGAGAATATTTACAGTGTGCATATGAGGAACGCCATAAAAAATAGATTATTTACGACGCGCATATGAGGAACGCCGTAAAAAGTGAATGACTATTTACGGCATTAAGTGCAAGTCGTAATTGTGATGCATAATTTCTCAAAGACGGCACGCATTTGAAGAACGCCGTAAAAAAGAGATTATTTACGGAGTGCATATGAGGAACGCCGTAAAAAAGAGATTATTTATGGCGCGCATATGAGGAACGCCATAAAAAAGTGAATGACTATTTACGGCATTAAGTGCAAGTCGTAATTGTGATGCATAATTTCTCAAAGACGACGTGCATTTGAAGAATGCCGTAAAAAAGAGATTATTTACGGCGTGCATATGAGGAACGCCGTAAAAAAAATATTGTTTACGGCGCGCATATGAGGAACGCCATAAAAAAAAGATTATTTACGGAGTGCATATGAGAAACGCCGTAAAAAGTGAATGACTTTTTACGGCATTAAGTGCAAGTCGTAATAGTGATATATAATTTCTCAAAGACGATGCACATTTGATGAACGCCGTACAAAAGAGATTATTTACGACATGCATTTGAAGAACGCCGTAAAAATGAGATTATTTACGACGCGCATATGAGGAATGCCGTAAAAACGATATTATTTACAGCGTGCATATGAGGAACGCCGTAAAAAAGAGATTATTTACGGCGCGCGTATGAGGAGCGCCGTAAAAAGTGAATGACTATTTACGGCATTAAGTGCAAGTCGTAATAGTGATATATAATTTCTCAAAGACGACGCACATTTGATGAACGCCGTAAAAAAGAGATTATTTACGGCGCTCATTTGAGGAACGCCGTAATACATAATTTCTCAAAAACGGCGTGCATTTGAAGAACGCCGTAAAAAATGATTATTTACGGCTTACCTATTGCGTGTCTTTCCTAAAATGATGCAATATATGGATCATTTTGTTCGTCCAAATTGGTTCTCTATCGTGATGAATTTTGTTTTTTTCCCAATAAGTTCTTCATAAGGATCAATAACTATTAGTCTTGAGAGGTTTTCTATTATTTTTAAAAAAGAACCGAACCGTCGGAATCGAAACCGGAACAGTCAGAATCGAAATCGAAACCGAAACCGTTGGTTCCGAATATAAAACCAAAACCGTTGGTTCCAAATCGAAAATCAAAACCAATGGTTCAGAATTGAAAATCGAAACCGCTGGTTCTGAATCGAGAATCGGAACCTGGGTCATATCTAATTTCGAGTACGATTAACGATTGACCCTTTGATCTGACAGTATATGATTTTAACAAAATAGTTTAATTAAATGTTATAATAAAAAATTTTTAGTATCAATTTGTTTATCATATAAAAATAAAATTTAAATTAGTGGAATCGATCTACAAATAAAATTTTGATTGAAAAAAATCAATAAAAATTTAATAACAAATAGAGTTATATATAAAAATTATGCTTTTATTAGCACATTTAAAGCAACAGCAAGGTGGATAAGGCTTGGCTCATGATCACTCATGAGTGTCAGGTTCAATACACTATGAGAACACCAATTAATTGTGATTTATGTGTGATGACGATGAGCTGGTGGGTGTGGCTAGGCGGCTGGGTCTGCGTGGGTGTGGGCGTTGGCGTCGGTGGGTGGTTGCAAGGTCGTAAACACAATTTTTTTTTAAAACATATTAACGACGCGTTTAGTACGTCGTATTTGAGGGAATTAATGACATACACTGAATGCCATAAATGGTTTTTTAAAAAAACATATTAACGGCGCGCATTTGAAGAACGTTGTATATGAGGGATATCATTCACGACATACTGTTGAACGCCATAAATGAGTCATTTACGGTGTTCTTTGCGCTTAGTAAAAGAGGTCGTAATACAATTACGGCGTTTTTTAAAACATATTAACGACGCGTTTTGTATGCCGTATTTGAGGGATATCATTTACAACATCATCTAATACGCCTTGCAGCTGAACGCCGTAAATAGTCATTTACGGCATTTATTGCGCGCCGTAAAAAGCCTAATCTGTTGTAGTGATATATATATATATTTATGGAAAAAAAATTAAAAAAAAATTTGGGTGCAAGAACTAATTTTTTCTGATTTTTTTGAAGATAAAACATTTTAAAATAGGGAAATATGAGAAAAAATAGTTCTCAAATCCAAACAATTTCCAAATTTTTACCAAATGTGTATTTTAATTTTCTTAGGATGCATACAAAAAATCTCATCGAAAAATATTTGATTACATGTAATTTCATCTAAAGTGCTTAAAGTGTGAATTATAAAAGTCCTCATTATTAACCCCAAGGGGTGGTGCCGCCGGTCACTGAGGCAAGCCGTAAACTTGGATGTCCTAGGTTCGATCCCTAGCAGTCATGTTTCTCTTGGGGCCACTGGACGTTTACCCGGCTGTTAACTTCAGGGCCTCATGGAATTAGTCAAGATAAGCGCAAGCTGGCTGGACACCCATAGATACCAAAAAAAAAAAAAAAAGTCATTAGAAAATTACTCTATATAGCTTTCTAAAAAAAATTTACTCTATATATGCATATATATATATAGATACATAGATAGAGAGAGAGAGAGTTAGTGCGCACTGATGTAAATATATAAGGAAATTGAATGTGAGACATTCATTTTCCATGCTTTGACTAAGGAAGGTGTATTCAATTAGGATTTTAAAAGACTTTTAATTTAATGACTTTTATGGAATTAAAAAGTTTAGGTGTATTCAATGTAGATTTTTAATGACTCTTTAAAAGTCATGAGGTATTCAATACAAACTTTTATAGACTTTAAAAAAAAAAGTTTTTAAAAGTCATGTGGTATTCAATCAAGACTTTTTAACAGTCTCTAAAAGTTAGGAGATATTCAAAATCATAATGACTTTTAATGACTTTTAGTTATAACAAATCTCACAATTTGTCTTCCATTTTTACCAAAGACTTTGAATGACTTTTTTTTATAAAAATTAAAAATTAAAAAATTAAAAAATTAAAAAAATTAAAAAAAAAATTAGAAAGAATTTCACTTTAGAAGAAAAACATAAAACTCTTTGAAAAACATCAACCACCAAACATATGTTCTATTTTCAAATTAACAAATTTCAAAAATAAAATAAATCGAATAACTTTTAAAATAAATAAACATTATAAAAAAAAAAACATACAAACATTAATGATCTATAACCAAAAAAAAATGACTTAAAAAATAATATAAACAACTCTCCATCAACTATGTAATTAAGGACAAGAGATTTTATTTTATTTTTATTTTTTTTTACCTATATTTTAAAAGCAACTAAGCAAAACCGAAACAAATCAAATGAACTTCATTTATATAAAATAAAAATAATAAAAGACAAAAACCACAACTTAACCATGTCAATATAACAAAAATATTTGTATTTACATGATAAATATATATAATTTAATTAAAACAAAGTATACATTAGATTTAAAGTCAATGAAAGTCTATAAATGTCTATAAATGTCTATAAAATTCTTTTGAAATAAAAGTCTACGAAAGTCTTTTAAAATGAAAAATTTTCATAATCCTGTAAAGTCTTTAAAAGTCCATAAAATCTGCAAAAGTCATCCACTTAAAAAAAGTCTTTAAAAGTCTTTTGAAATCTTAATCGAATACACCCCCCTTAATGTGTATGCAATTGTCAAAACTTCTCCATAATGAGTGGCTCACGTTCAATGTCCTTATATATTTACATTGGTGCGCATTGATGTAAACGAGACCGTGTAAAATATATATATATATATAAAATCTCATCCAAAAACATGAAATTGCATGTAATTTCATTAAAGGTGTTCATTGTATTAAAAATAAGGGGGTACTGATAGGAAAAGTTCCATATATATACTACAATTGAAAAAGCTGACACATGATTATGTATCAGTATTTCAATGGTTGGGTGCAAGGATGTACCATGGGTTGGGCTAGGGTGGGCTATTGGATGCAAAAGAGCAAACAAAATATTATCAAACCTTGCAAGTGCACAAATCATAAACGATAGCACAATAGGCAAGCAAGGGTCGTTCCCACGAGGAATGAATTAACTATAGAAATTATGAATTTGAAAACACTAAATTAAGACACTCTATGAATCTCAAACAACTTGAATAAAACACAAATCACACATACGAATGGGGGGTTTTGAATTGTTTATTAGAAACTAAGAATGTGAATTAAACTTAAATTAAGAGTGCAATAGAAAATATATTTAGAAAAATCAATAAGGAGAAGCTAACTAGAGCTTCCTATCCACCACTAAACATTCATCCAATTCATAGACAATAAAGGAGTTAAAGATATCAAACATTATGAAGATATTCACGACAAGGTGTCGGCATCCCACTCGAGTCGTATAGATTCTCTCTTAGTTAGTATGTAAGTTGCATGGCATCTACATAAATACATGTATTCCAAATCATAACCTAGCATGGGTATTTACTAGATTTAATGATAGGAATCCATTAAGAACAAAGAGAATATGAATATCACATGAACCCTAAAACATGGTATTTATTCTAGGTAATTTATGAAACAACTTCCCTTAATTGAATCTTATTACAATTAATTGTTGCAGCCAAGGATAGATTTGTATGGTGTCCGACTTGTATCCTTGCAACATAAATCCTAGAATCATGCTCCTAAAGTGATCAATCAAAGAAACATAATAAAAGAAAGACAATTCTTATGGGGAAATTGAATTCATCATGTAAGAAAAATAATACTCCATTAATATATGTCTATGAATTTGAAATCATGCCTAGGGCTTCAAGTTAGCCCTAGCTATGAGAAGTTTAGTTACACATCATAAATATAAAAGCAATTAAAGACATTAAAACTAAAGAAAGGTAAAAGAAGAGAGGAATTAAATCTTTGAAAGGTCTTTAGACTTCATTCTTCAATAATGATTTTCTGCCCCCGCTTTTGAAGAAGCTCTTGGTATTTATAGGTGTTTCACCTTGGAGATCCCTAATTTTCTTTGATGTAGGAGACACACCAAGTTGGAGGATGATTTGAATAAGGAATGATAATCCTTTCCTAACTTGGGTCTCCTCTTTTGAAGATAGACTCCTAATTTGAGTTTAGGAAGTTTCTCAAACATGTCTTGATCTCTTGAAGTCATTAGGATTTGATATGGGAAGCTTTAGGACGAATCTTACCCAATTCGGGTTGGAAATACGCCAAAATATGTAATTACTACTGTTTGGGTTGCTATAGAGGTCACCAGCGGACTGCACCGTGGAATTCCTCTGTTAATTTCCGCTGCTTGTGTCGCTATGCATGCATGATGCACGAGCAGTGGTCTGGGTCGCGGTAGACTTTTCTAGATCTGACATTCGGTCACTAAATCAGTCATAACTTCCTCTAGAAAACTCGGATTGATGAACCGTAAAGTGTGTCAGAAACTAGACTTCTGGGGCTTTCCGAAAACATGTAGATCTCAATCTGGTTCAATCTAAGGAGAGAGAAATGGTCTTCATAAGTTGGATGTACTGCAGAGACATTTCTCCAAACTTCACTAAAAATCACCTTTTTTGTCAACAAACTCACTCCTAGAGCTATCTTCTATACAATCTCAATACACCCATTAAAACATTCAATTATACTAAAGAACATAACATAAAACATAGTAATTAGGGGTCTCAAATATCAACATTTATCGACCTAAGAGACCCACCCTAGCTTTTCTTTTCTAAAAAAATTTGAAGTGATAAAAATGAAAATAATTAATATTCCTAATCTAATTAGTAAGAAGTAGCTACATTTAAACTTGCTTGAAGACTCTTTTCAATTCACGATTCACGAGGCAAGTTTTGTTTTTTCTTATTTTCTTATTTTCTTTAATAATTATTATCTCTCTCACAAGGATATTGATATTATCACCCATAAATATAATAACCACACCAATATTTTAATAAAATAAAAAAATTAATTACAAAAATATCATAATAAAAAGTTACCAATAAGCACAAATTAATTTAATTAAAAATAAATCAAATACTATATACACTTATTAATTATACTCATATCTTCAATTATATCTCTTTATTTTATTTTTATTTTTAAAACCCTAATCCTATTTCAAGTATCAAAAATATTCAAAATCTCTCATTATCATAAAACAAAGTAATGGTAAAGAATTTTAAGATGACTCTGATCATAAAAATGCACTATTTCTTTATTTATATTTATTTTTTTGTTATGAACTCTATCAATAAACAAAAAGTTATAAGTAATTTTTTTTTAAAAAAAAAGATACTCAGTGCATATTGTTTGTGAAATTGGGTGTATTAATGACTTTACGAAGGTTTATAAATAAATTGTATTAAAATAAATACATTCATTACAATAAAGATACTATTAGCATTAAGATGGGTTCTTATAATAATGATTTAATTTTAAATCTTAGATATGTGTGTAATTATAAATATGGGTATACTTATCCTATTTATGAGTGGCAATATTGATCCGCACCCCTCTCACAATTCCTCAAATTTACTTAAACTTGAATACTATAATTTTTAGTTTATAAAATTTTAGGAGTAATCTAATTATCAATTATTCTAATTTTAAATTTACAAACTAACAATATTATTTAATGAATTTCTTTTCATTTTTGTTGAAATTTAGATACATGCTTCTTAAGTTAATTTTTTTAATTATTCTTTTGTTTTTAAATTTGTTAATAAATAGTAATATAAGTGCATATTTATTTCCCTATGAATGCTCCATCTTAACTAAATTAATATAATAATCAAATAGATTAGAATATTTTAGTATTGATAAGTTTGATCTTCTAAAAAATCATAAGATGCAATTTAATCAGTATTTGATTATATTTGTATTTCATGTTTATTTTATAATTTGTTTTAACTTTATTATTATTATTATTATTATTTTATTAATTGTGTTAACGTATTTATTTAGGATAAACCTAGCTATGTTTTATTGACCAGGTGAATCTTTATTTTTAATTAATACAATTTTCCCGTATTGTTAATGATCGGAAAAAAATTATTCTAGCATACCCTAGGGTTTAATCCTGGTTACGTCCCTAGTTGGATGCACTCGATGCACCAAATTAAAAATACATTCTATATTAAATTTTCAAAATTTTTGGTTTTGTGTTGTGTATGTTTTAACACTTGTAGAAAAAGAGAAGTAGGAGAAGAGAAGAAAAGAAGAGATGTTTGAGAAGTATTTTCATTGATATTAAGAACTCATTACACTCTGCTTGACTATTTATAACAATTAACAAAAGTGACACAACGAAATAGGAAATAATGGGGAGAAAATGGGTTCCTGTAAAACTTGTCTGCTTGGTTGAAGTACTACGAGAATTCAAAGAACCCATCAAAAGATCATGACCTTTCTGGCTTTTGTTGTTGGAGGTTGAAAAGTGGGTTTCTCTTTCTCATATGGATCCGGGAGCACAATTATTGCTAACAATCCACTTATTACAGCAAGCACAGCCGCTATCATAAATGTTGGCAAGTTACCGCCGCCAAATATTATATCCAACGGTCCAGCCATTACTGCCACTAGCATCTGTTGTTTGTAACTCTTATCAAACAACAAATTCGCATTTCATAATTAACTTGTTTAATGAAGAAAAAAAAAAACCTTTAATTACCTGTGGGATAACAATGGACAAATTAAGCACTGCCAAGGATAGCCCTGTCAATTTCAAAATGTCCAACTTTTTTCTATTAAAAATAAATAAATAAATTACAAACATTAAATTTGATTAGCATATATAATGTATAATCTCACGCAGTATTAGGTATGATGACCAAAATATTTACCTTGACCACCACCATTTATAGAGCAATATATGGATGCCATAGCAAATGGAATGCTGTATGTCATCTGCACAAAAAAAAATTAAAAAATTTCGAGGGTTTAATATAACCCTAGAATAAATCATCTCATCGGGAAAAAAAAAAAAATCAACCAACCGCGAGTGAAATGCCCAAAACCGCAAAGATAGCCCAAGCACCAAACAAGATGGATAATGGAGGGAATTCCCAATTTCTAGTATCAGGTTGTCCTCTCCACCAAACCTCGGCAACCTTGGAAATCTCCACCGTACATATCAACCCTCCGGCCAATATTAAGTTCCCTACACCCCATAACCTCTTCACTCCTCCCATGCGACGTCCCACTGGCTCTATCGCCAATGACGCCAATGCCAACACCACCGAGTTGAGCATCAGCCCTAACGACCCCGCCCGCACACCCACCTCGTACCTCTCCACAATTGACTCGTTCGTGCTCATTACGTCCCCTCTGAACACCTCCTTCCCTTGCCAGTCTGTACCGAATATAAGGATCGGAAACACCCCCATCCAGCTCAGAGACGTCACAAGAAAAAGCAACCACAACGGCCTCTTTAAATTCCGAAAAACAAATATCAACTCTCGCACGAATGACATATTTATTTGCGGCTGCTGCCCATTCGATAGCTTCTTTGCATACTCATCGCTCATTTGGTCCTCGCTTGTTGAAACCACAGCAATTAGAGTTAGAACCAACAAGAGGAGCAGGGCGATGAAGAAACAGCTCTTGATGTTGGCACAGTTTCTCTTGCAAGCGTCAGTTTTCGTGAAAGGGAAGTGCATGTAAAGGTTCGCGTAAGCTCCACAGAAGTAGCCTAGAATGTTGCCAATGGCCATGAAGAATGAGAACCAACTCATCCCTGTTCGCATGGCTTTGTGGTCTTGTAGGCAGAGATCGGCCAGCAAGGCACGGCATGGACCCTGTAACGCATTATTTGCTATGTCCAGTAACCAAAACCCTAATATAAAGAAACTCACTGCTCTAGGTTTGGCGGTCCCATCCAATGAGTCTCCGGTTTGGTACCCAATATCCTTGGCGAATCCGATGAGCATGTAGGCCACGGAGGCGATGCCAACCCCTGCAACGATGAATGGGCGGCGTCGACCAAAGCGGGAGGTGCATCGGTCACTTTGGAAACCCAAAATAGGCTGGACAATCATACCGGTGATGGCGCTATAGACCCAGATGAGAGAAGAGAAAGTGTGGGGAACACCTAAGCTCTGGACGTACGGGGACAAGAGGGAGATCTGTAGGGCCCATGAGTACTGGACCACGGTGGCGATGGAGGCAACGGCCACCAGCTTCCACGTAGAACATGACAACTGATCTACAACCACTACTTGTCTCCTTATCATAGCAATCTTAATAATGAGCAAGTGAAACTATCTTTTACAGGTGGGTATTGTACGTGGGAAAAGGCCGGTGCCGGAGAATTTGGATATCTCCGGCGAGAATGGTTGAAAGAGTAAAGATGGGCAGAGGTTGAATTTGTTAAGGATGAAATTTATATGACTAATTTTAGAGAACAGAATATAAAACTAGAATAACTTCAACAAAAAAACCAAAGGGAACGTAAAAATAGAGTGATAGATATTTATGGTGGACTAATTAAATTTGCTTCTATTTAAAGAGTTATTTTTGATGGTTAAACATGTTTTTTTGAAATGGGATTGGTTAAACTTAGGAATTCAAATTTAATCCAAAAAAGAGTATTGACCTCTGTTACATTTCCCACCTCATATATAAGAACTTATTTTCAATGGGATTCAAACTGTCCAATTAATTCTTTATGTATGTATCGACCGACCCATAAACATTATCAGCAAGAACATCAGCAGCTAATGCAACTTGAATATCCAATAATAACAAAAAATTGGTTGACTAGCAATTCTGTTCAATTTGTGCAAATTGCTTTATAGGTTCAAAATCAAAAATTTAATCAATTACGATCTAAAACATGTAGATGCACCATTAACAATAACATTGGAAAATTTATATCAAACTATTTTTCTTTTGTCCAATATATATATATATATATATATTTTTGAAAAAGCACTTTTATTAGAAAAAGAGAGCCACAAGAGGCTAGAATACAAGCAAAACCAAAACAAGCCCAGCCAAAGACAGCAATCCAACCAAACCACACCAAAACAACTGCCAAAAACAAAACAACTGCCAAAAATAGAACACAAAAAGGACTAGGAGAAAAAACATCGAACCATATATAGAAGGCCCAAAAAAGAAAGCACAAAACTACATCAGGATTACAAAGCAAACAAAAACACAAATGAAAACCCCAACTCAAACATCACTCTAAACAAGACTGTCACCACTTCTACTCGAACCACCTTTTGCCAGGTTGTCCGCAAAGAAATTCAAACCCCTTGGCATGAGTAAAGAGAAAGGCTGACTAAGCTCTACATAACACTTATAATGTCAAAAACCAGGTTTGCCAACTTGAGATTACCAAAATCTTTGCCGTTAATCCAAGAAATCGTGGATTTCGAATCACTAACAATAGTAATATTCTGACAAGCTAAACGAGTGTTAGAAGAGATCAGTTGACAAGCTTTGTGAATAGCAAGGACCTCAGCCGTATTAGAATCAACAACTCTCACATAGTAAGAAAACAAACATAGAACCTTCCCTTTAGAGTCTTTAACTACACCCCTGATACCAACTTCACCCGAATTACCTCTAAAGGACCCATCAACATTGAAGCAGATCTCATTACCAATAGGCGGAACCCAAGCCACATTCTTTTTAACTTTGTTGAACTGTTGGTAATAAAGTGTATATTTTGAACAAGAACAACAAGAGAATTTCTGAATAAGTTGGAGTACGTATCTCCTTTGTTGTATTTTCTCTGATTATTTCTTGATGAATAGCTAGTACATCACCTAGCTATTTATACTAGTCTCATAGAGTATTCTAGAGAGTGCAAATTAATAAGCACTTTCTTGGTACACACACATACATAGCACTTAGCCTTTTTGGAACTCTTAATACATGGTTCCTATCCCATACATGAATCTCCCCCATACATAGATTCTAGCAATACATGGAATCAACCCATACATGCATTTAGTAAAACTAGAACACTAAATACTCCTTGGAAAGTTCATTAACTTTAATACACCTCCTTAATGTGTTTTCCAGTAACTCCAAGCATATCTCTGAGAAACTGAAATTTGTCCCTTGGGAGGACTTTTGTGAAAATGTCTGCCAACTGTTCTTATAAGTTGCAAAACTTTAGTTGAATTTCACCACTTGCTTCTACTTCATGCAAATAGTGATATTTGATGGCAATGTGCTTAGTTCGACTGTGGTACACTGGATTTTTTGTGATTGATATAGCTGACTTGTTATCACAGTATAATTCAACCAAACTTTGCTTCTTTTCTCCCATATCATCCAAAATTCTCTTCAGCTAAATTGCTTGATTTGCAGCCCTTGCTGCTGCGACATACTCAGCTTTTGTACTAGACTGTGCCACACTATTTTACTTCTTTGAACCCTAAGAAAGTACTCCTAAGCCAAGCCTAAGACAGTATCCTGAGGTGCTCATCACGTCATCCAAAGACCCTGCCCAATCACTATCAGTATAGCCAACTAACTTTGCATTAGAACAAGGCTTGTACCAAATGCCAAAGTTAGTTGTTCCCTGCAAGTATCTGAGGACTCTCTTTGTAGTTCCAAAATAGACTTGCCTCGAACTCTACATAAATTTGGATAGCAAACTTATGGCAAATATAATGTCAGGTCTAGTGGTAGTTAAGTAGAGCAAACTACCAACTAAACTCCTATAAATTCCAGCATATGCCTTCTTGACTCCATTTTCCTTCTTCAACTTCTCACTTGGAACCAATGGAGTTGCAACTGTCTTGCATCCAAGCATCTTGAACTTTGACAAAATGTGTTCTATGCACTTCTTCTGTGAAATGAAGATGCCTTATTTTTCTTGATGAACCTCCATTCCAAGAGAGTAATGCATGAGCCCCAAATCACTTATCTCAAAGGAACTCATCATGTCATTCTTGAATCTTCTGATCATAGCTGGGTTGTTTCCTGTAAAAATTAGATCATCCACATACAAGGAAACAATAAGAATGTCAGCTTCTTCTTGGGTTTTCGTGTAGAGTGTAGGATCACTCTTACTTTTGACAAACCCTTGTTGTACAAAGTAGCCATCAATTTTCCCATACCAAGCTCTAGGAGCTTGTTTAAGTCCATACAATGCTTTTCTTAACCTCAACACCTTTCATTCTTCCTCCATGAAACCTTCAGGTTGATCTACATAGATCTCCTCTTCAAGTTCTCCATTGGGGAATGCTGACTTGACATCTAACTGGTAAATTTTTTAGCTTTTTTGAACTGCAAGTGCCACAAGAGTCCGAATGGTGTCTAACCGAGCATTTGGAGCAAAAGTTTCATTGTAGTTCACTTCATATTGCTGAGCATAGCCCTTGGCTACAAGTCTTGCCTTGTGTTTTTGAATGGACTTGTCTGGAGTCAGCTTGGTTTTGAAGATCCATTTCACCTCAATTACATCTTTGTCAGTAGGGCGATTCACCAACTCCCAAGTATTATTCTTTTTGATCATCTTCATCTCTTCCTCCATGACTTTAATCCACACAGCCTCCTTAGAAGCTTCTACAAAATTGTTAGGCTCAATAGAAGAGAAATTACAATTTTCATAAATCTCACTCAGAGGTCCTATCCTCCTAGGTGTTGTTTCTGGTGAGGAAAGCTCTTCTTCTTCAATTACTTGAGGAATTCTTTCCTCTGTAACATTCTAGTTGTTTATAGAATTTTCCTCTGGAATTGTGATGCTCGGTCTTGTAACCTACTCTCCCTCCCAATTCCAGACGGTATGTTCATCAAAGACAACATCTCTGCTTGTAATGAGCTTATTTGTTTCAAGATTGTAAATTATGTACCCTTTGGAAAGAGTGCTATAGCCTAGAAAGATTCCCTTCTTTGCTTTCTCCTCCAATTTGGTTCTCTTCTGAGAGGGCCCATGAATGTAACACACACAACAAAAGACTTTTAGATATCTTGTTGAAGGTTGTCTATCACTCCAAGCTTCAATTGGAGTTTGATTAGGCATGATTTTGGTAGGACACATGTTCAGCAAGGTGCTTCTGTCCAAAATATTTTTGGCAAGTTCTTCTCATGAAGCATAGATCTTGCCATCTCCATTACAGTTCTATTCTTTCTCTCAGAAACTCCATTATGCTGTGGAGTATAAGTCATTGTTAGTTGATGTTCTACTCCTTCTTCTTCACAGAATTGATCAAAGTGATGGGAGTTGTACTCAGTCGCTCTATCACTTCAAAGAGTTTTTAGCTTGTGACCACTCTAAGTTTTTACAAGCTGTTTGAACTTCTTGAAGAAACCAAAAACTTCATACTTTTCTTTCAAGAAATACACCCATGTCATTTTGGTATAATCATCTATAAACAGCATGAAATACCTATTTCTATTTTGAGAGGGTGTCCTCATAGGACCACACACATCAGTATGCATAAGCTCAAGAGGTTTTGTGGCTCTCCATGCACTACCAAAAGGAAAAGATTTTCTATGTTGTTTGCCCAGCATACATCCTTCACAAACAACATTCTTAGCTTTTACTATAGGTAAGTCATTGATCATACCTTTCTGATGAAGAAGCCTCAAGGCATTATAGTTGTAATTCCCAAATCTTTGATGCCAAAGTGTGGAATTATCAACTGTAGCCGCAATAACTTTAGGACAATGCCAAAGAATAGGAAAGTTTCTGCTTCTTCCCATGTTCACCTCAACAATCTCCATATCATGTTTCTTATCAAAGATTCTACACAAATTTCCCTCAAAGTGCAAAGAATACCCATGTTGCATCATCTGACCAACACTTAATAGATTTTGGTCTAAATAAGGGAATAGAAGAACATCTTTAATGAATCTAATATCTTTCTTTGTTTGAACAGCCACTGTGCCTTTGCCTTTGGACTCCACCAGGTCACCATTCCCCATCTTGACCTTAGTCTTGATAGAAAGGTCTAAGTCAGTGAAAATGCTCTCTTTAGCTGCCATATGATTGCTACAACCATTATCAATGAACCAAGTATCATTGATTTCTTCCACTGCAGCTTGGCAAGCAAAGAACAAATGCTCTTGATTTTCTTCAAAATAGTTAGTCTGATGCTTTTTCTCCTTGTATCGGCAATCTTTTTCTCTATGGCCAAACTTCTTGCAGTTTGTACACATGGGCTTCCCTTTGTGAAAACAATCTTTCTCCAAATGATTGGTCCTTTTGCAAGTACCGCACGGTGGATATTTATTTTGTTTAGCCTTCCCTTTGTCTTTCTTTTGAGAAGTTTCACCCCTGAACTGGCCTTTATTCTTCTTTTTGTAGTCACCTGATTTTGAATTCTTCAGGTTGACTTCGGATTGGAAGGCATTCTCCAGAGACTCTCCACTCATTCTGCTCAATCTCTACTCATGTGCCTACAATGATCCCATAAGTTCTATAATGGTTAGAGTAGATAAATCCTTGGATTCTTCAATGGCTGCCACCACATGATTATATTTTTCAGTGAGGCTAATTAAGAACTTCTGAACAATCCTTTGTTCAGTAATATCTTCTCCATATGTTCTCATCTGATTCACAAGATCAATCACTCTGGTGCTATACTCCGTAGCATTCTCAGAGTCCTTCATCTTGAGATTCTCCATCTCTCTTCTCAAGCTTTGAAGTTTGATGGTCTTGACCTTTGAATTCCCTTGGAATTCCTGCTGCAAAACCTCCCATGCGTACTTGGAAGATATGGCTCTCTTCAGCCTAGGAAAAATGGCATCACTCACTGCTTGTTGAAGCACAAACAATGCCTTAGCATCCCTTTGTTTCTCATTTTTGTCAACAACTACATCATAACTTCCTTTTGTAGGAGCTGTCACCCCTCTTTCTACCACATCCCAAAGGTCTTGTGATAGAAAAAATGTCTTTATCTTGATATTCCAGTAATCATAGTTCTCACCACCAAAGATGGGAATTGACTGAGAAGCACCAAGACCTGCCATATTGATTGCCGCCTACGAACGCTTGAGTGCTAACGCCCCAGTAAGATCAAACCAGGCTCTGATACCACTTGTTGGTAATAAAGTGTATATTTTGAACAAGAACAACAAGAGAATTTCTGCATAACTTGGAGTACGTATCTCCTTTGTTGTATTTTCTCTGTTTATTTCTTGATGAATAACTAGTACATCACCTAGCTATTTATACTAGTCTCATAGAGTATACTAGAGAGTGCAAATTACAAAGCACTTTCTTGGTACACACACATACATAGCACTTAGCCTTTTTGGAACTCTTAATACATGGTTCCTATCCCATACATGAATATCCCCCTACATAGATTCTAGCAATACATGGAATCAACCCATACATGCATTTAGTAAAACTAGAACACTAAATACTCCTTGGAAAATTCATTAACTTTAATATCAACACATTATCAACACATTCTGTCCAATAATTTGTAAAAAGAATTTCAATGTCTATAAGAACTAATTCGTGGCTTGTACAACTGATCAATAGAATAAATTAGTTATCAGCTATAGATTTGAGCCATCCTACCAATATTACATCAATAACATGCAAAACATTCATAGGAAAATTTCCATAGTGTCAAAGTCTATATATGTAAGCAGTTGTTCGTCATCTCAATCCAATCATTCGAAATAAGTACCTGTCAACTTCCATAATAAGCTTATGATAACAAAAGAACTTCAATCTACAAAGCATAAATACCTTCTGGCAACATGCATTTGGCTATCATCGTCACTACTTATTTGATTAGATTCATCATCTACTTCACCATAAAGATGTTCTTCCACATATTCATATTCATTTTCATCCATTTTGTGATCATACCACGAAATTCATGGCAGCGGATGGATTGGCTAATCTGTCTGTCTCCCTTTGTTCTCTTCGCTAGTGGGATTCTCCTTCTTTGGAGATTAAGAAAATTCTTCTGTGAGACACCTGGAAGATTCCCAATTTTTGTTTCTCTTAGGAAGTGCTTTGATTGTTTGTTTGCCTTGTTTTGTCAGCTTTTCTTGTGTTTTCTCTGCACTCTCCTTTGCATATGGTTAATTATTCTTTTGTCAAAGAGAGTTATTAAAAAAAAAAAAAAAAAGTGCACAAGTTCATCATGCTAAATTAAATTCAGTAGGATTTGCTCGAAATATTGGCTCGTACGTATTCAAAAGCAATTTGAGCATTTAGGTCACTTAGTGTTTTTCTTGCCATGCTAAGGGTCATATAGCTTCTCATTGTCCCTGTCATACCTTAGCTTTGTAATCAAGAGTTTGATAACTTTCCCACAGAAGAAAAAGAAAGGGAAATTGTTCATCCTTTAAAGAGTTTTGATTAGGCTTTTAGATGATTCTGACAGATATGATGTTGGACCAGAAGATGCCATGCATAGGATGTATCCCGACCATACTGGTACGTAGGTGAAGATGATTGAAAACGTATTAGCATATTTCATATACATTTGTTTCTTGTAATTAAGGATAAGGTTTATAAGTTAGTGGTAGATTGTCAACTTCAGCTTATACTCTTGAACCCCATGCATCTTCATTCTCTTAGTACTACTTAGATTGACAAGATATATCCCAACCTAGAGAAAATTACCCACATATATAAATGTTTATTTTCTATCAAAAGAAGTTTATTATGATATTCTTCCTATGATTTTCACTCATATTCTTTTAGGAAGACCTTGGCTATATGATCAAGATGTACTCCTAAATAACTAAATTGTTGTAGTGATAAACTGATAATACTTATGTATTTACACATTCTGATAGTTACTTATAGTGTGAGTCTTCCTGTCAAATACCTTCTAAGCATAGCTTGAGCATTTTGATGTCTAGGTATCCTCGAGCAAGCTAGACAGTTCTCTTAAGGTTGTTCATGGTTTTCTCCCCTTGTCAAATTCATTGATTTTGCACCCTTATATAACTCACAATATTCTCAATATACATAGAGAGAGATTGGAATCTTGACAATTCTCAAATCTCAAGTAAGTACCACAATGATTGATGTAGCGGAAGCTCTGTCAAGAAAAACCTGCAAGAAACAAATCGAAAACAACCTATTAAAGTTCCGTTGATTCGCGCACGAATACCGGAAGATTAGGCTTCAAGTTCATTGATTCACAAGGAATACCGAAATTGGGAGATAATTACATAAACTCTAAATTTTATAAATCAAAAACCGAATTGACTTTTGGCTTACAGGATTATTTAAAGCAAAGAAATCCTAACCCTAATCGTAATCCTTGCAGAACAAGAAAAACGAGCTTAATTACAAAAAATCACGAAAATTACTAAAAAAGGTAAAATTGAGATTAAAGTGGAAACTACTACCACGGAGAATTCTAAGAAGACCAGAATTGACGGAAGTCGATTCGGACTTGGAAATCTCAATTTAATGCGAAAACGAAACATTCCTAAAATGGTAAAAATGGCCTTTTCGGGACCTAAACGACGGAATTCAGCTAAAAAAGGGTGTGCCACAACAGCGATGTGTTGTTGATTATCTCCTCTCTCGCCGAAATGCTTCAACTATGAAAGTTTCACATCATTCCGACTCCATCGCTTGGCCTATCTTCTTGGTCTTTTTCCGATCCCACCCCTCCATGCATTCCAATGCCATGTAATCCAATTCTGCTGCATCACTGATGATGAGGAATTTTTTTTTATTCCATGTACAAAGTATATTCTGTTAATCGCCAAAATTGGCGAAGGACCAAGGAAGAATTTTCCACCTCAACACAAGGAGAGTATAGGAGAACAGATACCCTCCGGCTACCCCGACAAAGGCAGACCCTGACTAAATCCAAGTGCACACCTCCTCTAGTGGGGTCCGACCCAGCCTTCCCCCAGCTTTTTAAGGACCCCGCCAACATCTTGGTTCATAAACAACGTCCGAGTCGGAGTACACGTTAGAGCCTGCAGAGGGGTCCAAAATCATCATACCCTGGTCTCCTATAAACCCCGCAGCACCCCGACACGGAGTTCCACTGAACATCCTGCTACAGTATCAACCCCGCAGCACCCCGACATGGAGTTCCACTAAGCATCCCGCTATAATACCAGTTATACATCCCCCTACTTCAACAGTAGGATACTTACTAGCTTGCACTTTCTGATATAGTCAGCCCGCCAAGCAAGAAGGTACCATGCAGATTCTCATACCAGAAAATAAAAGCACCATAAAAGACCCATTAAAACGCTGCCACACAAAGGAGATATACTTATACTTATCGACAGGCACAGATTCACCATCACCACCATCTCCATTACTCACCAAATTTCCATACCTTGTTGTTAACCCCTAAAAACATAGTTCGTATATCTGTAATGCAAAGTGACGATCAACAAAAACTCATTCTTATTTAATTTCCTATGTTCCATATCATACTTGCATTGACAGGGACATAGTCGGTATCAAACTACGTAATACCCCTCCGACCAGGATCAATCTCGATCATGGTCCTTTTAAAATTGTTATTTGGAATTTCATCCCATTGACGATTTTCTGATAACATATTCATTTAGAACTCTAAATATTAATTTGTTTCAAAAAAAAAATCTAAATATTCTATATGTACAATGAATTTCATATCAGACGACTAGGGACTCTAAATAATCTAATCTAATTATACATAGTTAAGGATCAATAAAAGATCAAATTTAGTGACAAAAAACATATCGTTCCCATTCGTCACTTAAAGTTTGTTTCTAAAGATAATTAGTTACCATACAAAATGTTGGTAATCATTCAAAACATCAATGACTATAAATTTAGTTGCTAATTGTGGTTTGTAGGTTCTGTTTAGCTCAAGAGCCGCAATTTCGTTTGCTGGCATCCTAGCCAAAAGGGGGTCTAGGCAAGAAGAGGACTTCATCCAGTCGGGGACGTTATGATCTTCACTCTTTTATCTGTTCTGTGGTCTTTGTGTGCTGGGAGGGTTGGGTGTTGGTTCTCTGGTTGTGCTTTGTTTGTTGGCAGTGGTGCCTTTGTTGTATGCTCTGTTCTTGGTGGCTATGGGCCTTTGGTTTTTCTTTTGTCTTGGTCCTGGTTGCTTTGTTGTTATTTGCCTTTTTCTTTCTTCTCAATAAAGATCGCCGTTTCAAAAAAAAAATAAGTGACCAATATTTTCATCACTTATAGGCAAAAATTGGGGTTACTAAATCTAAGAATTGGTTCGTTGCTAAAGATACATATCTTGACTTAAAGTTCGTTGCTAAAGATAATTAGTTACCACAATCTTGTCACTAATTGTAATTAAATTAGTGTCGGCTATTTTCATTAATAAAAGATATGTATCTTTAATGAGGAATTTATTACTAATAAGAAGACTTTTAGCAACGAACACCTGGTTACAAACATACTCCATTTGGTCACTACATATATTTATATTTTGTCACAAAATATTTATATTTTCACTAAAGATCTCATGAATAGCAATTAAAAGTTTCGTTTCTTATTGGTTACACTTGGTCACTAAAATATCTTATTTAGTTATATGAATTTTAGTCACTAATAAACTCCATTTCATTCCTAAAATAATCTTAATAGTAATGAGTTATTTGGTGACTAAATGCCTACAAATGATAATAATATGATGATATAGACATGGACAATTAATTTGATTATTTTATTCTTGATAATAATACAACTTCTTTTTTTGTTAAAAAAAGTACATAAACAAGAAATTTGACATTTAATAATTAAAATTGTTGTATCTCAATATTTGATGTGTATTCCAAACTACAATTCTAAAAATAATAAAATATGAAACAAAAGTATCATTGAAAATTTTATAACTCCAACATAGAGCTGCCCATGGTTCGATTTTGATTAGAAATCGCCTGTTAGGTTTTACGGGTAGCCAAAACCGTAACCATAACCAGCCTAGCCAGTTTGGTTAACGGCTTTTAACTGCCGATTAGGCGGTTCGGTTACGGTTTAGGAACCGTCCGATTCCAGTTCGTTTCTGGTTTAAAACTAGTTTTTTTTTTTTTTTAAATACATGAACAAAAAATTATATAAGTGTGATTGAACAAAGTATAAAATAAAATAAAAATTGAACAAACATTTTCATTCGTAATATATTTCACTTAGAATTTATAATGTATTTCAAATGAAATATTCAATTGAAGTATTTAACAATGTTTAAAAGAAAATAAATTGAAATTTATTAATAAATACAACTTTACAATATATATTCACATATATATATAGAAATTGGCCTTGAATTCAAATATCCAATGTAACAAAGTTAAAATTCAAAAAAAAAATAATAATAATAACAAAAAATAACAAAAAAAAAAGGGTCTTGCACTTAATTTTGACCACAATTAAGTTGTCTATGTATCCTCCACCAATGTAGAGGAATCAAATGTCACGTAGTTCTTTTACCTTTAATTAGATGTTTGGTGTTGGAGGTTGGAAGTTGGAACAGAATCTATTCGCTGCCTTTCGTTCCCGTGGTTTGGTTATCTTCGAAGAAGTCATTCATTATCTTCGGCTGGAGCTCTTATTATCCGTATTATGCCTTTGTCCAATCATCAACACACACCTGGATTTCAAGTGATTGTGGACACATAACCGACTGTCTTGGTTCCAAAATATTTCCACCAGCACTAAATTCTTATTCCACAGCAACGGTAGAAACCGGCATTCCAAGAATTTGTTTGGCAATAATAGCCAAAATTGGATATTCCTATTCATGGCCCTTCCACCAAATCTGGATACTAAATTTATCTTCTAAAAAGTCATGATTAAATTCTAAATACCGGTCAAACTCAAAATTCAAGTCAGATGAGGATGGATAAGATGTTTGTAATTTTTTGGCTCTTTGGGAAAACAACTTATCCCCTAAACCCTTTAATTTAAATTTTGAGGAAGTAGCAATACCACTAGATGTGGGTTGGGGTTGTGAAACCGACATGTTCAACGACGGACCATATATTCTAAGATATTCATCATATAATTCATAAAGCAAAGTCTTAACGGAATTACAATAACTAAGAACATCAACTTCTAATCCTAAACTTTGGTAATAATGAGTTAAATAATCCTGCAAACATTCTAATTTAAATTGTGAATCAAAACATGATGCAAGCAAGTAAATATTTGGAATCTTCCTACAATATTGTAACCATATTGTTTTCATGGCAGCAACATAATCACTTAATTGAACATCGAATTCACACTCACTGAATGCACTAGCAATATTAACACTTTGAATAAGAAATAAATGAGTAGTGGGATAGTAAACACTAGATAAAGCATTAGTAACATCATTAAAAACACGTAACAATTCAAGTATTTTTATACATACATCTCAATGGTTCAATTGAAGAGAAATTGAAGGAACGTTATAAGTAATAAAAGAAATTAATAATTCCTTACCCGGACTTATAAGAAGCCAGTCTACGTGCAATCCTAGTGGACCTTCGAGTAATAGTAGTATCATCTAGTATCATCTAATTGGTCTAATATAAGCAGAAAGAATTTGTAATCCAGCTTGAACACACAAATTTAAAACATGGCATGCACATCTTTGATGAAATAATTTACCCCAAATAACATAGGAATATATGCAATATTGCTTGCAGTATTATCAAAACTAATTGCAAAAATTTTGTTTTGGATATAATACTCTTGAAAAATCATTTTAAGGAGTTGAAAAATATTTTGAGCTGAATATGAGTCATCGAAAACACAAAATGTAAGAATCCTTTTTTGCATATCCCAGTCATTATTCATATAATGACATGTCACACCCATATATGAATGACTACCAAAATTGTTGCTCCTTATATTAGCACATACGGAAATGCAACCTTGAAATTGATAAAAAAAAAAAAATGATTTCAATTTTTTTTTCTTTTTTGTAAATGGTATTTAGTGTACGTGTGAGGGTGGATCTAGGAACACGTTGCATTGCAGGATTTAATATATTTTGACAATAATTAACAAAACCTACTTTCTTATCAAAACCAAAAGTTAAGTGTTCAACTGCAACCATTACTGCTAATTCTTCCCTATTTTTTTTTTCAAATGTATAATGAAACAATTGATTAGACGGAGTTCCATACCTAGAGATTTGGGCTTGATTACTAGCCTTCGCGAATTCAGACGGGTGACTTTTTTTGATATGGGTCCAGTATGTGCCATATCTGAAGGATTTATTGGTCTTGTTTGATTTGGGGCAGAAATTGCATTGGATTTTGATCGTTCCGTCATCTAACTTAGTTTTCTTCATATTCACTTTGAAGAATTCAGACTTCATCGGCTTTTCTTCTTCACCTGCAAAAAATTCATCTGAAAGGGGTTGGAGGTCAGATAGATTTCCATTAGTATTAGGGGCATTGGGATTGGGGTCAGGTCCGTCGGGAATTATTAGAGGGGGATTATGACTAGAAGGGAGATCATATCCAAATTAAGCTTGAAGGAACTCATGGTAAAGTCAGTTGTCGTAATTGACATCATCACCAATGTGTTCCAACAAATTTTGCATTAGACCTTTTCTTTTGTCCAAATTTCTTAAACCTTCTCCCCCACTTGCCATTGAAAAATTAATAATATATATATATATATATGTGTAAAAATATTGTTGGAACAATAGTATGTAAGTTGGTAACACTTAAAAAAAATAGATGATCAAAAAAAATTGTTGGGATAATAGTTGTAACACTAAATTTTTTTTGATGATTGTAAATAAAAAATAGATGATTGTAAAAAATAGAATAAATAAATATTTATTAGTTTATATGAGAAATGAGAAAGAAAAATATAGAATGTATAGAGAATTGAGAATTTGAGATTGAGAGAAGTTGAGAGAATGAGAATGGTGTGAGGGGGGGGGGGGGGGGGGGGGGGGGGGGTTTGTATTATTTATAGGATTATAGTGGAGAGGGGCAGATTTGCAATTAGAAAAAATGAAGGGCAAAAAAAAAGACCCATAGCCGTTGGCAGAAGATGACCATTCAACGGCCATCTTCCCAATGGCTACTCAAATTTTTTTTCAAAAATTGTGCTACGTGGTAGCTTCTGATTCGTCCAATTTTTATTTCCTTTTAAGAAAACCAATGGTTAAAACGTCGTTTTTTGGCGGTTTTTTTTTTATCCTAACTGTAACCGAACCGTAGGTTAACCGGTTTCTAACTGCCAGTTTTGATCACAGTTTTGGTTACGGTTTTGATCATACAGTTTCTGTTCGAAACCAACTGAAATCGTCGGTTTAACCTAAACTATGGCCACCTCTACTCCAATATTGTCTAGGAATGGGAAAGGTTAAATCCTTTGACCCAATGAAAAGATAACTATTATGCAATAAATAAAAAGCAAATGTCATTCATAGAAAAGAGTTTGTAGTTTATTTACAACACTCGCAAATAAATAAATCAGAAGATAACTAAAAATAAATAAACCATAAGATAATCAATCAAAAATCCAACCACATATTTTGTAATATATTAATTTAGAAATAGAATCATCAAATATTGCATTGAGTTCAATTATTTTATTAGCAAATGAAACAAGGAAAAAAAAAACATAAAGTGTACAAGAAAAAAAAGAAGACAAATAATAAGTTTTTTTTATAGTTTTATATGTAAGGAAAAATCGTATTTTAGTCCATGTAGTTTGTATTAATCTGCATTCAGTCCACGGTTTTTTAGAATTGTAATTTTTAGTCCATAATTATTGTGACAATAGGGATTGTAGTCCCTACCGTCTAATTCCGTTAGGGCTTCATTGAATTCTGTTAACTCAACGAGGGTAAATAGGTAAATTCATGAACTAGTTTCTAGAAGGTTTAGTTTCTGAAGGGTATAATTGTCATTTCAGAAATGAAAAAAAAAAATTATAAAAATAAAAAGATGTGATACCTATCTATTGGGCCACATAACAAAATCCCTAGCCATCTCCCTGTCCACGATCTCCATCTATTTCTCTCATCTGTCTCTCTCTGTAATACCCCAATCCCATAAATTTACCCAAGTCCATAATACAAACCCAAATATATGGCCCAGACCCGTGTCTGAATCCAAGCTCAAGATAAACATTCACCGTTGTGCAGAAAAGTATAAAGATTAAAATAATAATAAAATAAGTTGAAGAGGCAAAAGATGGGCAGCTGGCGCCTGGCTGCATTACATTATTTGGTGGCAAAATTTGGTGATAGGTGGCAGGATGAAATAAAGAATATAATATGAAGGGAGAAAGGTGGTAATTGATTTGGCGTGAGATAAGAATAAAATAGAATAAGAAAGAAGGAAAGAGAGATATGTAAGATAAAAAAGAGACTCGGCAAGGCACAAACAAAACAGAAAAACAGAGGAAGAAAAAATAGAAAGAAAGAGAGAGAGAGCTGGTGTGTGCGCGTGAGAGAGATAGAGAAAGAACAAGATCTAGAGAGAGAAAGAGAGATGTAGATTAAGTTTTGGGAGCTGGAAATACATACCAGATCAAAGAGATGGAATAAGAGATTTTGAAAGAAAAATAAAAGGAATTGGAGGAGAGAGAATAGAGGTTCATTGATAGCATAACAGAGAACAGCAGCCGTGAAGAAAAGAAAGAGAGCAACAAGATAATATGAGATTGAAGAGAAATAGATAGTAGTAGATATGTGTACCGTATACACAGGATATTCAAATAAGTAATGATGATTTTGTGAGTTTGATATACAATAGTTTTATTAGATTATCCCAAATTCTAACTAGAGTTTTACGTATTTTAGGGTGGATCCAGAAATACATAAATCCAAACAGAATCTAGTCCCAGAACAGATTTGAGCACATGAGATATGTGAGTGAAAACTTTTTATTAAAAGTTATTTAGAATTATATGTTTAGATTAAGTTAATTTAGAGAATTATTAGAAATAAATGATTTATTCATTTATTTAGAAAATAGATTTTTAAATGATTTGAGATGATTCAAGATGTTTTAAGAAATGTTTAGATTTCTAGAATTCAGAAATAGATTAATTATAGTATTAGATTTGTTGAACAAGATTATACAAAGAAGAATAGTACAAGTAATTTCAGACAGATTCCTAGATTTTCAGATTCATGTTATTTATGAGAATTTTCAATAAAGAAAAGGAAATAATATTTATGCATGTTTTGAGAAAAGTATTTATAGAGTATGTATGTTCAGAAAGAGATTTCAAACAACAGATGTGTACCCATCCCCAGCAGTATCAGATTCAGATTATTGGCCTTTGGGGCTTATGCACATGTGTATGTCAGAGTTAGAGTCACTCTGCACATGTATAACAGATGTTTGTCCTCAGCTATGCGTGAGACCAGAGAGATCAGGGACACATATGACATATTTCCCTTGGTACTAGTTTGGTATAGATTTTTAGATTATATATATATACAGTCTCGTTCTCATGCAGACGTCCTGATATAACTTCATAAGGATATAGAATATGAGCCATTAGTTTTGATAAGTGCATACACACTTAAGTCAAAGCATGTAAAACTAGTGGCTCACATTCAATATCCTTATGAAGTTATATCAGGACGTCCTCATTTGAAATTTTCTATATATATATATATTATACTGATTAGGATCAGTAAAGGAAGAAAAAAGATTATCAGATATATGAGAATGAGAAATTCAGTAGTATTTGATTTATAGCACTAAATATTTTAGAGAAAAGAGATTTGTTCATAAAGCATTCCAAATTAAAGATACTTTTAATGGCCTTATTGCATAATTTGTAAAGATTTATAGCAACAAAGATTTGACTGGAGCAAACCTTTTTATATAGTAGTATAATATTATATCAAATAGTTCTGTAAATGACATAAATAAATATATATATATATATGTATATAAATGTTCAGGTCAGTGCACACTGATATAACTTCATCAGTTCGTTGAATGTGAACCTCATATTTACATACTTTGACTCAAAGTGTATATACACTTGTCAAAACTTCTCCATAATATGTGGTCAACATGCATTGGTACTGATGTAATTACATCAGTGTACATTGATGTGAACGAGGCCGTATATATATATATTAGATTTGTAAAGAAATAATGTTTAAAGTTTCTTAAAGAAAAGTATTATTTGATTTTAAGATTGTAAGTTATTTTTAAAAAGGAAATGAAGATTTTACTATAGATTTATAGAAATTTAGTTTTATTTACATAGAAGATATTTAGTTAGTTCTCAGCCTCTATTACAAAACATATTTAGATTACAAGACAGTTTTAGATTAAATCCTGATTAGTTTCAGGAAGAGATAAAGAATTCAGAAAGAAATATAAAAAGATACAGTTTCACAAAGAGATACAGAATTCAGAATGAGATATAGAAACAGATACAGAATAGTTTTCCACAGATTAGATTAAGTTTAGCCGACATAAGCTTATTAAGCATTAATGTTTTCATAAAGATATTTATTAATTTCAGAAGCATAGAGAAAGATATGTTTTAAAATTTATTCAAAGATAATAGTTTTAATAAAGTTTCTAGAAAATAAAAGATGTTTTCAAAGTTTGTTCCACTCAGCGAGCGTTAGCGCTCATTCTTTTATTTTTAAACTATTTTTCGGAGATAATCACCAAGTTTGTGCAGATTTTTTGATATCGTGAGATAGGCCACATGTGATGACAGAAAATGGTAGTTCATGATTTAATTAAAGCATGCAAATGTTTATATTTTCAGCAGCATGTTGTATGGTTGGTTTTGTATGGATTTCAGATGTCATATTTTTCAAAACTAGTTTTGATTATGTTATGTTCAACAAATGGGTCCAACACAAGAAAAGCAAAAATTTCTTATTTTAACTGAGTTATATTTTTATGATGGGCCATAACCCATGGATTTAAATTACACTTTAGAAAAGCCAAGGTGATAGTTTTAAAGATTTTGTTATAAAGTCACCTTGAGATTCGTATGATTTTCTATAACATTTTCCAGAAGATTCAGTTTTCAATAAGAAAGATCGAGTTTCCACAAAATTCTCTCGGAGACTCGGACTCAAGATAGGAGTCGGGGTGGATCCAGTCACTCTCTCTCTCTCTCTCTCTCTCTCTCTCTCTCTCTCTCTCTCTCTCTCTCTCTCTCTCTCTCTCTCTCTCTCTCTCTCTCTCTCCTTATCTCTTCATCTTCAACATCAAACACCATTACCAAACCCTATCCACTGCCACAAGCCAAACCCATCGCCACCGCCACGACCACCAACCGAGGGCAACCAATCAATCACAATTGTTTTTTTTATTTATTTTACTTTTGTGACCATCGACGAACTGTTGAGAAAGAGATGGAATCGACGGCAACATGCGACAACTACTATGGCACTAGGCAGACGGAGGTGGCATTCGCAAGACTCTAGCGACACCACAACGAGAATGCGATCATGAAAAGGAGACAAGCGATTTATTTTTTTGTCGATTTGAAGGTCGCGATGAAGGTTTTATTTCTGGAAAAAAATGTGTGTATTATCTGTAAAAATGTATTAAGGTTTTGTTATTTCAAAAGTTAATTTGGTTGATTTTTATTTGAATTTCATTTTGGGTGATTTTGAGATTTTGTTCTTAGTTTTTTTTTCCTCCGTGAATTTGATGTGAATCAGTTGTGAGTGAATTTTTTGTTAATTTATTGTGTTATTTGAATCTAAATGTGGTTTGAATATGGAACTAGTTTTGTGCTTGTGGGTTTGGCTGTGTGAAGAAGATGAACAGTTGAATTTTTTTTTTTTTTTTTTTTTTTACATTTTGAGATTTATTGTATCCATTCTGACTTTTAAGACTTATTAATGCCTATTCGAGACTTATTGTGAAAAAGATGAACTGGTTCTGTGTTTATGGGTTTGGCTGTGTGAAGAAGATGAATTTGTTTTAATTAAAATGGTCTTTTTAGTTAAAATTTAAAGGCTAATTGGCATGAATACCCCCTGAACTATACCCGAATTTGCACCTTACCCCCTGAACTTTTTTTTTTCGCCATTAAACCCCTTGAACTCTTGTAATTTGGCAATCGCTGAAAGAATTTGCCCCCTCACCAGGGGGTAGATTCCTTCAGCGATTGCCAATTTACGAGAGTTCAGGGGGTTTAATGCCGAAAAAAAGAAGTTTAGGGGGCACAGTGCAACTTTTTGAAGAATTCATGGGGCATCTGTTCCAATTAGCCAAATTAAAATTAGTCACACATAAGACAAAATTAAGGGTAAAATGGTAATTTGAGGTAAAAATTACATTACTCACACAAAAGACAAAATTAAGGGTAAAACGGTCTTTTCAATGGGATCAGCACACATCAGGGGCATTATGGTCATTTAACAAGTCTGACATGACAGAATTTGTCCTTTTGATGGATTCTGTCACATAAGGACTAAAAATTACAATTCCAAAATATAGTGGAGTAAACATAGATTAAGGCAAACTACGGGAACTAAAATACAATCTATCATGTAGGTAAAAAAGAACACTAAGCTTATGTGGTTTTACATTTTGTATCAGATTAGGGCTGTGATTTAGGATGAAGAGGGCTATGTTATAGGTGCTCAACCAATGAAAATACTCCAAGTTTTAATTATGGAAAAATTATGATATAATAATATATAGATGATAATATTAGCTTGATTCATCCTATTATTTTAATAATATTAATTAATTAATAATATCTTTCTATTTTGTTGCCCATGATTGTAGGATACAAAATCAATCTCTTTTCCTTTCATGATTTTAATTTCCAATCAAAAAATAATAATAATAAATAATTTCCTATTATTTCATACATTATTGTCTAGTCTAGTGTACATTATTATTTAATATATTTTCACGGTAAAAAGCTAACTAAATATTGAAGGCTTACTATCTTAGTATCGATTTTTCTTAACATAAGTTTAATTCAAATACAACTAATAAAAATATGAATTATAAATACAACTAATAAAAATATGAATTATAAACTTAATTATTACTTTGTAAACGATAATACAATACATATATTTTACAATACGTTCATTTATTATAAAACTAATACATTTATTACTTCATAACATGTCGAGTATAAAAAATGAAGTGCATTTTTGCTCACCCCCTTTCAAGTGGGGTAAGCATTACCCCCCTCTAGAGGTGGCATCGGTTCGGTTTGGTTCCGGTTTCGGTTCCAAACCGTCGGTTTCGGTTTTTAGGCCACCTAAAACCGAAACCAAAACCGGAAAAACCGGTTTCAAACCGCCGGCTTGGCAGTTTCAGTTTCGGTTTCGGTTTCAGTTTCAGTTTTGGTTTTAGACGGTTTTTCAAAAAAAAATAAAAAAGTACCACGTGGCAACTTCTGATTGGTTGATTTTTTTTTTATAAACCGTCGGTTTTGGGCGGTTAAATAGCCGGTTTCGGACAGTTTGGAGGAATCCCAAACTGAAACCATCAGTTTCCAAACCGACGGTTTTGGTTTCGGTTTCCGATTCTGGTTTGGCCAATCCTGTTCCGGTTAAACCGCGGACAAAACCGACAGTTTAACCTAACCGTGGTCAGCTCTACCCCCCTTCCATCTTACCCCTCTCCCATACACATGACATGTGTCTATGGAGGGGTAAAATTGTCTAAACATTTACTCCTCTATGACACTTGTCATCCATTTAAGAGGGGGGTAATGGTTACCTCCCTTGAAGGGGGGTGAGCAAAAGTGTTCTCTAAAAAATGACTTATATCCTTATTTTTTAAATACAATTTGGATAAAAACAAGGTATTAATTAATCCTTTCAAATTTCCAATGTTTATTATTCAAGTTGAATCTACAATTCAACCTACCGCGCGGATCATCTTTTCCAAAAGTTTAATTCAAATACAACAAATTTTTAAGAATATACATGGGTAAGTGAGATAAATTATGGAGTTCATTTTTCTCACCCACACTATTTACGGTGAACCATTACCACCCATCCTAGGTGTTGACACATGTCCCAAAGTTAACTCAAGTTTTGCACACGTGTCAACACTTGAAGTGGGTGTTAATGGCTCACCCTAGTTAGTGTGGGTGAGCAAAAATGCACCCATTTTTATGATACATGTGTATTCAGTCATCAAATGACAACTCACCCGCGACGTGTTGGCCACTGTCTTTTGTCTATATCTAAGTAATGACAACTCACATGCTACATGTGTTGGCCACTGTCTTTTGTCGATATTGTCTTGCAATCTTAAAATTTCTCATCACCACTCCTGATCCTTATTTGTAATGTTATCTTTTTAACCATTTAATCCAAAATATTTGTACTCATGGTTATATTTGCATGTTTATATGCGTTGAATATTTAACTTCACAAAAAAAAAAACAAAAAAAAAAAAAAACAAAAAAACAAAAAAAACAAAAACAAAAAATATATATATATATGTAATTATCCTTGATTTCCTACCTTTTGGACATGGTTAAATCGTGTAATCTTTTAGTTTATTCTTCATCGTGTGATAAACCATATATAGTATTCCTTCTCAATTATTCAACTAACAAGCTTTTGTTAAAAACGTAGGGTAATTACCTACTATCATGTAATGATATTGCCCCTTGTACAAACCTGTGAAATAAATTAATTAATTAATCAGTTCAGTTGAAATCAAAAACAAGATGGAAACTCGGTTCGGTTCCCTATTGACAATGACCGAAGAGATAATATATCGCGCTTCTGCACGGAATCGAACTGATCTTGACGTCTGTAGTTGACGGATGTGCCGACCCCAGTCCATCGCCTTTTCAGGTGAACTGTAAATTGAGTGTTCACATCAACGAACTATTCCCACTATTTCACAGGAGTGGGTGCATTGAGCTTTAAACGTGTTTGGGAATATTTCCTATATTTAATGACAGTTGACTTACGGATAATATTTAGTAATTTATGAAATTGTTTTACTATTGCAGAGGGGCATACATGCTTATCGAAACTCGTCACACTTGAAATTGTTTGTGTTTATCGACTAATTTTTTATTTATTTGGAAAAGCTCTGGTATTGAGCATGCTGGACTTCCTCCAGGCACCCATCAGTCTCATCAACATGTCCCCTCTCCAACTACAGAGACTCGTCACAGCTAAATGCCCCGACGGCTGGCTCAATGTAATTACTGGCAGTACAAGTACAACCAAGGACTTGGGTTTTTAATCCAGAGCCTTGGACCAACAAGTCAAGCACCTTGTGGTTGAATATGGTTTTCATTGTATATTAAATATGGATTTCATTGTATATTACATAAGTGCAATGGTAATTAAGAATATGAATAGATGATATCTCAATTAATGAATACATATTAAATCAAGGAGTTGTACGCACCCTTACAGTACAGTATGACACATTCATCTGTACTACGAGAAACACTTGCATGGGACGGTCTCATTGACGTGGCATCGGGACCGTCCAATGAATGTATGCCATATATATCTTGGGAGTAAAAATATATTTTAAAGTCCCATGTGGCATACATTCATTAGACGGTCCCATTGCCATATTAATGAAACCATCCCATTCAAGTGTTCTCCTTTACTACAATGGGTATTTATTTGGTTTTACGAAGGGGTGTGACTGTCTAGTGAGGCTTTCATTGCAATTACAAATATGAAAACCAAGGTCATACCAAATTGCTACTGTATCAAACCTAACGACCATACTATGGCGACCGTAGGTCAAGTGGACAGCAAGGGGGGGGATGATAAAGGTTACCCCGTTCTCGCTGCCATGTCGACACACATCCGGAAAATGGAAGAACTCAGAGATGTCTTCATAAAATTTTCACATACGGCTCCGGCGGGGAGACACCGAGTATACAGCGATTGTCCTATGGACATAGATTCGTTACGGATACAATTATTCGAACTCATTGAAGAGTCACGCTGTCTTTCAGCACAGCTTGATGAACAGTTTGGTTTTCCTGCAGGACCATCATCCCTTCCGGCAAACTGATCAACCAAGTCCTACATGTTATTTCAATGATCTGTGCACATTTTAGTCTTTTATCTTTCATCTGGTTGTTTTGTTTATAATGTCTTTAAATTTAAACGAAGACGATTGTATTTGCATCCACTAACTAAACATAAACTCTGTTTCATGTGTTAACTATCTTAGGGGAGGTAATGAGTCGCCGGACACACGAGGCATTGTACTTACCTTATTTTCAATTATATAAATATATGATTAGTTAATCAAATGATAAGGATTATATACAAAATCGGTTGTGAACAAAGTCTTGTTACCTGTATCCATCTATCTTCACGCTATTGTCTTTTGCATTATATATTCATTTGAAGTCTACACCTATAAAATCAAAGGGAAAAAACAAATAACACATGATGACACGTCGTAATCAAATAAAACACGAGGACAGATTAAATGATGTAATACATAGAGTAAGAGAAGATATCAACTATGAAGAGAGGTATGTGTAAGAGTTGTGACAAGGGTATTCATGTTCATCAGAGATATCCCAAATTTATCACTATTCATCCCTGCATCATGCAGGGCCTGCATAGTAGCCAAACCCCCTCATTTATCCAAAAATCTTTATTCATTAACATAAGGGTACCCATAATCAGTGATCTTAAATAATTAGATAAGATATATTTTGGTCCTAACTTATTGATTTCTGATTTTTATTTCAAAATAACACCTTTTTGCCATTGTTTTAAATAATAGTTTCGGACACGTGGTAACATTTTGGGAGGGAGGTTATGCTTACCTCTAGTTAAAGTGGGTGAGCAAAGCTGCACTACAGGGTTTCACCCTTAAAATAGTATCTTCCCATCTTCCCAATTAACCCTTCAAATAGTCTCTCCCTAACTCACACCATCCTCATTTCACTCCACCCGTCTTTATTGTGAATCAGCCTTCAGAAGTTTTTTTGGCCTCTACTCAACATGCTTCCTTCCTCCCGTAGTTTAAAGTGTTTGCTTCCATGCAACATCTCTTCCCAATCACCCTTAAATTAGTTTCTTCCCCTCTTCCCAATCACCCTTGAACTAGTCTTTCCCTAACTGACACCCTCCGTTCGTCGCTCCACCTGTGTTTATTGTTAATCCGCCTTCTCAATCTCCTGTTTCCATTGTTCACACCCAACTGTTTCTTTTGCCTGTACTGAACATGGTTCCTTCCTCATGTAGTATAAACTTGTTGCTGCCATGGAACATCTCTTCCCAATCACCCTTGAAATAGTATCTTCCCATCTTCCCAACTCACAACCTCGTATCACTCCACATGTGTTGTATTTTGGGTTGCTGTTTAAATTTTTTTGTTTCACCTCTGAATATTGAGTTAGGTTTCTTCAATTACCCCGGTAATGGAGCAGAAATTGTCGTTGGAAGAGACTGCGGTTCCTATTTCTTCGAAAGGAAGAATACCTCCAGGGAGGCCAAGCTATGAAACAATGGGCAAAAAGTGCGTATTCAAGGCGAACCACTTTCTTGTTCAAGTGGCGAACAAAGACATCCATGACTATGATGTTGGGTGGATGAGACATTGATATTTCTGACGATAGCCTTAGGTGACGACGTGGTCAATTACTTGGAGAAGGTTAGGCCATCCAAAGCATTGCTTTGATCACGGTGTATCTGCAAAACCGAGTATATATATGGATATATATTTAGAATTTGAGCAGATATGTTGGAGTATGAAAATAGTATGAGGGATTAGTCTGAATAAACAACAGAAGGTTTGAACATACGATTTGTAGAGGTAAGAAAAGCTGAAGTTTTAAAAACAAGTGTTTAGCGTCGCCAAATAGTAGACTTCAGCACTGAACGGTGCTGTCTGAATCTGTATCTGTGTTTTTTAACTGGAAAGGCACCGTTACATAATGTCAATAGGTCTATGATATCAGTTTACCTACAAGATGGTCTCAATTTTTTATTAACTTTTATATCGAATTTGGTTATCATTGTTCAATAATATTGAATATTACACATGTTTCAGCAATGGGCAATTTTTATTAGTACATTTGTGGCGGTCATGCAATTCCTTTATTATGGTTCAATATTTGAAAATTAATATGACGTCGTTTCATTTATAGAAAAAATTACAGCAAATAATTGTAAAAATATTGTTTCACAATTTTCAAAATTTCACACTACTCGAGTACTTTGGAGGTGGACAAACATATTTCATAAAAATTTTGTACGGTATAGAGTTCGTTCATGACAGACAAATATTGTACGGTTTCGATTTTTAAAATGTAAATAGGTGTGAAGAAATAAAGAATTATTGTATATAAGTGCACTGAACACAGAAGGGTCACCATGTGGAATCAATATTATATCTCCGCAGCCAACCGTTTCAATTGTTTAATACGTATTACCTTCTGACTTTTTTATATTTATTAATTTCATTATATACTACCTATAACCTACTGACTTTTTTATATTTATTAATTTAATTATATATTAAAGACGAAGGATACCAACAACTCTTCACAGGAATGTTTTCGAAGAGATACACACCACTCTATTTATCTGTTGGTAACCCAAACAATTGATTAAGGTAAGTACAATTAAAATGGATTTTAAAAAAACAAATTAATGATCCAAACCTTTTCGATTCACAAAACACACATTTACACCTGACACAACTCCCGCTGAAATTAATTAATAATAATAAATTATCAATCGGAAATAAGTAGCCACACCCTTTAACAGAATGAGAATATCTATGCTTTGGGAGAAGATGAGCATATTAATGCTAATTGACTATTTAATTGTTCATTTAAAAAATATATATCATATTTCTTAACACGTGAGTAGATAAGAAATTGCAAATGTTGGAAATCAATTGAAGATGAAAATTACTAAAAGAGGAAACAACTGCAAAATGTCAAAATTACCATCATCAGTTGATCACAACCATCAGTTCTTGGACTTATTACTAACATACCGTGTTATGACAGTAATGTATTGATCGTGTAAGGATTATCTTCGGAATGGTTTTATATATTAATTAAATTCATCTATTTTCCGAATTGAATACACATTGTGGCCCATTACAAAAAACTACCACACCATGTTATATCATTGAACTGTGGCAATCCAATTCCAGCACAGTCAATCAGTCATTAAAAGGTTAGCTTACGAAATTCATTTCAAACAATTGTCAGAATCACATTCTTTATGAGGTTCTCTTACCATATGTACCCAATTTAGTATTTAACACATCAATCCGATTTGAAGTTCGACATCAGTCATTTTGTTTGGTTCAATCTGAATGCTTTGTTTTAATCTTTCTATGTTCGTGTCTTCTGGATAGGGGTTAAAGTACCGAAAATCGAAATTGCTGCTGACATAATTGTTTTTTGCTTGCCTGTTGACCATAATGACATTTGATGTGATGGGCCAATGTGATTTTGACAATCCAAATCCAATGAGCATGCTATTATGGGGATACGCAATGCCGGTCTACAAGTATACTCATTACCTCTTCGTGTAGCATTGCAAAACAGGAATGGACGGTTGAATTTGTGTTACGCAATATAAATTGCCTCACCAAATCCTTAAAGCTCCCAACACAATATCTTCTAATAATTATCTCCGATACACTTGTACAGTTCATCCAATCCCAAACTGTTCATTAATTTACACATAACATTTAATTGTCCGATAACTTGATGTTACAGCCATCAAAGATAACTTGATGTTACGGCCATCAAGTTTTAGATGTTTTGGACCGTCCCAGGCAAGATCTTCTCGTATTGGACATGTTAATTTAAATAATAATAACAATTTAGTTATAAACTCCTTCCAGATGATAAACGTTAATTACAAATTAAAAGTATGAGGATTTCAAAACACCATTATTCAATTCATATAATCTAAACAATTGGCTTATGCATTTGGTGTTAAAAATTGTGCCCATAATCAATAGAAACGCTGATGTGGCATTATTTACAAACTCGAAAAGCCATATTTGTCCATTGCCGATGCTCTATATATTAATTGCCTAAAAGTATTTTCTATCATAATATTGGATTGACATTACACATTCTAACTCAACTTAGTTGAAAACTTCAAATACAATCAGAACAGTAACCACACGGTTGTTTGACGCCATCTTTTTTTCGGAATGGATAGGAATTCCCAAGGTGAACCGGCGGTGAGCCGAGATCGAATATACTCTTTCCTCGACGCCATTTTACAAGTATTCAGTGAATTGGAGGACGTGCGTACTCAATTTTCAGGGCATTTCAACACAGACGTGGTTTTGTTATGGACAAAGTTCATCCAGGTAATTGATGACACACAGAGACTGATCGCGGACTTTGAGAGGGAGATGGGTCATCCTGTAAGCTCAATACCGTCTCATCCTTCCTATTAGGTTATGTACATTTACTGTAAACTAACACATGTATGCTTTTTGTTCTCACCGAGTTTTCAACTGTTACGTATCGAAATTTTGACTTCTGGGTTGAGCTACTTTATATTACGGTGGAAGTTGGGATGCGATGTTTATAAGTTTCAAATATGTAAACAAAAATCTGAGACCTTGTGTTTTCTATGTTCTGCTCTTTGAATTATGTGCAGTGGTTTAGAAATGAAATGTCGTACATAAATGTTTGCATCCATAGTCCAGTTCTTGTATGAGTTCACGATTACATGAGGAAGACAAACCAAATGACACGACGCATGCGTTTAAAGTGTCTTCACGCTTCCATTTACTACCAGGCAGTTCTACTCATTAACAGAATTAAGTTAAAACTGCATTCTTCTACCAAAGAAAAGCTCCCAACCAACAACCCATTTTGTGTTGAGGTAACCTGCAACACATACCAATCCGTTGTATGACATGGTTAATTATTTGACCGACTACAAATTCTGTCTACTATGTATTCCGTGTATCGCATTCGCAATATATTCAAAAAAAAATTAATTTATTACTCACAGGGATTTTCTGGTATTGCATTCCCAGTATATACAAATTTTATAGGACAAAGGGGTTACACTTGGTATCGACGATTCATTAAACAAAGATTATATATTAGTATTCAGTGATAAGATTATTAAATTAGTTTTATGATAAACGATAGAAGTTACAGGTTCTGTAAATTACTGTTAACAATAACATATTCATTTTTGTCCATCAGTTTTTATAAAATGAATTTGGGGTGTAAACAAAATTAGGGTTGCCATAACCTTTTTATATGGCTGCAGCAATCTGCACTGCTTTTTCAATACTCCACAGCCCACGACCACCTCAACAAAACAACATACCATAAACAAGTTACGGTTATTGGAATTTTGAAATGCGGACATTGATAATGGTTTTTGAATTAGAATTTTTAAAATATAAAAGAAAATGAAAATTTCAAAACTAAACAATTTTGCATACGAAAATTAATAAATAAGTTCAAATTCCGAGATAAGTTTGATTAGTGGACTGTATTCACTGTACAGATCAAATCAATAGTCTGCATTAATGCATGGCTTAATTTCATATAATAATGACAACATTATCTGTGAATATTTCATAGGCAACCGAAACGGTCTATTTCACTTTGTAAATAGTTATCTTTCATTGGAATTTTATCAAAACTAGTCAGCTGTATTATAATCCATTACGTGGACACTGTAATTGCGATTTATTCGTGTATCACCAAACCTCAGGGAGGTTAGTTGCAATTTGGTCACAAATCCCTAAATCACAGACTTTGACCATTCGTGTATACTTACTTACTCAAAAACCTATACCGTGTAAGCATCAAAAGGAGGTACTCTTCGGAATCTGGCACCTGGAAGAACTTCTTTAATCGACGGCGCACCCATTCGTGTCGACGGTATGCTGTTTTCTGTTGTGATCCTAATTTTTTCTGTTATCATATGTTTGTTTGTTTCGATTTAATTATTAAGGCTGGGTATGTATAAATTGGTAATGGGTTTCAATTTGGGTATGGCCTGTCGAACATTCAAGGAATAAAGTTTACCCAATTTGTTTGTTGTTGATGGGTTTCAGTCTGTAATTTTTTACAGCAGGCAGATGATTGAAATAAAATCTCAATTACTCTCTCGAACGACTGTGATAGATTATATATTGAATGTTAATGTAGTGTTCGACTGAAATACTCGCAGCCGGAAAAGAATTCAAGGATGGGTTTTGTTCTGTTCAATACTCAGTGTGGATATATGTTGATGCTGCCTCAATTCTTAGTTCGTTTACTCTTGTAATTGTATATTTTATGAACAGATGGCTGTGGAGGAAATTTGGACCATTTGTTGGTACACCCGAGAGCCACTTGGAATTATAACATCACCATCAACACACACTGTTTTCACAAATTGATTTCCGTTATAGACAAGATTCTTGACCGTGCCGGAGAAATGGCAGAATTCGAGTCAAGATGTTTTGGCCACTTCTTAGATTTCCCTAAAGGGGGTTATTTTCAGGCACAGTTCATCCACAGCTTGCTGCTGAGACAGATTTGGGAAGATGGAGGTAGTGAGGACGAGTTATAGTTTGCCTTAGGAAAAACTAAGGTCAGATTTGGGAAGAGGGAGTTCTGTCTGTGCACTGGCCTAAAATTTGGCTGCCTGTCAGACCTACCGTCAAGAGAGTATGAGGTTGTCCCGGGTGGTATTCACGCAAGGTACTTTCAGGGAAGGAAAAAAGTTGTGATCGCGGAATTGAAAGCTCTATTCATGGCGAAGGGTTTCAAACGACCCAACGATGCACTTAAGTTGGCATTGCTTCTGTTTGCCAACAGGGTCCTCTTCGGTCAGGACGACCGGAGCTAGGTTGCATACTGGACATTCTCGCTAGTGGAGGATGTTCAATTGTTCAACAACTTTGCATGGGGTCACTACGTTTTCAAGATGACCCTCCACCACATCCGTCAAGGTTTTAAGGTACCGGTAGACCCTCTCGGGTAGACTAGGAGATACAACCTATACGGATTCATTTGGGGATTACAGGTTATTTTTATAAGCATTAATCCTTTTGACCTTTTTTCATATATTTGTAAATTAGATTATTCGTTTTTCCATGATTAGTAATGCTAATTACACCCTCTAAAACTGATTTCTCGGTTTGACACGATACAGTTTTGGGCTGCGGAGGCTATACCTGTGATGCGTGACAAATGTGGTAAGCTAACAAGGGATCCCAACGGAGCCCCACGGTACAGGAAGTACTGTTTCAAACAGAGGGGATCGGACATGGTCAACACCTGGACCAAAGCGGAGACAAGCGGGAAGGTAATTTACAATTATCTCATTTTGGTATAGTTTAGTATCTTTTTGGTTATGTAGACAATGGACAGTTATATTAGTTCCATTATGTTTAAGCTCACTGGGCTTCTGGAGCTTGTACCCATCGAACGTGAGTTGCAGAAACATTACTAGAGGGATATTGATGTAGACCTATCTGAGGGACCCCAGTGGAAGCCGAATGGGAGTAACGATACTGAGGAACCCACCAAGAGGAAGCACAAGCCAAGTAAGAAAACTAACAGTGAGCGGAGAAGATGTGACCGTGTAGATACAACGGACCTCACAGATACAGTCCTTCACAACCATCCAGCGATGGACACGGATCTTTCCCTCCACCGGCTGACCAAGGTGCAGCAGCCCTGGTTGATGATATCATGCAAGAAGACTTATATCATAGGGCAAGTTCAAATGGTGGGCGACATTCGCTTGGTCACACAACCGATGAGGTAAACTGTCGAAGTAATATTGGATCAATGGTTTATACGTCTATGATGTTGGTTGCCCAATTTATTTGTGTATCTATTGTTTTGCACCGTGTCTAACGTTTTAGTGTTTTACGTATACCATTTACATAAACAGTCGGAGGTACCTCGACAGTATGTAGGACCAGAAGTATTGGAAAGAGCGCTGCACTCGGTGAATGCCATACCGGAACGTGTACGCAGTATCGTCCATAAGGAAATGAGGGTGAACCGCGTACGCAATATCTTTAATGAGGGTTTGAGGCGGGAGATCGAAGGGCTACGACTGATGCTGGGGTTTCAAGTACGTATATATCCACAACTGTCACCGGTGAAGTCTTCTTTATTTGATTTAATTTGTATTCATGTCCATTTACACTGTGACACTTTCATCCCCAAGGGAAATGTAGGGGACGGTAATTCTGGAGATCAGTCGCAGCGCAGGGAGAGTGTGGAGCAGGAGGAAGAAGGATTGGGGCGTGATCAGGCTACCGATGATGAGGGAGGTCGTTATGATGTGGGCGACGATGAGGAAAGGCAATACGATCAAGATTGGCAGGATGATAAGGGATGCATTTATGAGAGGGTCAATGATGAACCACAGCAATATCAAAAACTTGTCCCTGGTGATGGCATCCCGGAAGTTGATGAATCAAACCTTCCGTTAGTCTTATGTGAGGATTCATCATCCTCGGAACGGGCGGGTGGACTGGAGGTGGCTGCAGCACCTTTATTGGCTTCGTGATCACCCACTCCAGTTGACAAATTATTTTCTCATATGCCGTTATACTTCTAACGCCGATAAGCAGGTAAATTGTTGTCTGTGTTTGGTATACCAGGTCTAGTACATCTAGGAGTACCTGGAGCAGAGGACCCCGATGTAACTCAATGGTCGCTGGCTTCATCAAGTCCTTTTAGCATGCGAGAAACATGTCTGCTGTTGGTTGCACCACCAAATACAGATTCATGTCCAGTTTCTGAAGAAGGGAAGATAGATACCGATGGCAAGGAGGAGGAGGAGGAGATACCCAAAGAAGATGAATCCTTGGCTCCGTTAGTGTTGTGGCAAGATACTTCGTTGCACGATCATCCTTGTCCAGTAGAAGGTAGACAATCAGGCCCAGATGATCCGTCTGAGGATCAAACATGTCCGATGTTGGTGAGAGCAAATATTACAGAGTCATGTCCAGTTTCTGATGACGGGAACTTGGAAATAAATGGCGAGGATGAGGGCATACCCAAAGAAGATGCCTTCTTGCTTCCGTTAGTGTTATAGGTAGATCCTTCGTTGCATGATCCGCCTTGTCCAGTAGTGGACACAGAATCTGGTCCAGATGATCCGTCTGAGGATCAAACATGTGCGACGTTGATGGTAGCCTAAATTACAGAGTCTTGTCTAGTTTCGGATGTAGGGGACTTGGAAAACAATGGGGTAGATGAGGACAAACGTGAAGCCTCACAGGCATCATCTTCTGTGGTACAAAGTCCATCACCACATCCACTATCACCATCACATTCAGATTCAAATCTTAGTGTGCCGATGAAGTCAGACCCAGATCTTGGAGTTCCTGAAGATTCACCTCCACGAGCAATGGGCCATCCACATAACAGATGCAAACATACGCCGCGCAAAAAATGGCATCGGTTAAGGAGAGTGTCACATAGTATCTCCGACCCTTCCTGTAGAGGAACCGATTTCAGAACGAGCGTCGGTGTCAGGTCCACGTTCTTCGGGAGAGCAATCGACTTGTACACCCATAAATCAACGAAAACGGAGACTATCTACGATAATCTTCGAAACACTTCCGAACTAGGAACCACTTGTAATTGATGTGCATTCCAATGACACGGGTGCTTCGTGCCAGCAGGTATTAGATGATACCGCTTTAGCAAGACAGCGTCAACGGGAGTTATGGTTCCGCAGTCCCTATAGCAACCCCGTTAAGTAGAGGAATTCTTTCCACTGGCCCCAGCCGGGAGATATATGCGCAGTTCAAGATTGATTCGACAGTGTTATAGTAAGATGGTTACTAACTATGCATTTTAGATTCCATCACCCATATACAATCAATTACCAGTTATAATATCATTTTTGTAATGTAATGGGTGCAGCCGTAACGTTGGCCTGGAGATGCTGCAGACAAAGGAATTTTTCATATCATTAGAGGACATTAATAGCCTTCTGTTGGATACACACGTGGATGCCTACCTCAATTTGTTAAACAAGATGAGAGGGTGCAAGCACGGCCCTTACAAGTTGAAGGACAGAATGGGGATCGTTGATTGCAACTTTTTTGTAAGTACGTCTGTAACTTTGAGGCTATGTTTATACTAGGAATTGTGCACTTGGGTAAAATGCAAATGTCCTGTGCAGGATGAACTGGCAACGGCGTGGTCAGGCTGGCAGCCGAATTTACATGCGCCTATAGTACGACCCTTCTACCCTTCCAATTAACGTGTTCGTCCAGAATGGAAACAATATGTACACGGCGACCAACCAGACTGGGGCAATCCATGGGATTCCTGTGATAAGGTTAGTAACGTTCTAGTGCACAGACATGGGTTCTAGCTTGATTTTTATATAAATATTTGATATAACTTTTCCTTTCCAGGTGGTGGTCCCTTGTAAGGTTGAAGACGGCCACAGGGTTGTTTGCGTCGTTGATCTGCAGGCATGGGAGATCATGGTATATGATCCCAACGCACACTGGACACCCAAAGCTGCTCATTTGATCCTCCGGCAGATTTTACCACTCCGACGTCTATTCCCGATTATTTGCTTGCAGGCAGGTTATTTTAATAGAACGGGAAGGAGTAGATGTGATCTCGCTCCTATGAAGGCTCGTCAGATGGATGTAAACAAAGTTCCAAAACATATAGGTCCGAAAAGTAATGGAGTTTTTGTCCTGTTAATGATACGTTCCCTGCTGAGAGGTTTGAAAAGCATGAAGTTCGTTGAAACGGATATCAGGAGCCATAGGCAGGAAATCGCGTATGAACTTTTTGCAAACAGCTTACCTGAGGAATGTTAATTAACAGAATGTATGATGTTCATGTCATTAACCTGGTTATCACTTATGACATAATGTGGACCTGGTTATGAAATATTGAGGTGTTTGCCCTATTTGAAAACTGATTAATTATTGTTGTATATATCACATGAAAAACTCATGCATATTTTTCTAGGGTACGAAATCCTATATGTAGACGGTGTTGGATCTTCACATGTGAATCCTCTAAAACAGTTTTATTATGATGTTGATGAGCAACACTGTTTGATCGTGTAATCCTTTAGGAAGACGCTTGCAAGTAATGAGACTTCCACGTGTCAGTACTTGTTAAATTGTTAGGTGCATTTATCATCTGAGGATGTTGTACAGGGTAATCAACACACGAATAACTGACCTTCAACTTCATACGGGTAGATGGAATATCCTCCTCCTAATTAAACCAATACACGATGATATGGATATAAAACTTGGACTTCATACACGAACATGGGGGAATGTTCCACATCTAAACGATTAATCCCACAGAGAGAAATCGACCTTGGACTGAAAACACGACGACAAGTATAGATGGATACCAAACATTACATTAACACACTATTTTTTGGCAAACTCCCCTTACCTCTGTTTTTGCACAATGTGGAAATTTTATGAGTCGGTGTCTGTGTAAGCCGAAGCCTCACAGGTTAGGTCAGTGGATGGCCTATCTGGGCACGTCTGTCTGTTGTGTCCCTGTTTGTTGCAAACACTACAACTGCGAGGATGCTTGGTTTTGTTAGCACCATCAGACGCTGGTTTCCTGCAGCTCCTCTTGTTGTGTCCCTTTAGGCCGCACTTAGAACAGTTCTTTTGCTTAGCTTTCTCGACGCAAGAACGGTACCTTGACTTTTTCGGTCTTCTGGGCAGAACACGCACCTTCCAAAGAAGAACAAGTAGATTCCGGACTTGATCGGGTACGACACTGTTCTGTGCATGTGGAAGCGGGTTGATTTCTCCCCGATATGCCTCTTGTAGCGTATCAGAGCTGTAATACTCGGAGCACATTTCTGGAACAGGAATTGATGCGTATCTGTTCATAAAATTAATTCATGGATGTCAGACATTGAAAATAGATGTGGCAACTGACGAACTTACGACAGTATACTTCGCTTGCATACCTGGCACAAGCAAGGGCATGGTGACAAGGTAACTTTTCAAGATCCCACCCGCAACAGGCACACGTCTTTGCTTGAATATCGACAATAGAATTATTTTGATTCTCCGTGGCGTTGTACCTGTGGTATGAAATAGGATGAATGATGCATTTATAAGAAGGTTCAACCCCTTTATGTATGTGATTGTCGACTGCCGGTGTCAGATCAGACCTAAGACGATTTGCAATAGTACAACGATTGTGGAACCACTTCTACATCATATCCCTAATCTGCTCTGCAAGGGCTGCGATAGGCAGCTTCCGGAGATCTAGAAGAACTGAGTTCATACACTAGGCTAATTGGATAGACATCATCCGGTACCTATTTTTGGGGCAGTAAGCTCATGTGATCTTATCTAACCCAATTTTCATGACGTCGTTGTAGTACCTCTGGTTGCAAGCAGCCATCTGTTGAAGGTAAATATCACAGTCATCGCAACGGTATCTGGAACATGCTTGGTAAAACAATTCTCTTGGCATACATCGATTCTTGGATGACCGTCTAAATTTCTGTGCAATGTGGAACACACAGAATGCGTGATGTGCATCTAGGAAAACCTTTATCATGGCTGATATAACACCTCTGTGACGATCAGAAACGATAACCAGATCCTGAGGAGAACCAATGCCCTTCTTCAATTCAGAAAGGAAGCAAGTCTAGGATCCCTTAGATTCCGAGGGAGCGAAACCAAATGCCAATGGGTATGCTTGTTTGTTACCGTCTTTGGCTGACGCTGTAAGTAGCACCCCTTTGATAGATCCTATCAAGTGGGTTGCATCGATGGCAATCACGGGTCTGATAACCCGACTAAAACCTTGGAGACAAACACCGAGTGCCATGAAGCCGTACTTGAACCGGTCTTTCGAGTCTGTGACGATGTTTGTTAGGGTCCCGGGATTGCATTGCTTCAGCATGTAAAAGTACGCCGGAAACTGATGAGCGTCGTTTGTGTACTCAACAAAATGATATTTAGATGTGATCTTTTAGAAAACCGATTTTCACCACTTAGATAGAAATTTAGTAAAGTGGCAAGTGGGATTCGTTCCACAGGGAATTAGAGTGATTAGTTGAATAAATTAACTAATCTATATGCAATAAAATAAATCATAAAAATATGGATGAGTGAATGGGTTGTCAAGCCATCAAACATACATGAAAAATAAACCTAATAAACTAATAAAAGAATACTTAACAAATCTAGATAAGATAAATGGAATTAACAATTAAGAGAATAGCTAGGGAATTAATGGGATCACAAATAAATTACGGGAAATGCTTATCAAGCTACTTTAGTGAACGAATCTCATAAATGTTAACCAATTGATTTCTAAAATGTGCTTATGCCATTATTATGAACCCTAAACAACTTCCCACCACAATGCCTAACCGATTAAGGAGAGGGGATCATGATGGGATCGATTAGTTACAATTAACGGCTTAGATTATCGCGGTTGATATACTCTCCGACAATCTATCGTATTCACTATGTTCTCAATCCATCAAGGTTGTCAATCCAATCAAGATTATATAACAAATTATCCTAAGCAAGATTATAATCAACTAGTGGGTATACATGTCAATTACATAATGCATAGAATCTAATTATAAAATGAATAGAACACAAATAGAGATTAAAAATATATTAAAGCTTAAGCAAATCCCAATCCAAATGTTCTCTCATCAAAACCCTAGAAAGGGGATTTAATTACACATATTACAATCAAAGGGAAGGCAAGTAAAAAATTAGGAAATCACTCATGGGTCTCCTTTTGTAAGTTTGATCCTTTCCTTGCCTTTGATGCTCCTTGTGTAAAGAGTGGATGATGAGGATGTGTCTAGATGGGTGGAGTCAAATGGGAAGTGACTAAGGAGATTTGTGGAGAAGATGGGAAGAAAAGGAATGATTAGGGGAGGTAATCTAGATGTTAAGTTTAGGTAGGAGAGAAAATGGAGAGAAAAGGAATGGTGGAGAAAGGAGGTTTCTTGGTGGTCAAGAGTTGTCTAGAAGAGGAAAAATAGTGATGTATTTATAGGTGTGAAAAGCTAGGATATGAAATGGGTATGAAATGACAAGAATACCCCTCTTGAATGCCAACACTGGAATTCCTACGCTGGAATTCCAACATGGTCGCCACTTGTCCTTCTAGGTCGCCATGGCGACCTCAAATGGCGACCTTTCATGGATTCTTCTGTCGCCATGGCGACCTCATGGCGACAAAGTGGCAACCATTCCCACTTTGGAATTCCTACGTTGGAATTCCTATGTGGTCGCCATTTGCAAGTGTAGGTCGCCATGGCGATCTCAAGTGGCGACCCTCAAAATGTAAAGAGGTCGCCACTTGCAACATCAAGGTCGCCATGGCGACCATAAGTGGCGACCTTGCCTTGTTTGTGAGAGGTCGCCATTTGTAGAGGTAGGTCGCCATGGCGACCCCCAAGTGGCGACCCACCTGATGCTTTTGGAGTCTTTCTGTCGCCAAGCACATACTAGATGATCCTAGATGATACTTAGATGATGATGATATATGCATATGGAAATGGGTTTGTGTAATCAAAGATGAGTTCTTGAATCATTTTCACTCTTGAAAAATGTTCTAAGTTAAAACTATGATCTTGAACTCATAGAGACAACCTAAGAACAAAGAGGCATATATATAGGGTGTCAAAATGAAGTGACATCGTTTTGAAAAAATGACCCTTATTTTCTTCTCTGTCACCATTTGTCCTCAGGGCGACACAAATGGCAACAACATATTTTCTTCTATGTCACCATTTGTTCTCATGGCAACACATCATGGTGACGTTATACCTGATTGATTTTTCAATTATAAATCTTACTGTCGTCATAGCGACACCATCAAAGGGCGACAATGCCCTGTTTTCCACTTTATGCACAATGTGCAAGTGTGCAAAGTGGTGAATCCTAAAGAGAAGCCAAAGGCATTCTTCAAAGGCAATCTTCGCGCAAGACAAGCACACCAATGTGCAAGCGCAAACGTTTCTGAACTATATTCGGGAAATGAATTACTAGACACACTAACACACAACACTATACAACAAAGAAGTGTAAGTGTGAAAGGTGACATTTGAATGCATCCTAATGCCTAACATGTCATGGCATTTCAATGAATAAGATGCAATCAATTAAACATGCATGAAGATACTTCATGACTTTGCATCCTAATGCCTAAACATGTTATGGCATTTTAATGAATCAAGATGCAATCAAATAAACATGCATGAAGAGATATTCAATAACATGAATGCATACATATAGAAACACACAACATACAAGTATTAGAGATATGCATGAGTGATGTGTGTGTGTGCAACTAGATCTCTTCAAAGCAAGTAAGCACTAGAATATACCTTTGATGCTTCTTCTCTTGAGGTCGGGCCTTGGTTATGCAAATCACTAACCATCAAAAGCCTAAGCTACCCTTACATCAAGCCCCACATGTGGTTTGTCCACGAAATAAGCCAATCAAAATATGAGACCTTACAACTTTTATTCTGATATCTTTTATGTAGACGATGTTGCTTGTCTCTTTTGTTAAAAAGAAATATGTAATAATAAAACTAAGAATCTTTATTCAATGAGAAATATTGACCCCATTTATAGCAACCTAGTGTAGCGGGGTCAAACTTTGGGGAATGATGGAATGTCGAGGGGAACCAGAGATATCCACCACGATTGACTTGCCTAAAAACCCACAAAGGATAAAGAGAAAGGCTTTAGTGATTGATAATGCTATTTCTATACTTGTTTTAGGCCCTCATTTCATATTGCTTGCGCTCGTTTCATAGGTATTTTTTGTATTTAAATGTTTTTTGTGAGCCTTATGTAGGTAATTATCCCTAAATAAGGGATTTGAACTTATTTGGAGAGTTTGGAAGCAAAAAGGTGGGAAAATGGCTGAAATTGTAAGGGCTTGTGAAGAACGACCAACTTGTGAAGTCCATGACTTCTCCACAAATTGAACAGGGTTTCGTGCTACATATAGTCGGAAAGCTCCAGATGTCTAGTTTCAGAAAAAATTTGCGGTTCACAATTCAGAATTTTCTAGAGTGGGTTATGCTCATTTTAGTGGCCGATGGACAATGTTGAAAAGTCAACCGTAATTTTGAGAGGCCAACTTCATCATTTCACTATTTTGAAGCCCTAATTATGTGCCTAGTCTATTTATATCTCATTTTGAGCCCTAGAAGCAACACCATCTAATCTTCTAACATTCTTTGAAGACCTAACACCAATCAAGACATAGAGAAAAGCTCTAAACCTCCATTTTCCTCAATGGGAACTCACCATCCACCATCACCAAACCTTCTTCCATCCTTCCTAAAGCAAGAAGAAAGGAGAAAAGGAGGGTTCTTTCCTATCTATGAGGAAACAAACACCACCACGCTAAGATGGAGAACTCTTTGAGGAGATCTTGACCATAGCTTCTTAAGTTTTCTCTATCTTTTACTCTTCTCTTGGTATTTCTCTTTCATCTGTATGATCCCCACTTGGGATTTGTTGTAAACCCAACATTACGCTCTTTATATAATTGATTTATCTTTGATTGATTTAAGTCTGGTTTCATTCATCATGCTTAATTTTTTTTTTCCCTTGTTTATGTTGATGTGTGACCACACTTGTCTTGAATTTAGGGATTAGGATTACATGAGAATTAGGATTTGTGTTATGGATGACCTTTCGTGCATAATCTTGATTATTAGCTCTCTTTGATGGAAAAAGCTTAATTTATGCATGATCTTACTAGATTAGCTCTGGTTCTATGTTCTTGTGCTTAATGGGTCTTCGGCTTTGCTCATTCTATAACCTTAGGTGATTGATGGTTCGGTAGACATAATTGCTCATTCTATGACCTTAGGTGAGTGATGACTTAGTTTTGGTAATAACCTTAATCAAGATAAAAATGAACCTAATGAACATGAGTTGAATATGCGTAATAGAATCTGTTAACTGGTAAAATCGGTAATTAAATCAAGGAAGAACTTTTCCCACCAGGAAAGCCTAACCAGCTGCTGTTACCTGATATCGGGGAGCACCCAGTCCTTCCTAGAGTGCCTAGTATAGAGAAGGACGTGGTCCACCAGGGACCTAGTCCCCCCAAAACACCTGATGCGGAAGAAGGACTCGGTCCATCAGGAACCCGACCCCCCTAAAAGTGCCTAGTACAGAGAAGGACCTGATTCATCAAGGACTCGATCCTCCCAAAGCACCTGATAATGGGAAGGACCCGATCTCCCTCGATCCATCAGAGATCCGATCCTCACCAAGCATGTAATATCAATACAAGATTATGCCTAAGGGGTAGCACTGGGAACCCCCCATTACCCAAACAAAGACTAACCAGTCAAGCCCGCCAGACCAGCATTAATCACCATTCCACCATTCCCAGCTGGTTTTGATCTCCAAACACCCTTAAGAACGTTCTAGAATAACTGGGGAAGCCCCCCTAACAAGTGGCAACCCCCACTAAGGGCCAAAGTTAGCCCTCGCATCGGAACACATGGGGAGGGAAAAAGAACCGGAGCAACCTATAAAACCCCAACATCAGACCATTAATGCAAGATAGCAAACATGGAAGGGGAAGGATAAGCAATCGATGGCTGGGATCACCCAGTGATCGCGTCTCATCAACGATCCTCTCCCACTCCACCTAAGCCCTAGTCGATGTCAACTACTTCATACATGAAGGAGGAAGCTGTGTTTGCCTAGCAAAACGCTTACAGAAGCCCAGCAAACACGAAGAAGGAAATAGTGGAGAAGGGCGCCTGACAATATGCACCTGGACAGGCACTGACGCTGTCCCTTACCAACCCGAACCTTGACAACGATGTCCATAGCAGTGGGGACCTTCTCCGACCAACCCAAGTGCCCCAAAACGCCACACGATCGCCACATCAACCCAACCTAAAGTGACCTAGGGCATAAGTGGAGCAATCATGGCCCTTGAGGGCGCGTGACAACCACGGTCCTATTTCAAAGCAATTGTTGGAATTAATTCCGTACATTTTGGCTTAAAGACTAGGGCTCCCACCTATCCAGGCTAGGATCCTAGCAAGGGGCACATCACGGTGGTACCATCCCAGCCCTCCACCTCCCAACACCTCAGCACTTGACTTAGGGGGACGGTGGGGATCTAACCGGGTAATTCCCGCCTAAACAAGAATCCCTCACCTACCTTTTCAGCATGTACACTATAAATACCCCAACTCTCAAAGAGTAAAGGGTTGGCCTCTAAAACCTTAAGCAAGTCCTAAAGAAAACCCCGTGTAGATCCAGCTCCTATGTGTTTATCCTACTTGGCTACCACCCCGCCTAGATCCAGCTCTTATATGTTTACCCTACTTGGCTACTACCCCGCCAAGTTCAAGCTCCTATGTGTGTATCCTACTTGGCTACTACCTTGCCTGGTTTAAACCATGTTAAGTTAGTCTTAATTGGCTACTACCCACTCTCTACCCCCCTCATTGTACCCGTTGTTGTAATATCAGCCATGACATAAGCGGCCACCTCTAATGTATCACTTTGACAATCAATAAAAGAACATTTCGTTACTATTGTAGTATCTCTTCGTCCTACCCCTAAAGGACCCATCTCAACCTTATATCTCGTTAGGACCGGCCCAAGAACCTTGCACTAGTCCCTGGTAAACGGGTTAAAGATTTTCCCCGATACCTACCCCGACGAAAAAGGAGCCACGTCTTACCCGGTCCGGGCCAACTGCGGTGCACCAGTACACCGTGGGCAACCATTGTCCCGGAGGCATCCGACGGATTTTTTAGGATAACAAAATCAATCATTGTGATCAATATAAATGTTGTGGTGAACTCATTTTCCTAGCACTTCCATCACTCCAATCCACCTATATCTTTTATTGATTTATTTTACTTTACATTGCCTTTAGTTTAGCTTATAATTTCTAGCATTTTTCTTGTAACTTCACACACACTCTCAAGCTCTCCTTTACATTGCTTTTGATTCTTTAAACTATAGACAGTTGACGGATGATAGCTCTCTGAGGAAAGAACCTGTACTTGCTTCTATGCGATTGTTCAAACGATCCATACACTTACAGGATAAACTCGAGAAGTTCAATTTTTGCGTCAGTGATCAGGACTGGACCTCGAAAGGGGGGGTGGAATAAAGCTTCTCAGGTACTTCTCAAGGATCTCTTACTTCAAAAAACAGGTTGTTGAAACTTGAAACCACCCACAAATGCACCATGAACCTATTTACATGTTTTGGTTTAACTTGCCTCGGATGGAGTGAGTACTGGGTCGGGTCTCTATGGTTTTGGGTTTTTTTTGACATCTCAACTTAGCTTTTATAGCAACGAGTCAATGACTATGATGCTATGTTTGGGTTTGCTTTGCTTAAGAAAAAATCTACTTATAGCTTCACTTAAGAAATAATCAATTTAAGAAAAAGTTGATAAGTGTTTGGTAAACTAAATTTTAAAATTGCTTAACTTTTGAAAAAATGGAAAATGTATTGAACAAAATTACTAAAATAGACATCAATAAATGTTATAAATATGATGCATTTAAAAAGAAATTAAAAAAAAAAACAAAAACAAAAAACAAATTTCTCATTGAGTCAACTCAGGAAAAAAATTATCATTGAGTCAGCTCAGTCACTTCTCAAATAACTCGTTCAAAAAACTGATTCAACTCAGTTTTTACCTAAAATACAACAAAAAAAACTAGTCGAGTCAACTCAGGTTCCTCATCTGAGTCAACTCAGTCTCCTTCTTCCCCCAGTCAACAGTCAACCTCTGCAAACTCTGTTTCCAATTCCTCCTCTGTTTCCAACCTCTGCAAACTCGTCGACTCTCCAATTCCTCCTCAGTTTCCAGCTCCACTGAGATCGTCATCAACCGCCTTCACGTGCCACCGATATCCTCTCTCCCGCCGGCGACAAACAAATACTTGAAATCGCAAGATCTTCGCCGATCGTGGCATCATGAAGGAGGCTTCCTGCCTTTTCAAGATTTCACCGAAGTCGTCAGAGAAGAAACAACCTTTGCGATGGAATCTCGACGGAATCACGACGGAATTGAGACGGAATCGCGACAGAATCGCAATTGGATTCGAGTCAAAGTCCTCCTTCATCAATTCTAGCGGATGCCTCCTCCATTCTCGTCTCCTCCGCTGCCGGAGGAGTTGGTTTCCTTTGGCAACTTCGTCACCGGAGAAAGCCAATCCTCCTCCTCCGACATCGATTTCCGGCAGTGGCCACTAGTCCCAGTTTTAGTTTTTTAAAATTTTTATTTTTTTTTCCTTGAAAAGAAATTTTAAATTTGTTAATATATTATTATTAAATATCAGGGTAATATTGTCTTTTAATAAAATAGTGAGAGTATTATGGACATTACATAAGTAATAAGCTAGCTTCTGCTCCCAAAAGTAACCCCCTCCCAGCTTTTTAAAAGCTGATTATTGGAGAAGCAAATTGTGAAATAAGTTATTTTTTGAAAGTTTACCAAACACCTATTTACTCAAAACTTGAGAAATAAGTGATTATTTCTCAAGTAAAAGCAATCCCAAACATAGCCTGAATTAGCCATTGCAGCGTTGGCAATCGTTGGGCCTATGTTTTTATTTCGGGTCTCTGTCTTTATGGGTTCTGATTTTTCTAGCATCCCTAAGTTAGCTTATAGGCTTATAGCAATGACTATAAATTGGGCCATCATTGCTATTTCAGCATTCACATTTCACTATTAACTTAGCTGTCCATTAGGAGTCCATATCCTCATAAGAAGAACCAAAAAACCACTGGGACTCTATTAAACTGTCCAAATTTATATCCAAATATTATTAAATGAGATGTTAAATTATGTGTCAGTCAAAGGCCTAAGTGTTAGTAAATTTGCGTATATATAAGGATCCGGTTGAAATGGTAATTTCTTGAATTTTTGATTTATTTGGACATCGATTATTTTCAAGATTTTTCACTTAAAAGTTAAAAACTGTTGTTTTCAAATATCTGATTTTGATGTAAGTCTTGGGCTGACAAGTGATATTGATTGTAACACACAGATACAAAAGTAGGAAAAAAGGTCAGTTACAAAATCAAACCTTTTCTTCTTTTTGATGAAAAGAAAAGAAAAAGAAAAACGAATTACAGTAAGAAAAAGACTTGAACTATTACAATAATTCGGGTTTTTGGGATGGAGGAGAAACTCGAACCCACGTTACGAGACCTCGTGGTGTGGGTGTGAGAGGCTTAATCACTGAGTTAACCTCGTCTTGTCACAGGAAAAAAGAAGACTTAGTTATGCAAAAGGCTCAACTATAGCCTAAGTAGAAGTAGCTAGTGATTTTATTTAATGAAATCCACCGGCCACAGCTTTGGTTGAGACACCAGGAGGCGGCGATGGGAGCATAGTGATTGCCACAGTACCACTCACAGCAGCCGCCACTGCTCCGAAAACAAAAGCTGGCAAGTTTCCACCTCCAAACAAAGCATCAAATGGACCTCCCAACAGCGACACCACCATCTGTGGAACAACGATTGCCAAGTTCAAAACTCCCAACGAAAGCCCTTGACCAGCACTGGAATTAGACCCTGAAGTCTTACAAAATATTGATGCCAAAGCAAACGGAACACTGAATGTAATCTGCACATGATAAAGCAACAATATCACTTTAAAAAAGTTATCAGATTTTAGACATATGCTTTTTAAGTGATTTGGTTCTTATATTACTTTTGTCTAAAAAATTTAAAAAGCAAAGAAATAAAATTAAAAACTTACGGCTTGAGGGATTCCCAAGATGGTGAAAATAGCCAAAGCACCGGCCTTAATACCGGAGGGAGGCGGAAACAAGTGGCCGTCGGCGTTCATGATGACGTCATTTCTACGGTGAGCCTCAGCCAACTTGGTGACCAAAACAGTCATAGCCAAACAAATAGCGAGAACGAAATTAACAATACCCCAGAGCCTCTGGACACCACCAATCCAACGAGCTAAAGGCTCGATAGCAAGTGAAGTGATCCCCAAAACGATAGCGTTTAACATGAGACCCAACGCACCGGCACGGACTCCGTTGTCGTAAACCCTCAGTTGCTCGGCGGTGCCACCGGAAGTTCCGCCGTACACCTCCTTACCCATCCAATCAGTATCGAACAACAAGAATGGGAACCAAGCGAGCCAGTTAAGAGCCGTCACCATTAAAAGAATCCACATGGGTCTCTCTAAATTCTTCAAAGCAGTGAAAATCTCCAAGAAAAATGGAGTCTTTGCGGGTTTCTCATCGGCGTCTGTAATCTCTTCACCATCAACGGTTTTTCCCTGTTCCGGTGACCATGGTTTTTCTTTCACGTAACAGAGAGTTATGATGGTTACAGTTATGAGGAGAGCTATGGAGATAAAGAAACAAGTCTTCAAATTTGCACAGTAAACGTCGCAAGACTTGGTTTCCGTGAACGGTAACATGTGGAAGAGGTTGGTGTAGGAGCCGGCGGCGTAGCCGAGGACGTTGCCGACGGCCATGAAGAAAGAGAAGAATGCGTTGGCTGTACGGGTTTTTTTGTGTTCGCTACCGGAGAGGTCTGCAAGAAGTGCCCGGCACGGACCTTGAAGGGTATTGTTAGCGACGTCGAGAATCCAAAACCCGAGAACGAAAAACGCGATAGCCCGGGTTTTGATTCCCTCTTTCGGGTCGCCAACAAGGTGACCGAAATCGGCGGCGTAGCCGATTAAGAAGACAGCAATTGCGACAAGTACAGCACCGGCGGCTATAAAAGGCTTACGACGACCAAATCTGGAGGTACAGTTGTCGCTATGGTAGCCGACGACTGGCTGAACAATCATGCCGGAGACGGGCCCACAAAGCCAGATCAACGACGACCATTGATGTGGAATACCCAGAAGCTGCACATAAGGTGTGAGCAGAGAAAGCTGCAACGCCCAACCGAACTGGATCCCAGCGGCTATCGACGCCACTGAGATGATTTTCCTAAGTGGCGACGCCGCTTCCGCCGTAGGAACTCTCGCAGACTCGACCTCCATTTGCGACTGGTTAGAAGAAAAAAAAGTGTGTGTTTTGTTTTTTTTCTTTACAATTTATATAACAGTATAACACTGTATGGAATGTGAGATCTCCTTGTTCTTCGTTTTATGAGTGGCTTTCTTTGCATGCTTATTTATAGTGAACGAACAGAAGAACAAGGAAGACAGTAATTTGTAATTACTGAGATTTGGATTTATGGATTGTGTGATTATTGTAATTTGTTAATTGGTGAAAATTGTGATTGTCACACGATTACCCTATCCAAGTTGTGACTGTTGTGTTGTTGTCTCGATAGTCGATCCTGATAAAATTTTATCTTCAATGAGACGGTTATTTGTAAATCTACCGTACATTTGTATCTCAATTCTCTTCCACGTCGGCTTCGAACATTTAATTTTTTTTTTTATTTTTTTTTTTTATAATATTATATGTCGGACTATGTATATGCTATTTATTGCAATTATTTATGAATTTGAATTTGATTCTTTCATCTTTGACTTTTTTTTTTTCTATTGTATCTATATTTGGTAATTTAATTACATCACTTTAATTTTCATTTAATATTCATGCTTTGAACAATGAGATGTATATATGATTTGTAGATAATGTAATCCTCAAAAAATTAAATCACTTGGTAAATGGATAAATTTACGGATTATTGATTTTCTATATGAAGATTGTTTTAATATTTTTTTCAAAGTTAATTATATGAAATTTATATCATTGCATATATCACATGTTTTATATTAGGGAGATTTGAAAAAAAAAAAAAACAAAAACAAAAAAAAAAAACCCTTGAGGTTTGACCTTGTTTTTTTAAAAACAACTATTTAACCAATAATATGAAGTTAGTCTAGTCACTAGTGGTATATCTCTCTCACACTTATACCATGAAAAACTATGGATTCGAATCTCTCACCCTCTCTAAACTCCAAACCGAATTATTGTAATATTTAAAATAAAATAAAAAAAAACATTCTCATTGTATAACAAAAATGCTTTATAACATCAAATTTTGGTTTAAAAAACCCTGATTGTGTATTAAGAAAAAAAAAACCTACAAGTGAGTTTTTTATTTAAATTTAAAGCTATTATTTTTTTTAAATGATCAAATATCAAGGGCATTTTTTATAATCTCCCTTTATATTATGTTTTTTTTTTTTTTTCCTTTTTTGAAGGGCCTTTATATTATGTTAATAGAGGTAAAAAATTTATCTTGTTTAATTAGATAGTCAAAATTCAGCTTTAAAAAAATGGTAATGCTACTTTGTCTAAATTTGGTGTCCGAATCTGGTGTCCAAATGATATGTCAAACTGTCAACACTCTAATCCATTCATTTAAATCATGCAAATCTAATACAATTTAAATTAATGGATTTGGATACCAAATTTAGGCAAAGTAACATTATTGACTTAAAAAATAATAATAAAATAAAAAAGATAGTCAAAATTGTAACATTTGATATTAATTGCAATTAAAATATAACTTTAAAAGGGAATAATTATTTAATTAGAAAGTTTTTACTATTTATTAATAGTGGTAGTTTGAATAGAATGTAATAAATAATGGTCTTAATGACAGTTTTCTTTTACGTTACTCTCAACTCTGAAGTAATAATAATTATTACACACAAAATCACAAATCTAATCCAATTTTTTGTTCCAGGCCACTCAAGCCTATCCATATTTTTTTTTTTTTTTTTTGATGGAAAGGGCACCTGAAAACCTGGTAAACCAGATCCAGGGCAAGGTTACAACCATAACTGGGACTCCACAAGTAAAACCAATTGAGCACAAGCCCAGAACAGAGTCCCACAACGGGAGAAAAACATCCACACAAAGTGGAAATACAACCAAACCAGAAAGAAAACAAACTGAAAAACAACTAAACTAAACGGACTGAAACCGATCCGGAGGAGAGATCTGGTCACCGGAGAAAATCCACCAGAACGCCGCCTACCACCACACCGATCGCCGACGTCTCTGATGCCCAATCAAACCCCAAAATCACCACTAATCAAACCTCCACCAGTTCCCAATCCCGGCGCCGCAAAACCAGAAAAACCGACCAAGCATCATCACCAAAGATCAGAGAAAAGATCACCAAAGCAGCTGCCGGTGGTGTCTCGACGGAGAGGATGGGGTCGGACAAGCTCCAAGACCACCGATCAAACCAACTCACGCCAAATCACACCAGATCTGGCCAGAAACCATGAGGATCGGCCGATCTAACCGCTGCCGCCATCGCTTGGACAAAACGTCCCACCCTGTGACGCGAGAGAGACTTCCAGGCGACGAACAGGGCCGTCGTAGAGTGTTATGCCTCCCACACTGTGCTTCGAGTCATATCTTAGCTCTCCAAAATCCCTAATTTAATGTGAATTTTCACACACAAAAAAAGGTTTATACTTTTTTGTTTGATTAATTGTAACTAAAAACGTCATCAATGGCGTTGCTTAGCTGGTAGATGGACGAACTTATGGTTTGGACAAATGAATCCCAAGTCAGCGGCTCGAATCCTATCAATTGCCAAAAACTATAAAATATATATATATATATGGTCTAAATAAGTGGATATATAGATACCTTAAAAATAAATAAATAAATAAATTTAACTAAAAACGCTCTCAAAAACTTAAAATTTTATATCTTGATTTGTGAAAACTCAATCTTTTTTATACAATAATGTTACTTTATCTAAATTTAGTGTCCAAATGATGTTGCATTACTATAATCAATTCATTACAATTAAACACTAAATTTGAACAAAGTAGCATTACTCCTTTTATATATATACTTTTTTACTATTAAAAGGATATGAGTCATTGACTTGAAAATCATTTGCCCAGCTCCAAGCTCGTTCATCTACCACCTAAGCTATACCCCTAAGGGCCACTCCTTTTTTATATTGATTAATCAACCAGAAGAAAATTGATAATGAATAAAAATTGATTAAATCTTTAGCCTATGGTTCATGATTGAACATAATTTTATTTTATTTTTAATATTACAATAATTCGAGATTTGGGGGTAGCTTGGGGTCAGACTCGAACCCACAATCCACGATTATCTACTTTTAAAAATGGATATTTTTATCAATAAAAAAAAATGGTCGTTAAGTTTTATTTCAAAATTGGCTCTTTCATACCATCATTAAAATAAATTATAACCTAAAAAAGCAAGATTTATATTTTCTTTTTATTTGTGGAAGCCACATGCCCATATCCATATATTTTTACAACAATTTCGTATTTAAAGTGGTCATGGTTTTCCTGACTTAATTAACAAGCACAGGATATCCAAATAAAATTTGAATCATCCCGGCCTTAATCTCATCTATATTTCATCTTCTATAATAGATTTTGTGATACATTAATCCACCACATGTAATATGTTATATGTATAACTAAAACGAGATGAAGTTGGTCGAATGATATACGACCCATATCTATACCTCTATAAGGTTGTGGGTTCTAATCTTTCACCTATCAAGTCCCAATTAATAACAACAGATCATATAAAATATTAAAAAAAAAACCATGAGATTATAGGTTCAAATTCTCTATTTCCCAATTAAAAAAAAAAAGGGGGATTATCATTTGGGTCCCTAACTTTTTCTGAAAGATCCATTTTTTAAATAAGTTTGTTTTTTTATCAAAACTTTCCCTGACTTTTGAAAAGTATATCAAATAGGTCCATCTGTTAGTCAACTGTCAGTCAAACTTAACATTTGTAGGGGTATTTTTGTCTTTGAACCAAGAACTTGCCATGTGTCAAAAAAATAGAAATAAAATAAATATCAATAATATATATATATATATATGAAGGAAATAAAACTAATCAATAATTAAATTTAAAAAATGAATATATAATTATAAAAGAAAAGAAAATAAATAAATAGAAAAAATTTTATCCATCTGTCAACAAAAAAGAAAGAAAAAAAGAAACCAAAGAATTAAATATTTATATACACAATTAATAATTCTTCCAGATGTGAAGAAATCTAACCATTTATTTCCTTTGTTTATTTTATTTTTTTGAGGAAAAAACACAAAATCGAAATTGAAAAACAAAACATCATCATTCTGACCATCAACAACATTCAACCCCCAAAAAGTACAAACAAAAAAATCATCATCCTCATATTCTCCACCACCACCACCACCACCACCATCTTCATCAACCTTTAACTGCATACACAGCAACATCAATACCATAAGAGAAAACAGGGAAATCACCAAAAGCTTTCAAAGCAGGTCAATGGTTGGTGAAAATCATAACATCTTCCACCATCACCACACCCATAGCTCCAAGAGCAACAAGATCATAGAAATTGGATCTGCACTGATCCATGGAGATCTCCTATTCATCACATACCAATTAATTCGTACTTTTCATCCCAATTAGACAAGTTCATCCAACATTTCATCACAACAAATCTAAATTTTCACCCAACCAAACCTGTTCTTTGCAGCAAAAAAAAAAAAAAAAAAAAAGAAAAAAGAATTTGTTTCATCACAACAACCAGACGAACAAAGCCCAGAATGAAAATCAATCAGAGAACTCAACACAACACAAACAACAAAACCTAGCACTGCCCATTCGTGAGGCATGTGGAATCTTTAAAGGGGACAAAATGCAACCTGATTTATACCATACACACTCTTTCACATGATTCAACTTTTCCATCTAGAGTTTTCCACGATCTAGATCCAAATGATCTGGATTTTCCAAAGAACCCAGCCGATCTGGTTTTTCTAGATCGTGGAGGTTCCGATCTGAACCCAGACGATGGGTTTTCCAGATCGTGGGAACTCCGTCGATCTCCAGCCGATCTGATTTGAATGTTTTTGGTTTTTGATTTTTTGTTAGTGACCGGGTTTGATTGAATATGGTGGAGGATGTGGGGATGGATGATTATGGGGGTGATGTTCAATCTGGGTTGGGGATGATATTGATTCTGGTGAATGGTGATCGAATCTAGATTTCTTGGTTTGATGATGAAAATGATAGGTTTTGTTAAATTAATTTTAATTAATTTATTATATAATTCTTTTAAAAAACTATATTTTTAATTTCTATATAAGGATTTTTTTTTTCAACAATTTTATTTAATTTTAATTTTAATTTTTTTATTTTCAAACTTTAGTGACACGTGTTATATTCTTATTGGATTAAAAATTAAAGTTGAGGGTAAAACAGTCTTTTCAGCCATTCTGTGACGTTTGACCGTTAGAAAAAAGGTCAGAAGAACCTATTTGATATACTTTTCAAAAGACAGGGAACGTTTTGATAAAAAAGCAAACTTGTTTAAAAAATGGATCTTTCAGAAAAAGTTAGGGACCCAAATGATAATCACCAAAAAAAAAAAAAAAAAATGATGATGATGAAAACGAGGGTGACGATTTTCGTAAAAACGAGGGTGACGAAGATCCTTATCTGCATGCATCAAAAACTGTACGGTAAGCATGAAAGTCAATGCAGGTGTAATAAGTTTGATATTATCCATTTTTGATGAATTTGCGCACCCCAAAGGAGAACTGCAATTTGAAATAAACGCTCCACTCTTGATCAGGGTGGGTTTCAGAGATCTCATTAACTCAGTGGCAGTCAACTCAGGTCTTAGCTGAGTCACGATGTCAAATGTAATTCAACAATCTACTCAGCAACACCAGAAGCTCACTCACTATTGGATTTTGAATTCCGTACGGTGTCATATTATAACTTTGGAAACCGTTCTACTTTTCTATCACTTAATACCTTGTACAAGTAGGAAGATTTTCGGATCCGAATCAAGATTCAGCTACCATGCAGTATTGCAGTTTCGGTAGGGTTACCGAATTGTTATTAATTATTGAATTTCAATGAAGAGTCTACAAATAACTATCCCTCGTATATAAATATATAACTCTCACCGTAATCATACAGTTTATACGGTTCCTATATTATAGCTAAATCCTTCGAATCTATATAACTATTGGCATAGATAAATATAATAATAATAAATAATTGGAGTTCAAAATGAAAAAAAATAAATAAATAAAGTATAAAGAAAATTTTATAATTTCTTAAAGTTTTTTATTATAAAAAATTATTTAAACTTTTTTGAGAGAGGGGACCATATATATTAGACCTGTGGTTTTCAATATTGTGAGTAAGATTTTAAATGTTAACGTACTCGTATGTTCTCGTAAGTTGTAACAGAAACCTAGATCCATAGATTTTAATATTGAGAGTAAGCTTTTGAATGTTAGCGTATTCGTGTGTTCCTGTAACGGAAGCTTAGAAAGTTAGATCAATAAGTAGTGGCAGAGGGATTCTGACTCACTGCTTGTAAGATTTAAATTGGGAATTCATACAAATATAGCGATATTAAAACTGCAATTCCCTTGCATGTTTTATATATATATATATATAGATTGACACTAAACGGGTTTGGAATCATAACTTTCTCTCTCTCTCTTCATCTTCCCGAGAAAGTGAGCAAAAAAACAAAAAACAAAAAAAACAAAAAAAAAGGTAAGGAAGTTCGGGATTTTCTGAAATCTGTCGAAATATGTCTAAACCAATTACTATATACACAATTTATATATCTAGATTCATAACTAGAAGACTTCCGATAGAACTAAAAATGAATTTGACTTTTGGGGTCTATTGATAGAGAAGGAACATACTACCATGAAAATACGGTACAATAATGTATTCAAACTGGTAGGTTTCAAATTTAATTATTTGACAAAAGTTGACAAATTTAGAAATGAGAATATATGTTAATATATTGAAAAGGATTGATGGGGCTTGGTTTCGGAGAACCACAATTCAACTGTTAGAGGATTTTGATTTCAAAAATAATATCTCAACCGAATAAACTTATTTAGATTAGTTAAGAGGGGGAATTGTACAAACATTCCCGAGATTTGATAAAATTACACGGATATAGTAGTTTTGGTCATATATGCACAAAATTCCCTCAACATTTGAAAATTGTTATACAAACATCCCCTATTGTTAGATAAATTCGTTAGTCAATAGTCAAACGTGTAAAAAATCTAAAATACCCTATATTTTTATTTTAAATAAACTAAAAAAAATTTAAAATAAGATAAAAAAAATATTTAAAAAATCTTTTAGAAAACATAAATGATGAATATATCTTAATTCTGAAATCTAGAAAAAAAATTCATCTTAAAAAAAAATAAATTATTTTTTGCAATTCCCCCTTGATTTTAAATAAATTTAAAATTTAAAATTTAAAATTTATTTACTATTAAATTGTTTAAAAAACTATTTTTTTTTTATTTGTAAAGATGAATTTTTTTTCTCCAGGTATCAGATTTAAATTACATTCATGTTTTCTAAAATATTTTGTTATCTTATTTTTTAATTTTTAAGTTTATTTTAAATAAAAATAAAGGATATTTTAGACTTTTTATTGTTTTAACCATTGACTAACGGATCCATCTAATACTATAGTAAGGGATGTTTGTGTAACAATATTCAAATGTTAAGGGAAGTTTGTATGTATATAGCCAAAACTGCCATATCTGAGTGTTTTTGCAATTCCCCCTACTTTAAATTGTACTCTATCAGAGTTGCTGTATTCAGATATTATTTAGTTTTATCTTTGTATATTTAAATATTTAAATTTTATCTTTGATCTGTAAAAGCACTCTCTATATATTGCTATCACCGATCAATAAAAGGAAATTGAGAATTACAAAGAGAATTGCAATCTTTCATCTCCTACTCTCTTTCCGGATATGGTATCTCAGAGAACCCTACAATTGCACGGCTCTTACTTGCATATGTTCTCAAATCTTAAAATAAAAGCTTTCGGTGATCTTATCTGAGAGCAATTAAGTGTTGTTAAAAAGTGATTTGAAACGTTGAACTTATTTGTAGTTGTTGATTAAAAAAATAGTTTATACACGTTGATCTGGCTATAGTCTTTTGATATTATTTATTGAATAAATGCATGGATATGATGATGCATATTGTTGACCTGAAAAAACAAGAATGTGGTCTCAAAGCAACCATGACCTTTGAATTTTCACGCGACAGTCAACTACCAAATGACCACCCAAAAGAAACTTTAATGTGGAAAATGTGTTAATCTGACTTCTAAGGTTCAATGTCTTTTAGACTTTATTAGTTTTCAAAAGGTGAGCATAGCAGCAGCAGGTAGGAACCGAGGATGAACATACAATCTCGATTGAGACCCTTACGTACCAAAATGGTAGTCGACTAGCTAGGGATCAATTTTGACGGCAAAAATGTCGCAACTCGCAATTGATCGAGACCATTTGAATTTTAATTACAATGCGATAACACAAGTTAATTTGTCACCATCGGGTAAAACCAAATAAATAAGACAATTTGAAATATACTATTATAGTGATAACACATGATTGTCATGATCGGGTAGGGCCTAATAATTGTACTCTTATTTGAATTACATGTCCATATGAATATGGTGCACCACCAACTTTGATTGAACTGCTTATCTTTTAATTATTATCCAGGTACATCACACCTTTAATTTCTTAATTATTTTTATCTCAATTTTAAGTTGTCTTTTTTAATGGTCAAGGTCTTTTAAAAAAAAAAAAAAAAAAAAAAAATCAAGAGGTTTGAAAACAGCTGAACAATAAAAAATAAAGCTTAAAAAAAATTGATCACAAAAAATTGATCATATTATCACCTTCAACATTTATGATATTCATAGTAATAACTATTGTGTAATATTAACAATCCTGATCAATTGTTTTTTATCAATATATATTATATAGAGCATCTCTAATGGTATCCTCACAAATATAAAAGTAATCAAAATTAGCAATAGCTCTTTAATCAATAATCAAATTGTCTCTTCAATAATTAAATTTAAAGATTGACTTTTAATCATCAAATACAAACTTAGTGCTAGTTTGGTATTACTGTAACTTTTATAATAATCACTATTGTGCAGGAGGAATAATTAGCTTTGAAGTTAATCAGTAGATGTTTTGTTAATTATACTTTTAAAATTGTTGTATAGCTCAAAAGCAGTATACATATATTTGGTAATTTTATTTCAAAAGTGTCGAAATTAGTTACAATGACTAAAATAGACATGATTTTATAATATCATTTCTTTTTTAATTATTAATTATATTATATTAAATCAATATTAAGTGGAATATTTAAATTGTAAAAAAAAAAATTCATAAGAACAATGAAAATATTTTTATAAAAAATTTTAAATCAAATCAATATTTAATTAGAATCTTTCATTTTTAGATGAAATAAGGTATATAATGATTTTAATTTGATTTCATAAGGATAATAGTGATATTTTAAAAGATTCAGTAAATGTAGAAATAGATTATTTTATAATCACTTTCAAAAAGTAACCCCCACCTACTTCTCACAATTCCTGTCAAAACTTGTCAGATTATCAATTAATCATTTTTGGAAGTTTTACAAAACATCATTTTATGTTAAAATTATAAAATAAACTGATTTTAACTTCTTAAAAACATCATTTTATGTTAAAATTATAAAATAAACTGATTTTAACTTCTCAAAAGCAATACCAAACTAGCCCTTAACCCAGCATAACTGTTGTTGTAATTTTATTCTTTCTCTATCATCTGTGGCTTTTTTTCTTTCTCTTTTTTTCTTTGATCACCTATGTATTTCATCATTGTTTCGACCCCAAAAATTTCAATTAGGTAAAATTTGTCTCTTCATTACAAATAGATCAATACCCATATCATATACATTCTCTTGTCTTTTATAATTTTTTTTAATCTTGCTTGGCTAATGATAAATTGAAGGAAAATTTTGTTATGATTTTGTACCATTATGAACTATACAATCATCAATTTTAGTAATCCCTAAAAACAATCGTCAAATGTTGAGGTGACAACTTTTGAAGATCCAAATTTGCTTATACCATTAGAGCATCTTTAAAAAAACTCTTCTATTTTCACTCGTCAAATGTCTATTTGCTTACCTATGTGTCAATTTGAAGAGTAAAAAAAGAAAAACCCCTCCAAAAAGCTCTTAAATTAGAAATAGGTTTATATTATTTTAATGAAAGCACTCAAAATTCTCACCCAACAAATCTAATTACCCTCTATTTTTTTTTTTCAAGTTAGAAATAATAATATGTTATTATTAAATATTTAATATTAGTCTCATTTTAAAGATCTAAATGAGACATTTCTAATGGTATAATTTTTATGATGATATAATTTATAAATTAAAATTTATTATACACTAATTGAATTTAATTAAAAATATAAAATGACATAGATATCAATATTAATGATAATGTGATATAAAAAATAATATTATAATAATTGAAGAGGGAGAAGATGCTCTTCAATATTGAAAATAAAGAAACAAAATCTTATTTGAAGAATCTCATTTAAAAAGTATGTTGAAGTTAAATATACTGATGTGACTCGTTTAACTTTAATAAATATCTCATTTGAAGAACCTTTCGGTGATGCTTTTAGAGATACTCATGTATAAAACTATATTTTCTGGTTGCGACAAGTGTTTTTTTTTTGTAACTATTGTAGCATTCATCAAGTCATTTTACTACCTAAATAATGATGATAAAGATTTTATTTCAAAATAATAATAATGATAGAGATTTTATTTCAAAAAATATATAATCATAGAGATTTCATCATGTAAGGTATATCGTTGCATCCGTTTAGCAATTAGTATGTGGCAAGTGAAAATACATTGTAAACAAATTTTTTTTTTTTTTTTGATAACAATTATTATTTCATAAAACTTCCACGCCATTCGTTGAGATTTAAGTTGATTGTCTAACATTATCAAAATAATCATTATGCTGTTCTATTTGGAGTTTTTCAACGTATGATTGTATATGATGCATTTGTGATGCATATGTGATGCTTTTCTCCTTCCCCGATTTATAAAAAAAGATTATCAAAATAAACATTATTTTTATTTTTTTTATATATACACCAATACCAAACTAAAATCCGTTGGAATCTGTCAAGAATAAATACTATTACTATTATTGCACATTTACTAATCAAGAATTCTATTTGGGAAAGGGAATTAAGAGCTTGTTTGGTTGGGCTTTTGAAAAACCTCTATTGGTAAAAGATCTACTTGCAGTAGATCTATTAGAAATAGAGTTTTTGAAAAAAAAAAAATCATAGATGTTTGGTTGGTAGATTTTTTTTTTAAAAAGGTCTATTTGGAGAAGTACCTCCCTATGAGCTTTTGCCCAGTAGAGGTTTAAACTCTACTAGCCTCTACTCAATTTAAAATAGACAATCTCAAAAGCCCAACCAAACAACTCTAAAAAACTTAAATAGACGTTAGTAGACCTTTTGAACCAGTAGAAAGTTCAACCAAACAAGCACTAAGTTTCTGGTTTTTAAATTATATGTTTACTAGATTTGTGGGGAATTTCAGGAATTAAGTTCCTGAATGAAAAGGAACTTGATTCACCCCACTCAACCTAGGAATTAAGTTATCTTCCCTTATTGAAAAGGGAATTCACACATTTTTACAAAATTATCCCCACCTAAATAAATAAATAAATAACTATACATATAAAACTAAAAATTAATTGCAAACTAAAAAAAAAAAAGTGAACTCTGTGTGTGTGAAATCAGTTGCTTTTGCTTTGAATTTCTTTTTTTCTTTGAAAAAAAAAACATTTTTTTTTATTATTTATTAGCTACAAACCTAAACTCATACATCTCTCATATATAAATATATACGGCTATTTTTTGTATATACATGTATTTACTAAATTTGTGGGGAATTAAGTTTCATGGACCTCATACACATATCAGAAATTAAGTTCTTGAATGAAAAGGAACTTGATTCCCCCCACTCAACCTAGGAATCAATTTCTCTTCCCTTATTGAAAGAGGAATTCATACATTTTTACAAAAATATCCTCACTTTTAATAAATAATAATAAATAAAACTATGCATATAAAACTAAAAATTAATTGTGAACTAAAAAAAAGGTGAACAGAATATTAAATAAATAAATAAAGTGAACAACTGCTTGATTATATATATATATATATATGAACTTTCAATTATAAAAAAGTTTGGTAAAAAAACAATACACTGTAGTAAAACAAAAAAATTTTGAACCATCAAAAAATCGATTGCTTTTGATTTGAATTTCTTTTTTCTTTAAAATAAAAAAACTTTTATTTATTTATTTATTAGCTACAAGCCTACACTCATACATCTCTCATATATATAAATACAGCTATTTTTTATATATAGGGATATTTTTTAATCAACTTTGTATAAATTTGATTTCATTTCCAATTCTTAAAAGTTAGTGAACACAATACTAATGGAATTTAGTAACTTAATTCCGATTATCTTATGTTTCTCTTTCCAGTAGAATTTGATTTCGATTCCTCTCATTCATTATTAGTAAACACTTCGTGACCCAATTGCTCCCCAACAACATGAGATGAACATCTCCCCATATCTCCTGTCTCTATGACAATTGTTTTTTTAAATATATATAATCGCTGTGACACTATTGAAAATTTGAAATGCATTTCTTTTTTTTTGGCATATTTATTGGATTAGGTTCATTAGATTAATTATCATTCTCTTTGCATAAATGCCATAACTTTATTTATATATAAAAATCTTTTTATTCTTTTAGATATACCAAATTTATTATCATTTCCCTTTAATTAATTAGCAAATTGAAATGTGGCAAGTGGAATTATTTTTTGATACACATGTCAGTTATTAAATCTGCCACATCACTATTACTGTATATAAAGTTGAAATTCAAGTTCAGATATCTAATGTTACCCAAAGGACAATAATACTATGGTGGTATGGTCTATTTAGACTTGTAAAATGGAGCAAAGAAAAAGGTCTTTCATGATTACTTTTTCTATGGCATTGTTGAAAGAGCAATATGATGGGCTGTGCAATAAATTTATTCAAAATTTATACTCAAATGATGTGATAGGTGCATTAGTCTAAGATTTACTCTTGTCTTTTTGTTGAAGTATTATACTATTACATAAATTTGGGTTTCTTTTAGGGGAATAACTCGAATCCGCAACCTTGTAGTGCATGTATGAAAGGTTTACCACCAGACCAACATCATCTCATCTCATCTAACATTACTTACTCTTGTTGTCTTCTTGGTATGTAATTTTGGCATCTTAGTTGGACCAGATTGATCATCATTCTCTTTGCATAAATGCCATGCATAACTTTATTTCTAGAAAACTTTATTCTTTTAGATAGAGCAAACTTATTTGTCATTTTTCTTTAAATAATTGAAAATTTGACACGTTACAAGTGAAATTAATTCCCATACAGATAAAACCGCAACATTACAAGTCCATTTATAAGTTGAAATTCGAATTGAAATCTCTAAAATGATACTTACAATCAAATGTGACATTTTTTTTTTATTATTATCGAAATTATACTAAAACCAAGTCAACCACTACTGGTTCAGCCTAATATCTATTTCACAAGGGAAACGTCTACCTACATATTATAATATTTCTATGAAACTATTGAAATGCAATTTTTCGCATACAATAATGAAATTTTTGGCATATCTCTTTGCATAAATGCCATAACTTTATTTTTCATAAAAATGTTTTTTTTTTCTTTTAGATAGATCGACCACACTTATTTATCATCTTCCTTTAATTAATTGGACATTTGGCAAATGAAATTAATTTGCATACACCCATAAGTTCATAAAACTATAATATCAGTACAAGTTATTATATAAGTACCTTAAAAAAAAAAAAGTTCATAAATAAGTTGAAATTCAAATCAAGATCTCTAACATTATCTAAATGTGAGTTACAAATTACAATCAACCATGATATTATTTATTTACTTTTTATGATTTTTTGGATCAATGAATATCATTTACTACAAAGAATAAATGAAATGAAGTTTTTACCGTATAAGAAAATAGATGAATATAAAAAAAATTATTAAGAAAGTTATTTTGGTTAATATATATATATATATATATAATAACTAAATACGTCATTAATAAGTTGTATGCAGGAGCTTAGATTTTTTGACTGGTTTTTTTTTTTTTTTTTAATATTACAATAATTCGGGATTTATGGTAGGAAACAAACTCAAACCCACAACCTGGTGTAAGTTTGAGGGGTAAACTAGACTTCATCTTGTCTGATTGTTTTTACTTTTATGTCACTCTTTTAACATAGTTAATATGTCAATATTTATTTATTTTAGTTATGAAAGAATTTTTTTTTTTTTTTTTTTAGTTTTAATTTTTAAAAATTTTCAAATATTTGATTTTTTCTAGACTATCGGATTGAAATCCAGTGACTGAAAACTAACCCTATAACTATAGAGTATATATTAACTACATAGTAGCTAAACCTAATTATCACATCACAAATCAAGATTTAAGTTAAAATTGAAGTTAAGATTTGTCTAGTGATGAGGATAGATTTTGGCTGGAGGAGTACCCTCCTTGTGCTAGTAGTTTTGTTTTGGTTCATTGCCAAGTTATTTCTCCTCTTCTATGTAATTCTTTGCTTCTGACTTTTATATAAGGGCAGTGTTAACTGTTTAAAAAAAAAAAAAAAAAAAAAAACATGCGCCCTTCTTAAAACCATAAGAGTTTTTTTTTATATATATAGGAAACTCAACCACTATATTTATTGAAATAAAACAATAAATGTAGTTTATAGTTACTTTTGTAGTTAAATTTTTAACATGGACCCTTTATATAATATCTTGATTTTAAAAATAAAAAGAAAAATTGAAATTGAGATATGTACCTTTATTTAAAGAGTAATGTTACATTGTTCAAATTTGGTGTTCAATTTCGGTGCCTAAATGATGTGACAACAATGTGGACCAAATTGTATTAGATTTACATGATTTAAATGAATGGTCTACATTGTTGCCACATCATTTAGGCACCAGATTTGGACAATGTAGTATTACTCTTATTGAGATCAATAAAATATTACATTATTTATTTATTTATTTTAAAACTGTTGAGATCAAGCCATGACATGTTGGAATTTTTCGAGAAGAAGCACCGTTAATGCATCATGGACAGGTCTCCTATGATATATATATAGAAAAGTTCTCACCATACATGCTTTTTTTAAGAAATTATTGGAAAGCAATTTTTATGTACGTAACACTAAAAATATTATTCCAATTATAAATGCCATAGCCTTTTATTTTTCCAAATTTTCCGTATTTGTATTATATTAATTTTTGACATATTAGTTGGATTAGATTGATTGAAATTCTCTTTGCATAAATGCCATAACTTTTTAAATAATAAATAAAATATAAAATTCGTTATTCTTTTTAGATAGAATAAAGTTGTTTTTTTTTTTTAATATTTTTTTTTATCATTACTTTACTTCACAAAAGAAAAAAAAAAAAAAAGTTTTTAAAAATATCATTTACACGTGCAAAAATATCTTCAATTTATTGGGCAATTGACAAATGGAAAATCATATCATTTACATGAAAGTATCGGTTGATAAAAATATCAACTTATGGTGCAGGTGTGAAGGGTTTACCATCAAACCCGTAATATCGTGGTACATGTGTGAGAGGTTTACTATCGGACTAATCTAATCTCATTGTATCATTATTATTATTATTTGATATAATAATAATAAATAAATAAATAAATAATTATAAATGCCATTACTTATTTAATAAAAAATAAAAAATTAGCATATTTTATTATTGTTATCAATTTTTGGCATGCATATTAGTTGGATTAGATTGATTAACATTCTCTTTGCATATAAATGTCATAACCTTTAAAAAGAATTAAAAAAATCTTTTATTCTTTTAGATAGACCAAACTTGTTTATTATTTCTTTTCAAAAAACTAAAAAAAAATAAAAATTGCTTATTATTTTACAGAATTTATGGATATAGCAAGTGCAAATTAATTTGTATATAAGATATTTATTATTTATTCTTGAAACAAACACAAGACAAAATCAAGATCTTACAGAATCTTTTAGGATCAAACCTACTAATATATCAAGAGTCAAGACCATACATGTTTCTTTTCTCTTCTTTTTTTCTCTTGACATTGTTGGAATTCAAATTATCCGAATAAAACTCAAAAATATGTTCCAATTAACATTTTTTATATTATTATTATTATTAATTTTTGGCATATCAATTGGATTGGATTGATTATCATTCTCTTAGCATAAATACCATCACTTCTTCTTCTTCTTCTTTTTTTTTTTTTAAGAATAAAAAAAGAAAAAACTCTTTTTTTATAATATTATTATTAATTAGATCGGATCGGATCTCGATTATCATTCTTTTAGCATAAATACCATAATCTTTTTTTTTTATTAATAAAAATAAAGAAAAGAAAGAAAAAACACTTCTTTTTTTTATTCTTTAAAGATAGAGCGAAGTTGTTTATCATTTTCCTTAGAATAATTGGTCAAGCAGAATCTCAACCAGTTGATACTTGATTTCTTTCCATCAAATTCTCAAGTATATTAATATTCCCATTGTTGATGATGATTCAGTTTTACCTTTTATTGATTCATAGCTATCCAAAGCGAGTAGACGAAATTATTCGAGACAGCAGCGAGTGGGGGAAAATGGAACAACTCAGCCATCCAGATTCGTGCAAGTTTCTGTTTGACTTGTGTCTGGTTGGCGATATATGAATGGTCGGTGACGTGAATTGACATTTGTTATTGATTTTTTGGTTGCATCTGTCACGGGTTACGATGCTTCTTTGTCAGTAGAAGAATTGCAAGTTGATAATTGTGGTTGTAAAGATTGGACCGCAACAGTGACAATTCAATATCATCTGAATCGAATTAAATCAATCTATCCTCGTTGTCCCTTTATTTATTTTTTTTTATTTTTTTATTTTTTTTCATATGTGATGTGAATCCAATTGCCATATTATTGGTTTGGATCAAATATATGAAAAATAGAACTTCCTTTTCAAGGTGAGATAAGGGAAATTATTCGGATAAAAAGTTAAGTGGAGTATTGGATTGGGATTTTAATAGATAATTTTGAGAAGTAAAAGTCTAATGGTGTTTAATTACTTTTCAATAAGTTAAATGGTATTCGATTATGACTTTTAAGATTTTTTTTAAAAGTCTATAATATCTTGTGGTATTGTATCCAAACTTTTAAGAAGTAGCAAATTCTTTGGTAATATTGAATTAAGATCAAGATTTATAGGATTTCATGATAAAATGAATTGTCTCAAACTTTTTTGTGATAACTATAAATACCAAGACCCCAAAATTGTCTTGTCCTCTCCCATCATACTTTCCAGACTTTATATTCATCTTCCTCAACTTCTGTACCCCATCAAATCTTCAACCCAAATCTACCAAAATAAAGGAAAAAAAAAAAAAAAAAAAAAAAACTTAAGAAATTTCCTAGATGCGGTTAAAAAATTATAATCATATTTCTTTTTAATGCAAAAAATAAAAAAATCATAAAAATATGTGCAACCAAACACAATTATCTAACACAATATTCCTATAAATAAATCCTAATAGTCTATAAATAAAGTCTAAATAATCTTAATAGTCTATAAATATATTATAAAGACTCTTTTAGAATCTTAAGAGACTAGTACATGCAATCCTAATAGTGTTTAAAATCATACAAGTCTATAAAATCCTAACATCTAACGATTGTCTATTAAAATCTCAATCAAATACACCCCCTTAATTCGTGATTTGTATCCAAGATTCCAATAATAATTTTTAAAATCATTTTTAGCAAACATTGTATTTACATATTATTTTTTTGAACCACACTATAATTACTTATTAGAAATTAAATTCTTTTTATTAAGGAAAGAAAATTAAGTTCCTGATTTCTGAATTCCACATTTTTAGGGAATTAAATTATGTAGACCTCACTCTCAAATCAAAAATTAAGTTCCTGATAGAAAGGGAACTTGATTCCTCCCATCCATTCTAAAATCAAGTTCACTTTCCTATTGCAAAAGGAATTCATGATATTTTTACTAAAATATCCTCACTTAAAAAAAAAAAAAAAAAGTAAAATAATCATCTTCTTCATGATTATTGACTTTTGTTTTTAATTTACGTAAATCATATATATATTTGAATCTTCATATTGGCTTACATAATTAATAATTTATATTATTCTAGCCTTGTGATTTATAAAAAAATCATTTTTATATATACATATTACAATACCATTTTTGAATCGAATTAAATCAATCTATCTTTATTGTCCCATTAATTTTTTTTTTGTTCCATATGTAATGTGAATCCAATTGCCATATTATTGGTTTGGATCAAATATATGAACATGGAACTTCCTTTCCAAGGTGAGCTAAGGGAACTATTCCGATAATAACTTAGGGGTGTATTGGATTGAGATTTTATAAAACAATTTTGGAAAGTAAAAGTTTGGTGGTATTAGATTAATACTTTTTAACAAGTTGGACAAATCTTGTGGTATTTGATATTGACTTTTAACATTCTTTTTAAAAGTCCATAATATCTTGTGGTATTGAATTCAGACACTACAAAAAAAAAAAAAAAAAAAAAAAAAAAAAAAAAAAAAAAAAAAAAAAAAAAATTGGGCTATAGGGACAAATTTTTTTCGGACGAATAAAATTTGTCCCAATAGAACGTCTAGTAGGACACAATAACATATTTGTCCCTGAAAATTGTAAACCTGGAAAAACCTTTAGGGACGAAAAAAATTCATCCCTAAAGAGAACAAACCTAATGAGACTTTTAGGGACGAAAAATATTTATCCCAATAAAATGTCTATTGAAACGGAAAATATATATTAATCCCTAAAAATTGCAAAAAAGACGAGACTTTTAGGGACGAAATTTTTTTGTCCCAACAGAATGTGTATTGGGACGAAATAAGTTATTCATCCCAATAGGATATCTATAGGACAAAATAAATTATTCATTCCTAAAAAAAAATAAAAAATAAAAAGGTTTGAGATTTAGGGACTTATTAGGACAAAATAATGTTTGTTTCTGAGGGGCCGTTTGGTATGGGGGCATCTTGGCATGGGAATGAAAATCTGATAGGATTCCCATGTTTGTTACTAGGTTTTGGTTTTGAGATTCTTAGGAAAGTGAATCCATAGGAATCACATTACCCTCCAAGGGGGTAATGTGATTCCCGGGGGTAATGTGATTCCCGTCCTAACAGGTGGGTTTCAGATGCCCCTCCATCTGATTCCCACTGTGGGACCCACCTCATTAACAAAAAAAAATAAAAAATTCTTCTTCTTTTTTTGTTCTTCACTGATGCTTTGACATCAAAAACCCAAAATTTCATTTCATTGATTATAATACCCTAGATCAAAATTAACACCAAAAATCTTCCAAAAGATCTTCAAAAAAATCTTCCAAACCCCCAATTTTTGAAAATGAACATCAAAAACCCCAATCGATCAATTTCTTCCAAAAAATCTTCTCCGACCGTTTGGAAGAAATTGAGGCAAGGACGATGAAGATCAAGAACCCAACCGGAAGCGATGACGATATGGAGGCAAGGACAACAACGACAACGATGAGAAGATGAAAGATGAAAGACGACAGCGACGAGAAGATGAAGATGACGATGAGAAGAAGAAGATGAACACGACGACGACGAGAAGATGAAGACAAGCGATCCAGTTTTTTTTCTTTTTTCTTTTTTCTTTTCTTGATCTGGTTTTATTTTGAAATGAAGATGATGATGAGTGTGATGTTATTTATTTATTTATATTTTTTAAAAATTAATTTTAACATGTTTTTATATATAAAGACAAAAACATTCCCATTAGAGATGTACGTTTGGGGAATGGGGATGGATATAGGTCCCCCCATCCCCATCCCCACTTCCCAGACCCTTCCCACATACCCCCCCCCCCCCCGTTTTCCCATTTGGGGAAAATGGGGATGGGGAATTTTGGGGGGACCTATATCCATCCCCATCCCCAATTCCCCATTTTCCCCGTTTTTTCGTTTTTCCTGTTCCCCAATTTCCTCATTTGACTAAAAAATACAAATTAAACTAAAAAAACAAATATTCCATTACAAATACAAAATAAATTGTGTTTGGTTCGTATGGGAATTAGAGATGCACATTTTTTTCCCGGAGTCCCAATTTCCCATATCCCCATCCCCATCCCCATCCCCATCCCTATCCCTATTCCCAAGAATCACATTATTTTGATTACTCCATACCAAACGGCCCCTGATAATAATTTATTGAGACTATATTTTTCCATTTTTATCTTCTTCTTTTTTTTTTTATAGTTTTTCCAGACATATTAATAATTAAATTTTATTTACTTTTTAATATTAATTACTATAGATTAATTCAAGAAATTATGATAAAATACATTATTTTTATTTATAATTATAATAATAAAAAATGCAAAACCACTTTTTAGAAAAATCGTTGTTCATTTCCCCTTCCTTTTTGTGATATAGAGATATAAATCTTACATTTATCTATTAAATTGTAAAATGTAGAGAAAAACATCTCTCTATTCTAAGTACGATTAACGATATACCATATGATCCGACAATTTATGATTTTTTTAAAATAGCTTAATTAAATACTAAAATAAATGTTAATTTGTCTATAATATAAATTGGAATTAATCTACAAATGAAATTTTGATTTAAAATTAATCAATAAAAATTTAATAACATATATAGTTTATATGTAAAAACTTTGCGATTATTGATAAATTCAAAGTAACTGCAAACTGGTTATGGCTTTGCTTCTACAACCTGATGACTCAGGTTCAACTCCTAATGCGAGCGATATGGAGTAATTAACTAATTGTTGGCTGTGATAAGATGGATGTAGCGGCGGACCCAGTGTTGGGAGGGGGGCAGGGTGGGACCGTGGGAAGTGGCAAGGTTTGGGATATGAGGCTTGGATTGTTTGCCATATTCTATTAAAATTTTAAAAAATATTTTGCTCATATTTCATCCCCATAGAAAATCTGAAGGGACGAAAAATTATTTAAAGGGACGAAATATTTCGTCCCTGCAGATTGTCAGAAGGGACAAAAAAATTTCGTCCCTATATATGATCAAAAGGGACAAAAAAATGTCGTACTTATATTATTTTGCCACTATAGGTAGTTTTTAGGGACGAATTTCAATTTTCATCCAAAAAACTTATTGTGAGATCCACTTAAGGCAATGTAATTTGGGATGAATTTTTTTCGTCCCAATAGACCTATAGGGACAATTATTTGGCTATTGGGATGAAAAAAATTCGTTCCAATAACCCTTTTTTCTTGTAGAGACTTTAGGCAGTAAATTGTTTGGTGGTATTGGATTGAAATTAATGAAAAAATAAAAATTGTCCCAGACTTTTTAGTGATCACTATAAATACCAAGACCCCAAAATTGTCTTGCCCTCTCCTATCAGACTTTCCAAACTTTTATCTTCATCTTCCTCAACTTCCATACCCCCATCAGATCTTCATCCCAAATCTACCAAATTAAAGAAACAAAATTTAAAAATTCCATCAGATTTGGTTATTGTGAAGCCATTCTTTCGAAAATCTCTTCACCAAAATATGAAAAAAAAAAAAGAAAAAAAAAAGAAAAAAAAAAAAGAAGCCATAGTGGGTAAGATGATGACAGAGAGTGGGTGGTGGACTAGTGAGAAGATGGTGTGGGTGAGGAGGTGGAAGATGAAGAGAATGGGACTTGAAGGTAGAAGATTGTGAATATATATATATATCATGTAACAATTTAATTCAATATCATGTGAATCAAATTAAATCAATCTATCTTTATTGTGCCTTTAATTTTTATTTTTATTTTCCGCATGTAATGTGAATCCAATTGCCATATTATTGGTTTGGATCAAATATATGAAAATGGAACTTCCTTCCAAGGTGAGATAAGGGAATTATTCTGATAATAACTTAGGGGGCGTATTGGAATGAGATTTTAATAGACAATTTTGGAATGTAAAAGTCTGGTAGTATTGGATTGAAACTTTTTAATAAGTTAGATATGTCTTGTGGTATTCGATTAGGACTTTTAATTTTTTTTCAAAAAGTCTTCTTGTTGTATTGAATCGAGACTTTACGCAGCAAATTGTCTAGTGTTATTGGATTGAAATCAAGATTTGTAAGATCTCATAACAAAATGGATTGTCTTGGACTTTTTAGTGATAACTATAAATGCCAAGACCCCAAAATTATCTTGCCCTCTCCCATCAAACTTCCTAGACTTTTATCTTCATCTTCCTTAACTTCCATACCCTTATCAGATCTTCATCCCAAATATACCAAAATAAAGAAAAAATAAATAAAAAATTCTCCCATAACTGGTTATTGTGAAGCCATGCTTTCGAAAATCTCTTCACCAAAATATGAAAAATAAAAAAAATTAAAATTAAAATCCACCAAATTTTTTTAAAAAATATCCATAGTGGGGAAGGTGATGATCAAAGAGTGGGTGGTAGGGACTTGGGAAGAGAGAGTGGGTGGTGGATTGGTGGGGAAGATGGTGTGGGTGAGGAGGTGGAAGACGAAGAGAATAGGACTTGAAGGAAGAAGATTGTGAAAGAAAAAATATATATCATGTGACAATTCAATTAAATATCTTGTGAATCGAATTAAATCAATCTATCTTTATTGTCCCTTAATTTTTTTATATTTTTTTTCCATATGTAATGTGAATACTATTGCCATATTATTGGTTTGGATCAAATATATGAAAACGGAACTTCCTTCCAAGGTGAGATAAGGAAATTATTCCGATAATAACTTATGGGGTGTATTGGATTGAGATTTTAATAGACAATTTTGGGAAGTAAACATCTAGTGATATTGGATTGAGATTTTTTTATAAGTTAGATAAGTCATGTGGTATTCGATTAGGACTTTTAAGATTTTTTTAAGAAGTCCATAATATCTTATGGTATTGGATCCAGACTTTAGGCAGCAAATTGTTTGATGGTATTGGATTGAAATCAAGATTTATAGGATTTCATGACAAAATGGATTGTCTCGGACTTTTTAGTGATAGCTATAAATACCAAGACCCCAAAATTGTCTTGCTCTCTACCATCAGACTTTCCAGACTTTTATCTTCATCTTCCTCAACTTCCATACCTCCATTAGATCTTCATACCAAATATACCAAAATAAAGAAAAATAAATAAAAAATTCTTCCAGATCTGGTTATTGTGAAGCCATGCTTTTGAAAAACCTCTTCACCAAAATATGAAGAAAAAAAATTAAAATCCACCAAATTGTTTTTTTTTTTTAAATCCATAGTGGGGAAGGTGATGATCAGAGAGTGGGTGGTAGGGACTTGGGAAGAGAGAGTGGGTGGTGGACCGGTGGGAAAGATGGTGTGGGTGAGGAGGTGGAAGACAAAGAGAATAGGACTTGAAGGAAGAAGATTGTAAAAATATATATATATATCATGGGACAATTCAATTAAATATCTTGTGAATCGAATTAAATCAATCTATCTTTATTGTCCCTTTAATTTTTTTTTTTTTTTTTTCCATATGTAATGTGAATCCAATTGCCATATTATTGGTTTGGATCAAATATATGAAAATGGAACTTCGCTTCCAAGGTGAGATGAGGGAATTATTCTGATAATAACTTGAGAGAAACCAAAACTAACTAGTTGAAACATTAAACTGTTGTTTTTAACCACTTTTGAAATTTTAATTGTTAATAACCATTTTTAAAAAAAATTTCAGTATGTGTCCATAAATTATCAGAGTACCCCTGAAAATAGTTTTATTTTAAATCTGGAAGCAAACTTGAAATCATGGGTAAATTGAAATGTCCAAACTTAAAATCATGCCTAAATTGAAATGTTAAAACTTGAAATCATGCCTAAAATTGAAATGTCCAAACTTGAAATCTGGACTAAATTGTAACTTTCCCTTTCTTCTTCTTCCTCTTCTTCTTCCTCAAATATTATGGTTTTTTTTTTTTTGTTTTTTTTTGTTTCCCTTTTCTTGCAGATCACCTCGCCAGCGAAGGGCGATTGATTTCGTTGCCGGCGAAGCAGTAGTGGACGGCGAGGAGGCAGCATACGACCGTCGCCCGTCACCCGTCACCCACGCCCACACCTGGCCGTCACACGAACCAGCGCTAGAGAGATCAGGGAGAGAGAGACCAGAAGTGAGAGAAAGAAAAAAGAGAAAAGAGAGAGAGTGTGTTTGGAGACCCTTTTTATATGAGGGATTTTCAGTAATTTCTCAAAAAAAGTGGTTATTAATAAATAAAATTTCGTTTGTGGTTAAAAATAAATTTTCCATAATATATGTGGTCAGTTTTGGTAATTTTCACTAATAACTTAGGTGGTGTATTGATTTGCAATTTTAATAGATAATTTTGGGAAGTAAATATCTGGTGGTATTAGAATGAGACTTTTTAATAAGTTAGATAAGTCTTGTGGTATTCGATCAGGACTTTTAAGATTTTTTAAAAAAATCCATAATATCTTATGGTATTGGATCTAGACTTCATGCAGCAAATTGTCTGGTGGTATTGGATTGAAATCAAGATTTGTAGGATTTCATGAAAAAACGGATTGTCTCAGACTTTTTAGTGATAACTATAAATATTAAGATCCCAAAATTGTCTTGCCCTCTTCCATCAAACTTTCCAGACTTTTATCTTCATCTTCATCTACTTTGATACCTCCATTAGATCTTCATCCTAAATCTACCAAAATAAAGAATAAAAAATAAAAAATTCTTCTAGATCTAGTTATTGTGAAGCCATGCTTTCGAAAATCTCTTTACCAAAATATGAAAAATAAATAAATAAAAATAAAAAATCCACCAATTTTTTTTTTTTTTTTTTTTTTTTTAAATCCATAGTGGTGAAGATGATGATCAGAGAGTGGGTGGGGGACTGGTGGGTAAGATGGTGTGGGTGAGGAGGTGGTGTAAGGGTTGCGCAATGGAAAATAGAAGATAGAATCAAAAGATTTAAGAACGATAGGTTTCAAAAAATTTATCATCTTATTGGGACCTTTTTGTATACATGAATATGAGGAAGAGATTTGTTTTCATACCTTTGAAGAACACTCCTTCATTTTCTTTTCGATCCTTCACCACTAACCCTTCCGAGCTATGTCCTACGATCTAGCAACTATATTTGTGGACATGTCATGGATTTCGAGAGCTGTTGAATGGAGGCCTGAGAGAACCGAAACACAATACCTTCCTTCCCGTTGTGATTTTGGCCAAGCTTCAAGGAAGAAGAAAACTTTTTCTTTTCCTTTTCAATGTGGCCGCACCTCTCACTTTCTCTATAGGGTTTCAATTGTTTATTTTTCCTTATAAGTATATCTTATATACTAGGATCCTAGGGTTCAATAATCCAAGTTAAAATAGGATTCTAAATCCTTTTTAATTCGTTCATTTTTGGGGTTTGAACCTTTGACCTATTTAGAGAAAATAAAATAATCACTTATTATTTTATTCTTTTGCTCTTGTCAATGTTCGAACTTGAAACCTCTATATAACAATTAATAATTATTAATTATTAATATGTTAATTAAATAATCATATTATTTAATAATATTTAATTCACCAATTAAAAATAGTTTATTAATTAAATAATCTCATCATTTAATTAATTCTCAAAATATATTTAAGTTACTTTTGTAACACAATTAATTGGACTATCCAATTCTCCGTGAGCCTTGTTACTATTAATCGTAAAGGGCTAGCAAGGGGACCTAATGGACCCATAGTTTTGAACTCCAATAATACTTAGAAAAATTAATTAAACCCTTTAATTATCATTTCACAATTATTAACCTCAGAGTTATTCTACTAAAAACCCAAGGTTGTACTCTCGTAACTATAGATGTTTTACACAACAAAATTATCATTGTCCATCGATATGGTTATTACATATAGTATGATCCTCCACAAATAGTTCCTAATTAGAGATAGGTCATAAAGTCCGTTATACTTCTCTAATTATATATTTTCACTACAAGAAAAGTGACATATGGTGACACATTTCTTTGTGCCAAATTTTGAATATATCACTATAAGTATTATTTTGTGACAAATTTTATTATTTATTATTATGTTGTTTTCAGTTCAAATTTTTGTACAAAAATTGTCACAACTAGTTAAAATTTGATAATTTGTCATGGTTAATATAATTAGTCAAAAAATTACTTTATAAAAAATTGAAAGATTTTTTTTAAAGGAAAGATTTTATATTTTTTTTAAAGGAAAGATTTTTTTTTTTTTTTTTTTAAATACTTATTTTCTTTTCACCTATTTCAGATTTCTTAAACCATATCATGAATCTTTAAATTTTTTGTTCCAAACACCTAATAATATTCCCTAATTTCATTGAAACTCTCAAGTCTATGTCAATTTACTCAAGGTATGTATCTCTAAATTTTGATTTATTTTTTTTTAGGGTTTCTAAAACTTTTTTTTTTCTCCTGCCTCCTTAATATTGCCCTGCACTTTAATAATGGAATTAAAAAAATAAAAAAAAACTTTACATAATTTCTCTTTCTACGATTCCTAATTTTCTCCACCTAATCAAAATTAAAGTGATCCTTTAATTGATTTTTCTCCGGTATATTTCTCTCTAATCTCTATTTTGTTTCTCTATTTTTTTTTTCCTCGCACACAATTTCTCCATGATTTCATTTCTATTGAATTCACCATTACATGTATGATGACCAGTACAACAACAAAGACACGAGCGATCAAGTTGCTCCCATCATCAAGCTTAAGGTGATCGTCATCACCACCAAGTAAGGAAAAGGTCGCTGTCACCATCGTCAAGCTGATGATGCAACAAGCGCTTAGCGATCACTTCAATTTGATGATCTTTTTCCGTAAGCCAATTATCTCGGTTTGTTCTCTAATTGTTTGTTTTTTTATGTGTTTTTGGTTGTGTTTTAATGTATATGAAAAAAAAAATAATAATAAGTGTTATTGTCAATTGATTTATTGATTAACCAATGTTGTATGAACTTGATATTGTTTTATTCACTAGGGTGAATGCACATAAACTGTTTGATGAAATATCATGCTATTTAGGGAGAAAAAAAGAAGAAGCAAATAATGCACCTATTTTTTTTAATTTTTTTTTTTGTTGGTATTATTACATTTTATAACATAGAAATGCTTGGATTATTAAGGTAATTGTTTATAATTATGAATGTACGTTACAATTTTTTATGCGGTTGCAAGCTAATACATATATGATTTTGTTTCATCTTGTATTCCATTTTGGTAGAGCCAACTAAATCAATTGGAATCTTAAAAATTAATCAAGATTTGAGTAAAAAAAAAAAATGAAACTCACGTATTTATCGAAGACTAAATATAACAATTACTGTTTGGAATTCTATTTTAATAAGGATTTTATTTTCTATAGAGTGGAAGTGCATGTCTTGGAGATACGATTTTATCGCAGACAAGTTCTCTCTCTACTATCTTCTTGATTGTCTTAATATACCATGCTAGAGCTTGTTGATTCGGTTGAGGTTCTAATGTATACATGGAGATGCAAAGCTTGGATGAGCCAAGAAAAAAACTTCTTACAGGATGCGAAGCAAGTTGCGTTGTGGAAAGCCATTTGAAAGTGTTCGAATGCCTAACATTCAAACATTATGGATTTAATTAAAGATGCTCTTTATTCTTTTTTTTTTTTTTTTATGTTAAATTTAATATTATATTGAATTATGAATATTATAATTATTTTAATTTCATAATACAAGTATATCATATAGATATGATATGTCTTCTTATATATTTGTTTTCAATAAATATATTAATTTGATCGTAATAGTTTAAATTATTGACAATTGTTTGGAATATTAACATTACTGATAAAACTACTTAGATACTAAAACAATAGTAACCTTAAATTGTGACTAACTATGCGTATAATGACAAAATTTTAAGATAGTTAATTGTCCCTAGACCCGGTAAAATTTTACACAACCCATTAACACGATCCAAACCCATTCGAAAATTACGGTTGGTGGGTCAAGTTTATCGGATCGGGTTGTTAATGGGTCAACTCATTAAAACACGAAATATAATGGGTTGGTTTTGGGTTCACCCTTAAAAAAACCGTTAATTCGATAACCCATTAATATAAAGATTTCTTTTTTTAATGTGTTTATGAAAGTTAATCAAAAAAATATTTGTATAGTCACATTATGGAATTTATATTAAAAAAATCTCTATAGTTATGGTAAGGATATATTTTACTAATTATTATTATTATTTTTTCGAAAGAGGAAAAATTTGTAAATTAAAAATTATAAAACTATAAAACTATAAATCAATTATTTCACACTATTATAACCCTAACCCTAACCCTAACCCTAAAACTCTAAAATTAGCTAGTGAACTTGATCCTATGAGTTTGATCATGCTTCAGTACTATTTATTTTCAATTTTTTAATAAATCTCAAATATAATATTTTGTAACGAGCCGGGTTGGATTATCCATTAATTTAATAAATGGTTTCGGGTTTGTATATTTCAACCCATTAAGCTAACGGGTCGGGTTTGGGTGGAACAATTTTAACACAACCCACACAGAAATGACACGAATTCGTAATAACATGACCCATTGCCAAGTCTAAATTTATCCCTGAGTTTATAAATAATGGCAAATTTAAAACAATAAATTATCACTAAAAACATGTATAGTGACAAAATCTTCAAATGGATTATTGTCACTAAATTTGTGTACAATGACACATTTTTTAGATAATTAATTGTCAATGAGTTTGCGATCAAGAGTGACACAATTTTTAAATAATAAATTGTACAAAAAATGTGTATAGTGACAAACTCTTCAAACGGTTAATTGTCACTAACTTGTATATAGTGACATATTTTTTGTTTTGTCACTTATTAGGGTCAATTAACAATCTGTCACTAAAAGTCATGGTTTGTGACAATTACAAATAATTGTCACTAACCATAGTGACAATGACACTATAAATGTCACAAATAACTGACGGAGGTATAAGTGACGAATTTTTAGTAACACTTTTTTTGTCACAATATTGATGTTGTGACAAATTTTTAACTTATTGTGACAATTTTTTTTTTTTTTTTTTATCACTATATGTCATTTTTCTTGTAGTGTTTCTTTTAAGTACCATTGATTCTCTAATGAATGATTATATCCTTCATTCCTTTTCGTAAGAAGGAGAACGCTCTTAATCGTTCAAGTCTCGAATCAACTCTTAAAGGAATTACTCATCTACTTCTCATAAAAAGGAGTGGATTCCACAATTGTGTACATATCTTCCCAGCCACAAGCCACAAGCCACAAGCCAAATCATGATTCCAAGATGTGGAGATATTGACCGAGAATGCTATTCTGATCTCACCCATGGTAAATCAAAAGCCACGATCTAACCTAAAAGAGTCAGTAAGACATTCATGATTTAGATCACCTATATATAGCCATCATTTGTCGATATGTATGAATCTTTTTAACTAACAGATCTTAGTGATAGATTCATATAGATTATGGCTCAATCATGTATGATCACATCATATAAGGTGCCTCCATTCTTATAACACCATATGAGTAGTATAGGATAATACCACCGTATATTACGGAATGGACCGTAGCTATAAATTAACCACAAATAAAGTACTCAGCTTTATTTGCTTTCTATGGACTCTTTAGATTGCATGTCTCAAAATTAATTCTTCTATTAGCACATATAATATAAATGAATGAGTTATGTTAATTGAATTAAATAACTACTTCTTTTATTAATGAATTTATAATATTTACAAATTACAAGCTTTAGGGCATAAATCCCAGCAAGTGGAAGACGAAGAGAATGGGATTTGAAGGAAGAAGATTGTGAAAAAAAAAATTATTTATAATCATAGTTTCTTTTTAATGTAAAAAAAAAAAAAAAAAAGTTCATGTATAACCAAACACAGTTTTCTGACACAATATTCCTATGAACAAATCTCAATAGTCTATAAATAAAGTCTAAATAATCTTAATATTCTATATATATAGTCCAAAGACTCTTTTAGAATCTTAAAAGTCCAGTACATGTAATCCTAATAGTGTTTAAAATCATACAAATCCATAAAATCCTAACACCTCAAAATTGTCTATCAAAATCCCAAATCCAATACACCCCCCTTAATTCGTGATTTGTTTCCATGATTCAAATGATAATTTTTAAAATCATTTTTAGCAAATATTGTATTTACATATTATTTTTTCGAACCACACAATAATTACATATTATAAATTAAATTCGTTTTATTAAGGAAATAAAATTAAGTTCCTGATTTCTAAATTCCATATTTTTAGAGAATTAAATTCCATGGACCGTGCTTACAAATTAAGAATTAAATTCCTGATGGAAAGGGAACTTGATTTCCTCCCATCCACTTTGGAATCAAGTTCCCTTCCCTATACCAAAAGGAATTCATGATATTTTTATTAAAATATTCTCGCATAAAAAAATTTAAACAATCGTGTTCTTTATGATTATTGACTTTTGTTTTTAATTTATGTAAATCATATTGGTTTACTTTTTTTTTTCTTTTTTTTTTAATCTTCATATTGGTTTACATAATTAATAATTTATATTATTCTAGCCTTGTGATTTATAAAAAAAAATTCATTTTTATATATACATATTACAATACCATTTATGAACTAAAAATAACTACTAAACTTTTCAAAAAAAAAATAATAATAATAACTACTGCATATTCATATATATATATATATTGTGAACTCTTATAAGGGATCCCTTATTTTAATTTCGGTAATGACTACAATGAAATCATATTGATTTGAATAAATTTTCATCTGAATTACTTTGAAGAAGATAAGTTCATTAAAATCTACCTATGAATAAAATTTGAGAATTTTTCAAGCACTAAAACTATTGTTCTTGAATTTTCCTATATTTTGTCCATTTTTTCAATACCTTCGTATTTAAAAATCGAGATAAATAGTTCGAATGCTTGAAAAAATTTCAAATTTTATTCATAGACAGATTTCAATGAACTTATCATCTATAAAAATATTCATATTGAAATTCATTGAAATTAATGGGATTTCATGGTGTTCATACCGAAATTAATAAGAGATCACTTATGAAAGACTCAACATATATATATATATATATATGCTACTGGGACTTCGTTTCTTTTAATCATGTTATCTCAATAGTTCTTTATATAATTAGTTTAAATTTTACAATATAAAGATGTTAATTGTTATAATTATAGTTTTTATGAGTAATATAAAATATATATTTTTCATAATAGTAAAAGAAATTTCATCATATTATATACACAAGGGTTATTTTTTAATCAAATATGTATCATTCTGATTCCTTAGTTTAAGTAAACACTAGAAAGGGAATAAACTTGATTCTGTTTCCGATTCCTAAATTGTTAGTAAAAACTGGAATGTAATTTAGTAACTTGATTCCGATTCTCCTTCATTCCCTTTCCGATGGAACTTGATTCCAATTCCATCAATTCCTGATTAGTAAACGCACCGTTATAAGTATGAGATGAATGTTTACAAACATTCTAAAAGATTGACCTATTGATTAAGAGAACCTGAATTCTTGATTAAATGCTGGATTTTGCTACATGGTAGCATGAATCCATGGATAAAATTAATGGATTTTGCTATATATATATATATATATATATATGGTCTCACGAATCTATGAATAAGTTCAGTTGTGAAACATTAGATTTGTGATATTATTGCTTTGTAAGGATAGCCGTAGGAATAGGATGGTACACCTTTTATACTAGATTTATGTTACCAAGATTTGCGAGATTATAATTTGAAATTGCAAGCAAATGTACAAGATTAACCTGAAGTTAAGGTAGTTATTGGCTTATTGCAGATTGCAGAATCTAATTGATGCTTGTCGGAGAAGATTTGGCAATAAGAAGGAAGTCGAAACTACATTTGTGGTGGTTATTGCAGAATCTTATATTTTTATTCATTACTATTGATGAAGCTTTAGCAATTAGGAGAGGGACAAATTCCTAAGCAAAGGAATACAAATAAAAATGGAACTCATAAGAAAATAAAAGTGTTATTTTTTATTATGATGAGGATCTTTGCAATATTACTAGTAGAGCACTAGCATCAACTCAGAAGATTAGTCGAAATTGTGGCCTGGCAAAGAAATTCTTATTTGTATAAAAACAATTCAATTGTGATTATGTTTTTACTAATTGGAAATGAAATGGAAAGAGAATCAAGTTTCATTTCGAGTATGAATTTAATTCTTGATTTCTATATGGGGTTTACGTAATTTAATTTTCAATAAACACTATAGTCACAAATAAAGAATTGTGTTCTCTTTCTTTCATTAAGATACCCCATTAGTAGGGTTGCACATTTTCCCCCGGATCCCCGTTTCCCCGCTTCCCCATTCCCATTTGGGGGAAAAGTTTTGGGGGAAAATGGGGAAATGGGGAGGGATGGGGATGAAAATCATCCCCAAATTGAAATGGGGATGGGGATGGGGAGACCTCCCCCCATCCCCATTTCCCCATTTCCCCCACTAATATAGTGAAATGGGGATGGGGATGGGGGGAGGTACCCCCATCCCCATTTCCCCATTTCCCCCACAATATTATAAAAATAATTATATATATATTTATATATTTATATATTTTTTGTATTGTATTTTCTTTGACATTATTTTGTAATATATATATATATATATAACATTATTTTGTAATGTATTTTCTTTTGCATTTGTAATGGAATATATATATATATATTTTTTAGTTTAATTTGTAATTTTCAATCAAATGGGGAAATGGGGGAATGGGGTAAACGGGGAAACGGGGAAAATGGGGAAATGGGGATGGTGATGGGGAGACCTCCCCCCAAAACTCCCCCATCCCCATTTTCCCCAAATGGGGAAATGGGGAGGGATGGGGAAGGGTTTGAGAAGTGGGGATGGGGATGGGGGGACCTATATCCATCCCCATTTCCCCAATGTGCATCCCTACCCATTAGTAAACATGTGCATGCATAAAAGAAACAAAATCATTACTTGATTTATCTTTTTTCTCTCTATACTTACTCTCTTTTCTGGTAAGTAAACCATTTTTTTTTACTATATATTACAATTTAAATGTTTTGAAGAATGAGACATGACTAAAACCTACAACCCAAAGAGGAGCTCACCATTGGAGTAATCTCATCTTATCTATCAACTAAACTAATTATTCTTTATTCATATTTAAGGTATACTTGAAGATGAATTTATAGAAATTTTTACAAGTAAATGCACTACTAGTATTCCAAAAAAATAATAATAATAATAATAATAATAATAATAAAACACTATATATTTATTACCCATTTAGAAGAACTTGTCTACTAACTAAAAGAGCTTTTTTAATTAAAAAAACTCTTTTCAAATTTTTTGATGTCGTTTGGTTGTCACTCAATAGAGTTTTTGGATAATTAAAAAAGTTATTTTACGTCTACTTGAAGAAGTTCAAATTTTAAGTTTTTCCAAGTAGATATTTTTGAGCGTTTTTAATAACTCTAAAATATCTAATATAACTCTATCATTTAAAATAGTTTTTGAATATTTTGGTAATCCTACCATTTAAAAAAGCTTTTTATAATTGACAACCAAACAACCAACATCTTCCCATTAAAAACTCTACTTGTAGAAGATTACTTTAAAAGATCTACTTGAAGAAGCTCTTCCAAACGGAGCCAGTACAAATAAGTTCTAAAGTGTTTTTTGTTTTAGCTCCCCCTTTTTTTTTAGTCTAAAAACCTTTTTGTTAATACATATTAAACATTTTAATGTAAAAATACTTCTAGAATTTTATTTTTTTCCGGATAATAATGCACTTCCCTATCTTATATTGCAATATTTTCATACCAACCATTAAAATAAGAAACATTCACTTTCTAGAATTCTAGGTGGTCTTTCCTTTAATATATACGAAATTAAAGAAACAAAATAGTTAAAACCAAATCATCCCAATCACTGAGAATGGATTAGGTCTCTCAATTAGTTATCAATCTTGTCAATCACAATACATCCACTACACATTTCAATTTGATTCCAAAGAAGAATAGTAGATTCCAAACAAGTTAGAAGAACTCAGGAATCACATGAACTCATTTCATTTTGATAAGTGTACTGAAGACAACATGAAGAGATTCCTTTTATTTTATTCCTTTTATAAGCCACGCAATGTTTGTAGAAACAAAAAAGTTAGGAAATTGCTTGGTCAGTACCCAAACCATATTGATCATACCAAACCATCCAATGGGGTGTTGCCATGTGGCAAAACTCTTTTGCTTTTTTTATTTTTCTCTTTACCTTGGGTTACGTGGCAAGCAATGAGTGGTGTGGTCAGCACCTTGGGTATTGACTAGCATTATCCAAAAAGCTATTGGTTGGGAGAACAGCTATGTTTAAATGAATATAATATATACCACCTCCACTCAATCCAAACCACTTGATTGATTTTAGTACACGTTTATTAATTGAGAATCCTAATGAGATAAATGAAATTTAATTCTTTTTTTGAAACAGAACATTTATTAAACCAACAAACTAGGAATAAATCCCTGGAGAATCCTCCAATAAAAACCTCTCCATACACGGAGGTACTCTTTCATTCAGAAACGGTCCCCAGAGCCATCCTAGCGAGAGTATGGGCGACAAAATTGACCATTCTGGGAACAAACCCAACCGACTTATGGTCAACAATATCTCATAGAACCAAACCGATGTCCACTGAAGTTGCACAACCATCATTTACCATGTTAACAACGCTCAAAGCATCCGTTTCAACAATAATAGGCACCAGACCAGTTTCAGCAGCAAAATTAATACCGGTAAACACAGCCACAGCAGCAGCCATAAGCTCGTTTAAATTTAATTCTTGATTTGTGAATTTCAGTATTTACTTTTGGAATTAATGGCCAGTTTGGTATGTTTAATTTAAATGAATGTATTCCCATCTCCACTCAATCAAAACCTCTCTGATCCAAACCAATTTTGATCGATTTTAATACACTTTTAATAATTGGGAATCCCAATGAGATAAATGAAACTTAATTCTTAATTGAGTGATTAGTTTTGAAATCAAGTTATGTAAACTTCAAATATAAATCATGTATTAAATTCATCAAAGAAAGAGAACTTGATTCACCTCTCATTATTAAGAATCAAGTAAAAAAGTAATTCATGTATTTTTACTAAAATGATCCAGTTTGGTCGTTTGATATTAATATATTATGGTTTTGCTCTTCTACTTTTGATTATAATGACTTTTTTTAATAAAAAAAAAATAAATAAGTGAAATTCCTATATACACACGTGCACGTATGGTCCATAAGGGCAAAGCTAGAAATTCCTATATTCCTAGCTTTGCCCTCATGGGCCTAGGCGGCCCGACAAGCTTTACCTCGTTTTGTATGCTCTCAAGCCCGTGAAAGTGTGGCCTCAAGGCCCACGAGACTTGATAGTCAAGTTAACGGGCTTGAACATGTTTTACCTCTTAATTTATCGGGCCTCCCGGCCCATTTTCACCTCTATCTCCCGTTGACCATGGATTAGATATGACAAGATTTCTATAAAATAATTGAGACTTGATTTAAATCTAGAATTGAACCAAAATTTCTCCTACCAAACACAGCTGGAGGACAAAATCAATTGAAAGACGGGAGCTTTTAATTATTATAGAAAGACAAAAATATTCTGTACACAAACAGAACTAAAACTAACAAAAGCTATGGCCTGATATTCATTCATTGGAGATTTAGAACAATCGAACAATACATTCACCTTCAATTTCCACATACAAAAAATATAAATATATATAAAAAATTGTAATGACATTTATCACTTACCATATGCTAACTGGCCTCACATTTAATCACTGCCACTACAAACTAAAGGAGTGCACTCAACATGGAAAATTGCAGCAGATTTACCCCCTTCATCAAGTTAAAAGCTTCGGATAGTATCCACACGATCGATGACGTCCAACGCTTTGAGTCGATCAATGTCAAAGTTGATGACCGGAACTGAGGAAGGCCTCCTAATTGGGAAAGGATCTTTCTTGGTTTCTCTTGTCGGAGAGTGGCTGTTACTTTTGGTCAACCTGTGGTGCTTGCTTAACCGGGTTTTGGCTGTGTCGAACTCCTGACTCTTGCTTATTCCTGGCGTCTTTTTCCTTTTACTGACATCGCGAAGCATCTCTTGGTCTTCAACCGTCAACATCGGGGATGTGGGGTGGGGTTTGTTTGTAGATAACTGAATACCCTTCTGGTTGGGGGACCGAATTGGGGATTTGACTGGAGACCTGATTCCGCCATTGGTAGCCCTTGCTTGGCTAACAAGATGATGAAGCCAAACGACCAGTTCCAGAATATAAGATTCAGTTTTATCCTTATCCGCATGGTGCAGTGTCTCGATCCTCAATAAGTCAGTGTGGCCAGTAGGTTTCCGATTCACCTCAGACCTGAATAAAACAAATGAGAAAACTAGGCAAAAATATGGTGCATAAACAGATTAAGAAGAAGCACAATAACTCACCCTGTGTTAGCCCATTCTCCAACCCAACCAAATCCGTGATGAGCCCTAGTAAGTTCAAATTGGAAAAAGCAAACATATGGATAAGTAATGCGAAAAACAATAGAAAAGCATTTGAACTCAATATTCCCAGAAAAAGAACTGTCAGTCATTACACTTACACCTAATAAGAATACGTGTCAACTATAATACCCTTGTCCTTCAAGGATGAAGGTCTGAGCACAGAGGCTACAAAATGAGGTACCAAACAGAAACACGACCCTGATAAGAAAAATAAAAATTGTAGAGTGCACGACCAACAATCTTACTTGGTTGTGTTAGCAGCAATAGGAACAAGCCACTGCAAAGTTTTCTCCATTTCAGCTTTAATTTGTGGAATAGTAAGCTGGAAGAACAACATTTGAAGAGAATAATTATCAATCAGTGAGTAGACAGGTTTAGAAATCAGGAATATACGATATGTACAAGGTCATCAACATAAAAACTCCCCACTAAGCCAACTGATAATATCAGTGTTGGAAACATCAACCAAATACCTCTTCTTTAACCTGGAATGATTGTACTTTGGAGCGCAATGCGGACTTTATATTCGGAGGCAGTCCCTGGTATAATGCATCCCTCGTATTTGGAGGTACAGAACTTGATCGCGACACCTAATTAGATTCAAAATATTAGCAGAAAGCCGTGACCAACATTCTCAACTTCTTACTAAAAACCATAGACCACTTGATTTCTTGATAGAAATATAAAGGTAATTGGAGAATGGAACTGTGAAATATTCTGAAACCAACCTTTGGATAAACTTTAAAGTTTAATGCAAGGTAGCAAAGCAATATATCCATGTAATAAAGGAGAAAAATGTAAAAGCGCCTAATTGAATTTGAAAATACAAAATCTACCACTCATTCTCATGAGGTATCAAGTTGACCAGAAATCACATTCTTTAATCTTCTATTAGGTAACATGCACTACTTCTACATAGTTTATCTATCATGATATGCTGGCTTAGTAGGCTAACATTAATACATACTAGTAAGGTAAAAATCAAAACACCCCTCCTTCATAAACACTAAGAGCAAAGTAGGTAACTCCTCCAATTGAAGGAGGCCTTCTTAACTTCTGGACAAGGGACAATCATTGACAACACAGAAGCAGAAGAGTTGAACAATTAGGACTGGTTTAAAAATTTATGGCAAATTAGCCTTCTAACTAATAATGAGGCCTTAAAGCATAAGCAAATATGACATAAAAGGGGTCATTCATTTACAGACCAGAAGGGAATTTCCATAAATAGATGCACATAAATGAAAACTTCACTTAGAGATGCCATTCCAAACAGAAACCTCAAGTTAGAGGCAGAAATATAGTTCCATCTTTCATCTTTGTTGAAGTAAGCAAACATAAATTTCTCTCCAATAACCTCTAACATGTAATACTCAAATTCAATTATAAACAACCCGTCCAAAAGCCAAAAGATTATGAGAACAATCTGTCAAAGGAAGATTATGAGAACAATCTGTCAAAGGTTAGATGCCATAACAATAACTTAATACATCATGTACATGCAAGAGGCAAAGAAAATTAGAAGAAAAAAAAAATACATTATGTAAGCCAGTTTAAAGAATGTACCATTCCTCTTTCCCTCTTATGTCACAATAAATAAGTTTGCTGATACTTATATGAAGGAAAAAAATAACATAACATACAACGCAATAGAAAAAAAAAAATTCTGCAAAAGATTAAAACAACTCACAAGGGTATCAATTTGAGTGATAATGTTCGCATAATGCAATGCAAGACCAGCAGACCCCAACTTTTTATGACTGCACAGAGAACCTTTTACAGGTCTATCACCATCTGCATTGCAACCAAGAAAGCATCACAAAAACTCCACTGAATTAGTAAACTCAATGAATAGTTCATACTGGATTTCAAAATCATTAATAGTTTGAAAAGTTGTTTAAGACAAATGTCATATATGGCATCTGAATAGATGAAAGTCGAAGAATCGAAGATAGTTTTATTTTAAGGGAAGCAAAAAAATTATATTCTAATTCGTTTGGATATTTGTGACACTGAAGCTTGGGGAATGAAACTAAGATATATATATATATATACATATTATATATATATATATTCAGGGTCCAAAAGGTAACTAAAAGAAAGGAAAATAATGACTTGAATTCTCGTGGAGCTTCAATTTCTAAGTCATATATGGTTTATGGGTGCAAGTTATTTGAGAACTGAAAATAAATGTCGCATTCTCAGAAACCCTAGAGAAGGAATCTTAGTTCACTTAAGTACTCATCTAAGTCTTAATCTCCTTATTACACAAGGATGACTACAAGGATTTCTGTTATGTCTTTTATATAAAGTTGTATAGTTTAATACCCGTTTAGTGTAAATAAATTATTTTTATACTCACAATGTATATTCAAATCTCTCTCTCTCTCATTCTCTCTCACAGTTTATTTTCAAGTCAATTGGACAGCCTACAAATTAAATGATAACAAGAAGCACCCACAATATTTTTCTTTTCTTCTCTTTCAACCCCAAGAATAAAAATAAAATAAAGTAATAAATATTTTCTGACAACCTCAGAAACTTAATTCAGTGTTTAGAAGTCTTACCGGCACTACCGAAGGCTTCATGAATCTCCAAATGCAAGAAATGTACAATGTCTACAAGCTTCTCTATCACCTATAACATAGAAGATATCAAAGAAATGTCTTATATATACTTCAATATATGGCCGGTGGGCTAAGTCTTACATTTAAAGCCTACTAGATTACAACAAAATCAGTATTAAAAATAAAAAATAAAAATAATAATAATGTAGAAGTCATTTGAAGATGCAGTAATCAGAATCCAGAACATAAGGAGCAATGAAAACAAATTAACTGACAAGGTTGGTACATATCATATTGGACAACCCTAGACACTTGAATTTATTTCTGCCAACAAAATACGCAAAGCAGAATCAATCCATACCTCTTCCAAAATCTTGGACCAAAGAGATTTCTTTTGCAAACTTCTTACATGCTTCTTTTGACTCTTTAACTCCGCTCTCAAGATTGCAAGACTGTCCCCTACATGTCAAAATAAAAATATAGACAAAATGAAACAAAATTGGTGCGAAAAATAAGATTTATAAAGATGACAAAAGAAAAAAAAACACAATAATATTCATAAAGATAAAAAAGAAATGAGAGCCAAATCAACGTCAACTTCTATATTTTCAGAATTTAAAGGAGAATCTTGCAAAGAACAAAGTATTATCTTATCTTAAAGTGTTCATAGCCAGCATAAACATAAAATTAGAGGCAAAAAGGGCAGCAGTATAAGGGCAAAGTTTTAATAATGAAATGATTAAAGGACATTCAAAAAATAATAATAATAACAATTGTAATATTCACATGAGATAATCACTAATTCCTATTGCTGAAGCATCAATTGGCTGGGAGTGGGACAGAAACCTGAGAAGGGCAATGAGGAAAATTGTACCCGGTACCCACGGGTCCCACACACACAATGTTAGTTTGGCCGCAGGAAGTTTTGAATAGCTTTACTAGGTAAGAGAAATTATTCCCTGATGAATACATGTATTTTAAAAATTTTACAAACTCTCACTTTACAAGTATAAAATCTGCTATTAAATAACATTTGTTACACAATTCCAAGCCCCGATTTACCTCTTTGAGCAGCATTTGAATTATCCTCTTCCTGAAGCTTACGTCGATAATCTTGCTCAAATCTGTCCAAGGCATGCAACTCATGATATAATTCCTGCAACAGAAATTAACTCTCCTTTAACAAGGTTTCCACACATAATATCTATGAAAACATTAAGAACACAATCTGTAGTTTATGCCTTCCAAATTAAGTTCATTGAAAGCCACTAGCTTAATTGTTACCAGCAAAGGACAAGAAATCGTATGTCAAATTCCTTAAAAAGGGGACCACTAAAGCTAAATAATGTAATGTATTCTGCAACTTAGAGGTGCCACTTTAGGGGTCCAACAGTCAAGTATACTCACAGCTGTATACTGAACCAAAGTCATCAATTGTTGCATTACTGTCTCTGCTTCATCCTTCAATTGCCTTTGGGGTGTAAGTTCTGAACCCAGCCTAAAAATAACAAAGGATGGCAGGAGAATCAATATAAGAACCTAATATGAAATACTGTGAATAACACTTTACAAACTAAGTAGACAAAATGCTGTTAAGATTACTTTTCAAAATAACGATTCAAGTTGTGCAACTGATGATCTTTACAACGATTTCCGAACCGTACCACCTCTCCAGAAAAAATCTTCAATTCTTCTCTGTCAGAATAAGAACCAAATAGTCAATATCTTTGCTTTTCTAATATTGATGGAGAATATAACAAGCAGATCAATTAGTTACAGAGAAGATATTTCAAAGCAATAAATATTTTTTTTATTGTGCCATCCACCTCTTATCAGCAGCAGCAATCCTTAGGAGTTCATCCATATCCCTGGATATTAAATTTTGTACACCTTCTGAAGGAAGCACCACCTCCTTTAAATGCTTAATGTTCTCCTTTGAAAGGGATTGCATTAGATTGTTGCCCTTGACGATTGTATTTGCAACTTCAAAAGCCAAAATTGAAATTTTATTCCCTTTTGTTGTCACCCCCGAGTTAAATCCACTGCCGAGATTCAAGCTGGTCATGCTACTACCAAGTGTGTCCAAAACATCCACTGCCTTCCCAAGCCCAGCAGTACCAGCTCTGCCCAAAAGAGAGCTGACTTCGGAAACCTATGATACAAAAATAACAAATTGGTTCATTCAAAAAGATAGCAACCAACTTTATTGTATGGCATTATCAATATTTTACCAAACACCAACTATTATATATCCAATCAAATCTAGAGTAACTACATAATAAACCAAAGAAACCACCACAGGAAACCACAGAAAACATGAAAAATACTGAAATATAAGGTTGGCAGTCTATGAACATGCACATTATGTCAATAGGTAATTATCATGGTAACTTAAAAAAGTTAGAATGATTATTTGCAAAGAAGCGGGGAAACGCCAGAAAATGGTTTTATATCAAGTAAAATGAAAATAATTGTGGCACAAAGTAGTACAATTAATGAATCGTGTTTGTTAACATTAATCATTAACAACCATGGTTAAACATCCATAAAGTATTCGAAGTTAATGGCAAGAAGAAGATGCAATTGATTCATTGAAGATCAATTAGATTAAAATAAGGCCCTAATACCCTATATCATCAAGTTCATTCTAATAATTTTCTTAATTTAGAGACCAAGATAGTGTAGAACTCACTTATTGATGGAGAACATATCAGTAAAGAATTGCTTTTAGGCTAAAACTTATTTTAGCAATTGTTTTTTATTTTAGCATCTTTCATATATTTTGAGTTTTATAAGATTTTTACTTGTGTTGCTTTAAGACTCTTCTACTTATTTGAAGTAGATAAGGTTAACTTACAATAGACCCTTAGTTGTAATTTTTGACAAAAATTAATTTATGGGTAATGAATTATGATTTCAAAAACCCTAAACCCTCTCCTCTTCTATTTTTCTCCCCTTTTTTGTCTTCTCTCCTCCCTTTATATTCCATCTCTCCTCTCTATACTTTTTCTTAACAGTGCAGCAGTTCTATATCACTTACATTATGGCCATTTCTAAAAAGTTGTGAGTAGAAATAAATAGTATCTTTAGCTAAATGGAGACTACATTCATCTTTCACTAACAAAAAAGGAAAATTTGTATATTCCACAATCAACAGAATGTGGCACTCTACCAAAAAAAAAAAGCCTTGAAACCTTCTTCAGAAATTATCGTTCTCTCTGCAGATTGACCAAATAACCACTGAAGGAGCACAGTTCCCAGATAGTTTAAGACATCTAACCCCAACTCCAAGGAAAATTAGGTTATATGGTTTTTCGGCATCTTTTGATGAGCCAAGTAATCCTAACTATCCCAAGAAGGATATTAATGAATAAAACAGCAAGTAACCAAGAGGAAGAAAAGCAAAGGATTACAAGAATTGACAGAGATAACTGAATATTTAGGGCTTTGTTCTTTAATCTTTAATCATAACACAGCTAGAGGACAGGGTTTTTTCTTTAATCTTTTCTGTCCATGTTACATTGAATCCATGTCTCCTTTTCAAAGAATTACACATAATAGCAATTTACAGACCAACAACCCATGCCAATAAATTAATCTTCAATGGGGCTTTGAATTTTCCATTAAGAAGTCTACAAACAGTCATTCAACAAATTTGCGTCAACTATATCCAAATTAGATTTTAATAATTTCAACCCTAGCCTGATTGTGATGGACAAGAAGAGAGACATTCTATTAGTCTAAGTCTAAACTAATGCATCCTTTTACCAACACAATTTCAATGACTGCATCTTTTTGGCAACGGTATGCACTTTCAAAGACACAACCACTGAAAACAAACCTATAGAAATTTGACATGCCATGCATTAGTACCACATAATAAATTACCCATTCCAGTAAATATAAGCGAATATGGAAATATTAAAAAAAATAATTCAAAAGGCATGCAAAAACAGAGGGCAGTAGATATTAAAGATCATGAAAAAAGTAAATAAGGATTCAACACACCTTTGCAACGGCCGCCGGCTTAGACTTAGTTGACCTAGATTTCTGCGATAGAGCCCTTGACAAGCGAGGAATCCCGTCATTGATGTCATCTTCATTCACCCCATATGGAATTGTATTCACTCCTGGAAAAGAAAAGGGATCTCGCAATGGCTTATCATCCACGTTCCCCCCAACAGGAGAGGGAGTTGCATTGTTATTCGTTTTCAGTTCACGAGACTGATAAACCACTGGAGGCTCATAATCAAGATGACCATTAACACTTGGAAAGCTTCCACCGGGAGCATTATCTACATTCGAACTCCTCGAGCAAAGCCCTCCCATTGTGTTGATCACCACTAGTTATAACTCAATCTTGTCCAAATTTCCCATACAACGGCTGAGCAATTCGAATACGAATCAGAAAGCACCCTCTTGCGAAATCAACTCAGGAACTGAAGATTGAAGTGACCAGTATCAAAATTTGAAGCTTACCCTAACAACAATTTATCAACAGATTGATCCACCCCACACTAATTCAACCAAACCAGTATAAGCCTAGATAATATAAATCCAGTAACAACTCTGACCACTGAAGCTCCAGTTCATTAACACCAAATCAGTAAACTGTAAAATACCAAAACAACCCATAAATCACAAACTCCATAGTCAACAATAAAGTCAAAATTGAGAACAACCCAGTTCACAAAAATTACAACAGCTTCATCAGAAACTAATACACATATAATCATCAAAATAAAACAATAACAACGAAATTGAAACAGGGAAAAAAAAAAAAAAAACCCTCAGAACCCAAAACAAAGGCAAGTTCCAATCTTTTCAACAACCTAAGATCAGTTCACAGTAGCAGATTCAGATACCCCACATATATCAGATAATCAAACAAACAAGTAAAGATGATCAATAAACTTACCAGCCAAAGATAGAGAGGCGCACAAAACCACAAAAGAAAAAGAAAATGGATCTGCAAAGAAGAGGGAAATAGAGATTCTGTTCTGGGTCAATCACTAACAAAAGAAACAAACTTGTTTGAAGATGAGAAGAAGAGATCAAGAAACAAGACAAAGCAGTGAAGAAGAAGAAGAAGAAGAAGAAGAAGAAGAGAGGGAGGGGAGGCAGGAAACGCAGTAAGAGGAGACTTTGGTTGTGTCAGCCTCTGAAACACTGCCAAACCCATTTTACACTTCTCTTCAAAGACATGGTCAAAAACACCAAACTACACCATCAATTTTTTTTTTTTTTTTTTTTAAGTTTTTATTTTTGTGTTTCAAAAAGTAAAAAACAAGAAAGAAGAAAAAAAAAATTGTTTGATTGTTTCGTGGTATTATTTACTTACTACTGCTACAGGTACTGGTGAGGTTTTTGACTTTTCTTTCAAAACTTGACCGATGCTAAACTTGTATTACAATTTTCACCCTCACTCTTGCCGCGTGTTTGTTACTTGCCACTTTTTTTTTCATAATATTATTACAAATTACGAGGATTTTTATTTTTTAAATTAAATAATACAGTTTATAGATCGTATTGAATTTAAAGAAAAATAAAATAGGCAAGAAATTCTATTAGAAAATCATCTCATGCATCTACTAATTCTGATCACCAACAACTTCATTTTAAAAAATAAGTTGGAAAATTTAGAGTTTTCATATAAATAGTTATTATTTAAACCATAACATTTACTTTGATTACACATTGACCTCAAGACTTTAATATTTACACTAGAAAATTTAGTAAAAGTGCATTTTATTTTATCTTTATTTTTGAAGAGTAGTAAAAATGCATTTTAGAACATACACATACTATGTATTCCTTGTAAGTATAACAGCTTATAATTGTCAACCTAAATAATAGGTAAATACAAATTGACAAGTAGTATACTCATGATGGTCCCTACAAGACTATTTTTTTTTTTTTGGCCATTAATACTTTTAATACGAATAAATTGTTATTTGTTTTTTATAAAGATTGCATTAACGTGTGTATAGAGAAGTAAAAACTTTTGCTCCTTACCCCTATTTTGGTAGATGATAATGTCTTCTCTCTCTTTTTTTTTTTCAATGGTGGGAGCACATGTCAATGAAATTCTTACGAGGTAGGGGTGAAGATGGGTTCCCATGATTCCCTGACCCCAATTATATGCCAATAAATTAATATAAAAAATGTATTTATTTTTATGAAATTAGTTTATTGTTTACAATTTTATGAGACTTATGAATTGTAATTAATTGGGTTTTGTGAATTGATAGATAAAAGTTTATATTTAGATGATATTATTTTATAAATAATGAAATTGTTATTATATTGATAATGAGAGATAAAAATTTATATTTGGTTATAATTATTTCTTTTTAATTTTGGATCAAACAAAAGAATGTATACGGGGTTAAGGGACAAATGCACCTCCATCCATAAGGTTTCTTACCTTTATCGCCATTAACATCAACAAATGTTTGGATCCGAGATAAGGACAGGGATGAGGTATCTCCCCCAAACACAAAACATTGACATCCCCTTCTTATACCCGAGGAAAACTTGTAACACTTCAGGCTCGTTTGGTGCGCCGCACTGTATTGTATTAGGAGTTTAAAATGTATTAGAATAATACAATACAATGTTTGATTTATTTTGCACTTGTATTGTATTAGCTAATACATTTTAATTGGTCTAATACGGTGGATATCGTATTATCTAATACAGAATAGAAGGTTGTATTAGTATAATACAATCTAATACAAAATATCATCAAACACATGATTGTATAAGAATAATATAGTCTAATATAATACAATACAATTCAATACAGTCCAATACAATACAATCCAATTCAATACAATACAGCGTACCAAACGAGCCCTTCTAGTTTAAAGAAAAACAAAACTTTACTCCTTAGATATAAAATTGCAATTAAAATGATTATTATAAAACAAGTGAATAATCAAAAATTTAAGTTAGGAAATACTATAAAGTGGAGTTCACGCGCCTGGGGGACCATTGAGACAATCACATAAAGTCTCTCTCTCTCGAAAATTGAACTGTAAAAAAATGAAAAGATAAAAAATTGATTAGAGCAGCTCATTAATGTGACATTGATTAAGATTTGAGAGTAACAAGCAGCAAATTGCAGCTCAATCACGATTATCAATTTTTTTATTCTTTAATTCTTATTCAAATAATAACATTAAATATTTCATCTTCTATTCCACTACTACTCTTTTTCTACCCGTGACTTGTTAATATCGCATTAATTATCTTTTAACATTTTATATATTTGCATCTTATTTTCTACTCCAATTATTATTACAGCAATGCTACACATCCCATCTATAATCCCACCATTTTTATCCAAACACATATGGCAGTTGAGGTGGCATTTGGTGAGTGGACAAACATTGATTGGTAAGTAAATACATGAGTAAGAGAAATAAATATCAATTAATGTTTGTCCACTCACCAAGTGATACTCCGCTGCCACGTATATTGGGATAGAAATGATGAGATTATAGATGAAATGTTTAGCATTATTGTTGTTATTATTATTATTATTATTATTATTACAATAATGCTACACATCCCACTCAAAATCCCACATTTTTCATCCCACCACATATGGCATATGAGGTGTCAAATGGTGAGTGGATTCATGAGGTAGGTGAGATAAATCATCATTAATGTGTATCCACTCACAATTTGACTCCTCACATGCCACATGTAATGGGATAAAAAAAGTGGGATTTTAGGGAGTGCATTTTTGCTCACCCACACTAACTAGGGTGAACCATTACCACCCACTCCAGGTGTTGACACATGTCCTAAAGTTAACCCAAAGTTAACTCAAAGTTTGGGACACGTGTCAACATCTAGAGTGGATGGTAATTGTTCACTCTAATAAGTGTGAGTGAGTAAAAATGCACTCAATTTTAGGTGGGATGTTTGGCATAATTGTTATTATTATTATGGGTGATAATTATTTTATAATTATATAATGATTAATACAGTACAATATAATGCAATTCGATTGTAAGCCTAAATTAAGATATTTCATCAATTAAATTAGTCCTTACTTACCATCCAACGTGGCTCCTTGTTCATTCCCTAAATATAAATATGGATGAATTATATTAAGGTTACAATTTATGTGCGGAGATCTCCCTTGCATAAATAAATTATTATTATTATTATAAATGTAGATGCTTTCTCCGTGCAAATCACCTTATGTCTAAACCATCCACACCTTTATGAAATGTAAGAATTTTGATAAGATTTTTTTGTACGAATGTTAAGAAAGCTGAGAAAAAAATTCAATTTTTTAAAAAGACATAGGAACTATTCCTTTTTCGATTTTTAATATTTTTAAAAAGCGTTTTTGCTTAAAAATTTACAAATACTAATTCCCTAATTTGAAAGGAAAAAAAAAAAATCATAAGTACATTTCAATTTTTCTATCATCCACGTGAAATATTTCTTCAAAATTCATTAAATTTCATCAAAGTGTAGATTCTTTATATATATATATATATATATTTTTTTTTCTATTATTAGTTCATCTTAACAATAAATATATCATAACGAAGAATGTTGAAGAATGTTGACCATTAGAATTATATACTTTGACTCAAAGTGTATGCACTTATCAAAACTTCTCCATAATCTGTGGTCCACATTCTTCATATTGATATATTTATTGTCAGGACGAACTGACAATAGAAAGACTGTATATATATATATTATATTTTTGTTAAATATGTATATTTTCAAGTACCTTTTAATATAGATAAAGTGGTTCTCTTTTAAGTAATTCATTATAAGTTCAATAAAATCTACTCATCAATAAAATTTGAAATTTTTTTTAAACTACACAATTTTTTTATTATTATTTATGATTTTGCTAAATATGGAGTGTCAAAAAACACAACGAAAAATAGGAAAAATGAAAAAAAATAGTTGTAGTTCCTGAAAACTTTTCAAATTTTGTTTACAAATAGATTTTATTGAACTTATCATCCACAACAAAAATTCATATCAAAATTCATTAAAATAGATGAATTTCCATCAACATCCTTAATTTGTGTTAAAAAAAATACTAAATAAAAATAAAATAAAAAGTGGGCAGAGAATTTCTTCCCAAGTGAAGGCATTTAAGCAGCCTTAGACTTGGACTTGGGAGAACGGGCGGCGCAGACTCTCCCAACTGAGGCTATCAACGTTTACAACTTTTTTTTTTTTTTTTTTCCCTTAAATATTATAGTCTGGAGAAGCGTCCTCAGCGGCCCTCTTTGAGTTGGTTAAAGTCTTATAAGATCTTAATTTGTTAGACATTTGAATAAGTCTTATAAATTAAGATACTATAATATATATATATATATATATTTCATTTTTTAGACAACCGTGGCCCTCTTTGAGTTGGTTAGATTGCATTATGGTTTATTCAAAATTAGGAATTCTTAGAAAATTTATTTTTAGGGTTTTATTATATATGGATAAAATTAGGACATTTATGGAAATTTACTAAATAACTCTACCATGTCACTTTTTCAATAAGATAAAAACCAAAGAATTTTACTTTTTCTATTAGACATGTATATCTTAAATTAAGATATAAGTTGGAAAAATAAATAAGCTAATTTATCTTAATTTAAGATATAAAAGATAATAAGTCTTATAGTGGAAAAAACAAACGGCCCAGTCATTTACTATTTTGAAACTTTATTTTTAATAAGTTGTTGATGTAAAAGTGTATTTTCGAATTTTGAACTATGAAAAGTCAAAACTAGCCAAAGTAACAGTAAGATTGTGGAGGAGTATTAACATTGAGGAGGTCTTTTTACATAGAAAATGCTAAACATGGCTACGATTATGTTAAGGGATATTATTATTTTCTACCCTCACTTATAAGGTATTGGTTATTTTCCATCCTCTAGTTTGAGTAATGGCCAAAATCCACCCTCTAATTTCAGTTAATGGCCAAAATACACCCTACTGTTACTGTTCCGTTAAAATGTTTAATTTTCTGTTAGGTCAGCAAGGGTATAATGGTAAGTGCACATGGAAAAGTTAAAACAAATTAAAAAATGAATTAAACAAATCATTTAATATAAAATTAAATAAGAAAATTAAAATAACAATAATAAATAAATATTTAGATAAACTTAAAAAAAAACAATCACTTTCTCTCTCGCCTCTCTCCTCTTTTCTCTCTCGCCTCTCTCCTCTCTCCTCAACACTGACTCTACTCTCTCATTTCTCTCCTCTCTCGATCTCATCTCCAGTTCTCTCCACTCTTATCTTTTTATTTTTAAATTTTTTATTTTATTTTTCAAATCTCCAACTTTATCTCAAACTCCCATCCTCATCTCCTACTCAATCTCAATCTCAGTCTCTCTCACCCTCACTCACTCTCTTTTAAACATCTCTTGATTTCTCTGGATTTCTCACTCTTAGGTGAGTTTTTTCGATTTGTTTTAAAAATGATTTTCTTGGTTTCTAATTGATTTTGGGAGGGTTCTATTTTTGGGGTTTCCAATTGATGGTGATGATTTTTTCCGATTTTTATTTTATTTTTTTTTGTGATTTTATGGGTTTCGATATTTGATTGATGGTTCCATGGTTAAAGGGTAAATATTTCATAAAAAATAGAAAGGGTAAAATGGTGATGAAGATTTTGGTGTTTGGGGGCTCAATTGTGTTTGTGGTTGTTGAAATAGGTTTTTTTTTTTTTTTTTTTTTTTTTTTTTTTTTTTTTGAGAATATTTTTGTTTGTGTTTGTGGGTGTTGAATCGGTTTGGTTGGAGAATAGATGACGTTTAGAAAAAATTTGTTAAAAGATACGGATTTGAAGAAGATGGTGTTTATCTTTTTTTTTTTTTCAATTTTGTTTTTGATGGATCTTGTTTCGGATTTGTTGGAGTTCCAGATTGGATCTCCACTGTCCACCTTGAGGGATGAACGGTGGAGATCCCATCTGGATCTCCATCTTTTCTGAAATATATATATATATTTTTCTGGGTTTGGACTGGTTTGGAATAATAAGCATTTTTTTTTTCTTGTATAGGTTTATGATGATGATGAACCGGGTTTGGATTTTTGAGGTTTGGTGTTGATCTTCAATTTGGTTGAGGTTGAGGTTTGGATGATCTAGAATCTTTTTTAATTTTTTGTTCTGGGTTGAATGTTGATATTTTTTCTGGGTTTGGATGAGGTTTGGACGATAATGGTGATGAAGATGATTTAAAAAAAAAATTAAAAATTGAAAAAGAGAGGGTGCATTACTGCAAGGGCAACATCGTCATTTTACATTATGAAGAACACTTTTCCATCCAAAACTAACGACAGGGTGGAAAATGGTCAATACCAAAACTAGAGGGTGCAAAATGACCAATAGCTCATAACTCCGGGTGGAAAACAATAATATCCCTTATGTTAATTACCATCGGCAATATTGTTGACAAGTGACACAGTTTTAATTTTAAATACTATTGTGTATTTGTGTCATTATATTTTGACAGTAATTTTATATTTTATTACAATAATGCTATTCATTTTTGGGATATTATGAATTCCCCCTTAGGTTTGCCATATTCATAAATTTACCCCTGGTTCCAGTAATGGTTTTTTACCCCTTAGGATTTCCATTAGACTAGTAGTTTGATAGTGAAAGTACGTTTTTACCCCCTAATCATATTGTTGATTTTTTAAAAAGAAAATTAGAATTTTAAAAAATAAAAATTCATCACCATTAGTTCATCTCCATATTTAATCTCCACTGTCCATGTCCACCGTCCATCTCAGACATGGACAGTGGAGTGTTAAGGTCATTTTTTATGTAAATTCGGCCCCCATTTTCAATTGCTTGCGCTCGTTCGCGAATATTTTTGGTGTTTTAATGTATTTGTTGAGTTTTGTGTGGGTAATCAACTAATCATCCATAAATAAGGTGTTGAGCTTAATTCAAGAAATTTGGAGACTAAAAGGGTTGAAATTGTAAAAGTTTGTACTGAACATCCAACTTTCGGAGGTCATAACTCTCTCCTCAAATCGAATTGGGTTGTGAGCAACATATATTCGGAAAGGCCCGGATGTCTAGTTTTCGGCACTCTTTACGGTTTACGATTTCAAGTTTTCTAAAGGGAGTTATGTTTGTTTTAGTAACTGGTGTTTGGAGCTGCTCCAAGCGACTTGCAAGTCGCCAAACTAACTCACCCAAGCACCCGACTGGGCCCAATTTGTCAATTCATCATTTTGAAGCCCTAAAAACATAAGGACCCTATATCTATCCCATTTGGAGCCCTAGACATCATATTTTACCATTCTTGGAAGCCGCCAACACCAATCAAGAGAGAGAGGAGCTTCAAGCCACCAAGGAGGCCATCCTCCTTGATGGCACACCACCACCACCACACACCTCTTCAATCCATCCATATTAGAGAGAGAAAGGCTTATAGAGGGAAAATGAAGATATTCTCTTGTCTATAAGATTGAGCAATGCATCAAGGAAGGAATGAAGAGATCATGGCGGAACCGCACATCTTGTCTATGAGAAGTTGTGGATGCTTTGGTTTTTCTATTGTAATTCTTCTCTTTGTTTCTTTTACTCTTTGATGTATATTATTACCACTAGAGATTTGATGTAAACCTAACACTTTTGCCATTTTAATTGAATATGCTTATTGATCCTTTAATGGATATTCATGTTCACAATGCTTTTGAGTGGTTGGCCATCCTTTGAATGATCTTTGGTTGTTGAGTCAAATATCGAGAGGCGATGCTCGCAACATGCTCGATTAAATGTCCACTACATGTTGAGTAAGATAGAAATATGTGAGCTAGCCTACATGTACAGTCACTAAATGGTAATCATTGTTCTTAATGAACTTGTGTGTATTTCTAATAGTCATAGAAAGATAGATTATTGTTGCATGTGAGTATATCCTCTATTGCTCGAGAGAGAATATTGGTGAGGATAAAGTGAACATGACTTTCAACATTAGTGAACATATTTTTATGAATTTTTGTGAATGTTATGGTGGAGTCTTTTACAAAGTGTAACCATATATCTTGCATCTCTCCAATACATCAGTTATCTCATATTTATCTTAGTAAATATCATTGTATATAATCTATGATTTCCCATAATATTTACATTTAATGCACAAATCCTCTTTAAATCGTTTCCCATTCATTTAAACTAGGAATAGTTGACGGATTATACTTCATTGTGGAACGAACTCGTACGAATCTTCAAACGATTTGTGCACTTGCGAGATAAAACATGTGCGTAATTTAGAACACGTCAAGTTTTTGGCACCACTGTTGGGGAGTGGCCAATTCGTTAACTGTTTACATTTTTAGTTAATAATTGTTTTAATGTAAATAATTGGTAGTTTTCTAATTTGTGTTTTTTTTGTTGTTTTTATTTGTGTGTTTAGTTATGTTGAAAATAAACACCTCTCTTACTCATGTTTTTCATTGTCTATGCAATCAACGTTTAGGCTAGGTTTGAGGGTGTGAGTTTGTGTTCTTGTTTTATCTTTCATTGAGTTATTTGGTAGTTGTCTTGCTCATTTTTACTTTGTGGTCTTACTTTTTATTGTAGGAAGTCACATCGATGCAAGACTGAAATACAAGAAGAAATAAGGAGCTTTTGCTTGTTCACCAAGGGTTTTCTCTAAGCAACTTCTCTAGTATAAGAGCTCAGAATCTACAGGCAAATCTGAAGAGAGTCATTAGTAGGGATGCACATTGGGGAAATGGGGATGGATATAGGTCCCCCCATCCCCATCCCCATTTCTCAAACCCTTCCCCATCCCTCCCCATTTCCCCATTTGGGGAAAATGGGGATGGGGGAGTTTTGGGGGGAGGTACCCCCATCACCATCCCCATTTCCCCATTTTTCCCATTTCCCCGTTTACCCCATTCTCTCATTTCCCCATTTGACTGAAAATTACAAATTAAACTAAAAAAAAAAAAAAAAACATTCCATTACAAATGCAAAAGAAAATACATTACAAAATAATGTTACATATATATATTACAAAATAATGTCAAAGAAAATACATTACAAAAAATATATAAATATATATAATTATTTTTATAATATTGTGGAGGAAATGGGGAAATGGGGATGGGGATGGGGATACCTCCCCCCATCCCCATCCCCATCCCCATCCCCATCCCCATTTCGCTATATTAGTGGGGAAAATGGGAAAATGGGGATAGGGGGAGGTCTCCCCATCCCCATCCCCATTTCAATTTGGGGATGATTTTCATCCCCATCCCTCCCCATTTCCCCATTTTTTTCCAAAATTTTTCCCCCAAATGGGGATGGGAAAGCGGGGAAATGGGGATCCGGGGGAAAATGTGCAACCCTAGTCATTAGAGAGAGGTTGAGGCATAGTCTTGCATCCGTCTTGCTAAGACGAAAAATAAAGCACTTGGTGGGAGGTAACCTGGCTTGCTTTCGGCTGTTGCATATTCGTTCGTTGTCAACTTGATGAATGATGGGAATGTTGTGATTTCGTCGAATGCACATGTGGTTATCTCAAAAAATGATGGTAAGCTTCCAGTTGTTGTTTCTCAGTTGGGCGAGCCTTCAATGGATGACTGTTCTGCTAGTGTGAAAAATACTCTAATTCCTCTAAAAGGGATTCAACCCCTCTTGAGACATTTAAAGGAGTTCCTTCGTATGCTGATCTTTTGAAAACTCTGATAGTGCATGATGATGATCATTTGGATAATTTTCTATTCCCACAAAAAATGGTGGATCTGCTATTATTCGTGTGGATCCTAAGGCATACTAATCTCGATCGGACATATGCAAAATTCTCTTATTGGTCGAGTGGTTCTTTCCAAAGGAGAAAAGCCTTGGAAACTTGCTAATTTAAGAGCAAAACATCAATCCTTTTATAAATTGGGTTCAGCTTGGGGCTTATATCCTTGGGAAGTGGTTATTTTTAGATTGTTTTAGCTTCTCCCTCAAATAAGAATCAGGTTTGGAGCATGGGGTCTCCCTAAAATCGGGTATCTTGAGTCTTCAACCTTAGATTCCAAACTTTAATTCGTATTCGCAGAAAACTACTTATGCCTAGGTTTGGGTGTGTTTTTACACTCTCTCTAGGGAATACTGGCATCCTAAAATTGTTGTTGATCTAGCTAGAGGGATTGGTGTTCCTTTAAAGATGGACAGGGCTACCATTGATGGGGATTTTGGACATTTTGCGCGTGTACTAGTTGATATTGATGTTTCTTCTCTTCCTCCTAATTTTTTGCTATGAGAGAGAGAGAGAGAGAGAGAGAGAGAGGTTCTAGTCCTAAAACAAATCTGATTGATCAGCAAGATTTGAATGACCAGCAGGTTTCGATTGCTGGTTTTATTTCTAGATCGGTTAGTTCCTCAATGCAAGTTACTTTTAATTTTTCTGTAGTTATTACGGTCACTTCTCTTCAGTAAGACTCGATTGATCAATAGGGTTTGATTGACCAAATGGTTTTGATTGATGGTACTAGTTCCTATAATACTTCTTCTGTGCTAGTTGAAATGACGAGTTCTATTCTTGATATTATTGTCACCACTGTAGCCCCTTCTATTCAGCGAGGTTTGACTATTATTGCCTCTTCTTCGACTTTTGTAGTGGTTGTGTTGAAGCCCATGGTCAGATTGCAAATTCCACTTTCTAATTCTCGATTTAAACTTTGTCTTGTTGCCTACTCTTCCACCCCTTCCGGGAGATTGGATACTCATCTCCATGTAGCTCAAACTAAGATTTGCCCTAATTCTACGGCTTCCATGGCCTAAGCAGAATTAAGTATTGTCGCTAATTAAACCGCACATGTTGAGGCAGTAATGAATGATTTAGAGAATATCATTGCTTGTCAGATGACTAAGCTTAAGTCCTCTCTCTCTAATGATCATCTCTGAAAGTGTTGTTCAATATCTGTTGGTATGGATAGATTGGTTAATTAGTTTAGTTCATGTTTCTTTGCCTTCAGTTGAGACCTACGTGTTTATTTAGATTAATGTTTTAGGGCATGCACATCCCTTAGCTTTCGCTTTTCTTTTCCCTATCTTGTTTTTTCCTTTAGTTTTTTTTTTTTCCTTTCTTTTTATTTATATATATATATATATATGGTTTTGTCTAGAGTTTTTCAGCATATGATCGTATGTGATGCTTCTTTCCTCCAAGTCATTTCGATTTTACATATATATATATATATATATATATTTGTTTTTGCTCATTTGTGTGTGTGTGTGTGTGTTTTTATTTTTTATTTTAAAGAATTGCTTGTTCGTGTTAAACAACCTAATTTGTTTATATAAAGGAGTCGATGTAAGTTTAATCCTTTAAAACTTATTAAATATTAATTTTGTCGTATAAATAGCTTTGTGATTTTTTAAAGTGATTATTCTTAAATCTTGTCAGCATCATGATTTATGTATTAATTTCTCAATTTTTTATTTATTTTTTTTTGGGAATATGTATTAATTTCTCTATTTTTTGTGCCAAAGTGGATCCATATTCAATAGAATTGCTAATATGGGTGTCACTACTTAGAAACTCAAAAATGCATACTAGAATTGGAAATGCTCTTACCACCAAACCACATTGAGCCACTTATGATCCATTTATTAAGCAAATTGAATAGGTTTTTATTTATTTATTTATTATTTAGGGAGAATTATAAGTAACCACTTGATGTTTGATCAAATGTTAAATCAAACGCTCAAGTTTGGACAATCAGCAAAAAAACCGCTACAATTAGTTGACTGTTAGTTAACCATTAGTTGACTATATTTAAATCAAATATGACAATTTAAACCCTTTGAATAAGTTGAATAAAAAAAGAAAATGTAATTAAAAAAATTAATTTTTTTATATCATAAATAAACAAAAATAAAAAATAAAATCTGTAAATTAAAAAAATTAAAAATAAATATCAAATAATATTTGATATAGAAACAAAAACTATGGGGAAAACATGCATATTGTCAAGATGGATATGAGTCTTTGAGCATCTTATCCATGTATTTTTTATATTTTAAAATAATTTTTTTATTAAAATAATTTTTTATTTTTTATTTTCTTACATATTTTAAATATATTTTTGTTTTTTTTTTCATTATATTTTAGTTTAATAATAGAAAAAATCTCTTAAATAATCATATTTCATTATATTTAAATAAAGTCAATTAACAGTCAACTAATTGTAGTGGTTTTTTGTTGATTGTTCAAACCACATAGTTTGATTTGGCATTTGATTAAATTCATGGGGTTATTTACAATCGTCCATAATATTATTATTATTTAGAGATTACAATAAGGTTTTTTGGGAGGGGAGAGACTTGAACTCATAATCTCGTGGTGTAGGTGTGAGGGCTAACCTCATCTTGTCACTAGTATTATTGGCTTAATAAATGATGTTGTTAGTAGTTCGACATTTGGACCCACTAATAAAAAATCACTATAATATAATTAGCAAGAGTTTTGCACAATTAACCACAATGTATATTATGATAAGTATTAAGGAATTCAATGAAGTTCATAAAATATTTCTAAAACCTGTAGCATCAAGAATTTTGTTAAATTACATAGAAAAAATAAGTAAAATAAAAAATAAAAAATAAAAAATTACCGATCGTGAATTAGACCTGTCTAACCATTAATTTTTGAAAGTCCAAATTTTAACATAACAAATTTAGAGATTTTACATCTAAACAAAAATATTTAACCTATATTCTTCTGTTTATTCTTACATGATGAATGGTGAATGGCATGTCCATCAGTTAGCCCTATTCTCCCCTAGAATATGATGCATAAAGTGGTTAGTATTCACACTAGTAAAAGACATGGTGACCCTGATAGAGCCATTTAGGGGGTGGAATAACAGTGGTGAATTCTCTGTCAAGTCGGCTTAGGTTGGCTACATTGAGGCTACCAAGCTTCCCTTGTGGTTTTGGAATTTCATATTGAATCTCAAAATTCCCCTTAGAGTGCAGTATTTCTTTTGGACCCTCCTTTATGGTAAGGTTCTCACTAATCAACAGAGGGTTATTTGAGGAATGTCTATGGATGCCTCTTGCTTTAGATGTGAGTTTGGTATAGAGGATACTTATCATCTTCTGCATGGTTGTAGATACTCCATTAATGTCCGGGAGAATATTTCTAAAGGTATCTTCTTCTGCTTCTTTTAAGGGTGACTTAGAAGGCTAATTTGCTGGTAATTTGCAAAGTGGTGAGATAGTGGTCGGTAATGTTCCTAGCTATTTGCAATTTGGTAGTGTGTTGTTGTTGTTGTTTTTTTTTTTTTTTTTTTTTTTTTTTTTTTTTTTGTGAAAATGGAGGTGTAAAAAGGCTTTTGATATGAATTTCTCTACTTCCCAGTTCTCACACTTTATCATTAACTGTTTTGCTAAGGACTGGTTGAATGTTAACTTTTTTGGCTCAGTTAGGGATGTTTCTTTGTTTCTGGTTGTTTGGTTGCCTCCTAGGGAGGGATGGGTGAAGTTGAATATTGATGGTAGTTGTGATGTTGATTTAAGCACCATTAATGTTGGTGATGTTAAACGTAATCATTGGAAAGAGTGGCGAGATGTTTTGTTTTGAACAAGAGTATGGGTAGTGTTCTTGAAGCTGAATTATGGGGTATGTTTGAAGGTCTTAATATGGCCTAGAATTCTAGGACGAGAAAAGTCATTATGGAATTTGATTCCCTAACTATTGTGCAACTACTTACTAAAGATACAAACCCTAATCATCCTGTTTAGTCTCATTCAAAATTGCAAAAGGATTGTTGCTGCTGATTGGAATTATAATGTGGTTCATGTCTTTAGAGAAGGCAATAAGTAAGCGGACTGATGGTCTAGCTCACTTGGGTTATAACATAGAGATTGGCCTTTTGTTCTTTGAAGACCTTGTTTGAGATAACTTTTACTTTTGGCTTTTGACAATAGAAGAAGAGAAATAAAAGCTTAAGCTTTTTAGAGACCGTTTGGATAATGTATTTCAAAAGAGCTTTTGTACCCAGAAGAGCTTTTAAGACTGTTTGGATGAAATATCTTAAAATATCTCATAGTCAAAATATATCCATAATGCCCCTAATTAGAATGGCTAATAATACATGTGATTTTTTTAATTAAAATAATTGATTACATAATATAGGTAAAAATAATGTATATTTCAATGTTTTAAATTAAAATACTTGATAATAATAATAATTTTAAAATAAACTAAACATATAAAAATTTAATAAATCATAAATATAATTAATATAAATGAAATAGTGAGTAGAAAGATAAAAATAAAACAAATGCTAAACCTATTCTCATCCCAATTCCCAAACTAAACTCATCCAAATTCCATCCGCCGACATCCAACACCCACCATTTCTTTCTTTCTTTTTTTCTCTGCAATTTTCACCATCTTTATTCTTTACTCTCAAGTTTTCCTCTTCATTCTCAATTTCTTATATTCTCTTATCATCACACGTCTCTCTCTAGCAAACCCATCACTTTTGAATCCCCTTTCTTCTTCTATAATTCATCGATTTTTTTTTCTTTTTTCTTTTTTTTAATAGTAGATTTATTGATCAAAATAAAAACAAGTCACAAAGAAGACAAGAACACAAGCCATAGCTCATAGATGCAGGGCAAACACAACCAAGAGGAGAAATCTACTCATCCATTTCATGAATCAAAGTGTAGCTTTGATAAATCTACTCATGAGTTTTGATTATTTTTTTTGTTGTTTGAGTGTCTTTTGCAAAAGATTCGCGAAGCCAAAACCCAAAAGTCAATTATTCGTGAATCTTTAAAAAAAAATCTGAAGCTTGGATCTGCAGAGCACATTCAAGGAGAGAAAGATGAGATATTAGTGTAATTTTTGTTTTGCTTTTGTTTGATATAAGGGTAAAATGGTGAATATAAAAGTTTCATTAAACAAAAATGAGCTTCGTGTGTTTTTGGTGAAAGCTCTTTCTAGAGAAGCCAGAAATTCTGGCTTCTGTTGGAAGAGCTTTCAAAATTGGAAAGCTCTTCCAATGAGACATCCAAACACCCATATAAGTTGCTTTTAGGTCTAAAAAGCCAGAAGCACTCCTCCAAAAGCCCTGCCAAACAGGCCCGAAGAATCTCCTCTAGAGATCGGTGACATTTTTTTTTTTTTTTTTTTTGTGCTGATTTTAGAGGCTTAGCTTGTTTTAGGCAGTGTTTTGTTCCTCCTCCTTCTTAGTCCTTGTTTGTGGGCTTTTTTTTTTCCTCCTTTTCACCAAATATATATATATATATATTTAGTAACAATTTGTGTCATGGAGTTACAATTAGTTGAAGGTAACTTTATGATTATGGATCTTTACACAAATTGGTTATACTTTATATTGAAATTTTCACATAAAAATGAAAAGAAAAAAGAAAAAAAGAGAGAGCATATTTTAATGTTATTAAATAGTATTATCTTCCAATCACATTGAGCCAAAATTTTAGGTTAATTGCCAGAAATGTAGAAATTCCTAGCCCAAGGAGACAAAAATGTGGTACCAATCCAAGGAATATTTTTTGTATGATTGTGGCCCAGTTAGTTGAAGGAAATTGTTGATATATGATAGACTATGTAAGTCAACTTTTAATTCATTACGAGTATAACGATTAACTTTTTTTTTTCTTCTTGTTTATTTTAAAATATAACACTGGACAAATTATAAGTTTGTTAGGACCTTCCCCTACATGCGCGATTTGAATATCTATTTTCACAGTAGAGAGAAATCTACTCTCATCATATCTAGAAAAGAAAAAAAAAATAAAAAAAATAAACTTCCAATGCTTATTTGTAAAATATGTATGGTAGGACTCAAAACCCCTCACATGCTTATAAAATGTGAGAACTTAAATTACATTTCCCGATTCCTTTTCTAATGAAACTTATTTCATTTTTATTTTCACTATCAATTAGTAAATGTACCCTTAATGAATTATGAAAATATCCGTGATCCTCTACAAAACAAAAATGACTAAACTTGACACTAAAAATTATAGGGAGAATTGTAAAAAAAAACCCCTGACTTTTGATCAAATGTCAAATCAAATTCTCCTTGTTTGAACGATTAACAAAAAACCCCTACCATTAGTTGATTGTTAGTTGACTTTAACTAAATATAATTATTTAAGTGATTTTTCCTATAATTGAATCAAAAAAATAATGAAGAAAAACAAAATATACTAAAAATTTGTTAAAAAATAAAAAATAAAAAATTCTTTTAGTGAAACAATTAAATATATAAAAATATATTATAACAAAGTAACAAAAATCATTAAAAAATTTAAACTAAAAAAAATATTTTAAAACATAAAATAATATTTTTGCAAGAAATTGATTTTACTATTATTAGAATTTTTTATTTGGTTTATAATAAAGAATTTAAATTGTAATATTTGATTTATATAAAGTCAATTAATGGTCAGCTAACAATCAACTAATTGTAAAGGGTTTTTGCTGATTGTTCAAACTAAAGGGTTTGATTTGATCAAACCTAAGGGTTATTTAGAATTCTCTCAAAATATCTATTGTCTTATCTAATTTGAATTATTTTTGTAGTTAATTATTACCTTGGAGGGTCATGGTCAGTCCTTTTCTGTTCAAAAATCTCATACTAATCTCAATGGATCCTAGCCGTTAATTAACTCTTCATTATTGGTGATGATGACGTTTTGAACAAGTCCAGGTCAAGAAATGGATGATGGAAGATGAAACCTCACTTTTTTTGCTTGTCTTTACAATCACACTTGAAATTTGAAAATGAGTCAAACTTATTGACCTTTCTATATTGGGAAATGATACCCTATGATTTTTCATAGAAAAAGAATTTTTTGTCAATACATCATCACCACCGTTTAATGAAAATCAGATGGTAGAGCTTAATATCATGCCAATTTATAGTTAAATATATCACGCGATTTCATACTTGTGGACAAAGTAAACTTTTTTTTTTCTTTCCAAAAAGATTAAAATAAAAATAAGGTATCTATCAGTCTATCACTTAAGTTATAGCGAGGTGAATATTATTCATTATTAAATATTTCTAGTATTATCTCCCTCAAAAATAAAATAAAATTATAGTATATTATTTTAAAAAATAAATAATTTTAGTAAAAGATTATTGTACAAAATGTTAAAGGTAAACAAGAATGGGGACCAGGATTGGTTCCCCAACTCCATTTCCCCACAATTTTTTTTTTTTTTTTTTTATTATTTTTTATTTTTTTTATTTTTATATTTCTTTGAACTTATTAAATTAATTGAAGTCAAACGGGAGAAATGGGTGGGGGGAAGATATATATAGATATTTTTTTAAAGTTTTTGACATTGGTAAAATTCAAACCGTTAACTTGAAAGTACTAAACTAAACCCCTACAGGCGGGGTAAGAGATACTTGTTACAATTGTCTTAGAATGCATTTATACTGTATAGTTTTCATTCAAATATCATTTAGGTGTTTTGTTTCATGTGTTTTGAAAATCTTGATTACTAATTTTTTTTTCCTTCTAAAAAGGATCATAATTCTATATACCTATAAATGCAAATTTTTATAGAAAGGTGATTTCCAAATCTTTACGACGGTGTATTTCATGATAAATTACAGCGATGTTCAATAAGTGTCAATTCACTCAAAAGTGGTCGGAGTGTGGCCACCCGCAACCCCGCCGACACCACCTTGACAGGGGGGGAATTCACCTTGGCTCTACACCGACCGGAAGCTAAGCTATTCATCTTAGCTGCTGGTTCATCACCTCCAAGATACAGCGAAAATGCATCCTTTTATGCTCGTGCTTGTAGTTGATGGTTTGCAACCCAAACAGTAGATGTGGGTACTTATCATAGTCAATCATGCAATATCCCCTTTGGAAATTGGGAATTTGGGATACATTGTATTATGTTCCAAGCACCTAAACTCTATCAACCGAAATTTGTAGTCACATTTTTCAATTCTACCAACACAGCAAGAGATTTGTGCTGATTACTCTACTTAGTTAATCAGCAATACTCAAATACAAAATACAAAGTTCAAAATGAAAATTACGAAATAAAGGAGGGACCGAGCCTGCCATCGCTAATGTTTCTGTTCATAGTCTAACAACCAGAATGCATCCGCTGCAACATGAAATGAAGGCATACTAAATTGGCTCTGTTCAGTAGTGTCTACGCTCGAGAATTGCATATTTCCTCAACTTTATGTGAAATGAGCAAGTAGCTCCAACGTCTCTAAGCAGCAGTCTCCAATTTAGCTGCCAATTATAAACATAATTGCTGGACTCAGAAATGCATTCTACAGAGAAGAAACACGTTAAAAATAAAGCCTAAGACTGAAAGCTTAATTACTCTGTAAGGGTGATCGTGCAATGAGATGCACAATACTATTAAAGCTTTAGAAAATCAAAGAAAGCAAGGACATACCCCTTTGAGTTTGTTTCGTTGTTGAAATCTGAGATTAGGTCTTCCAATTCATCAATAATTGCTTTATAACAGAACAGATATTGATCCTATACCCAACGAGATAAAAATTAGGTAAAGGTTTGAAAATGAAGAGGGGAAAGGGGGGCGTAGAAAAAACAAGTGTCAATAGTACTTGCTACAACTTTTTTTTTTTCCCTCTCTTTTAGCATAATAAGATCAAATAACCAGAGGCACATAACATAGCTCCGGGTTAGTACAATCCATTCCAGAAACACAGAATGACCACAATCACAACAAAATTTACCACCCTCAACCTCGAGTATTTTTTCTTTCTTTTCTCTTTTCTCTTTTCTCCTTTTTCTGGAAATGAAATTTAAGATGTCAATGAACAAAGGTGCAACAATTTGGACATCAGATAGCTAACCTCTTAAGAAGTTGATGAGTATAAAAAATCATAGGTCTGTCAGCATAATCACTTGATATTGGAAGCAGTGAATTTGCAAACTTTGTTTCAGTATAAGAAAAGTTTGTGATTAACTTCAATACAAGGATAGAGTAAACATAGAAAGTATGCACCCAACCCAAGTTATTAACACAGGATTTAGTTAAAAATGAACCAAACTGAAGTAAATGTATAATTGACGTGATATTCCTTCAATAATGAGTTTTGACTAGAAAAAGTATTGAAATGAAAGATCAGGAACATTTCAATACTTTTTCTTGTCAAAACTCATTATTGAAGGAATTTCATGTCAATGAGTTTTGACATGAATAAGTATTGAAATGGAAGAAAAGGAACGCTTTCTTTCCAAAAAAGAAAAAAAGAAAAAAGAAAAAACAGGAACAGGAAACACAAAGATCTTGACCAACAGCTTGAAAATCATCTCAGAGTCTCACTCTCACCAAAATAAAGATAATAGATATTATACATCGCCAACAATTAATGACCACAGAGTAGTATGATGTATAAAATAAGCAATTAGGATAATATCTTAGTTTTTAGTAAAACATAGTAAACATACAACTAATAAATTTTTGCTCCATCATTGCTTTGAGAGAAGCAGTCAATAATGATTATCAATTATATATCAAAAATCTCACTTGTCATAGAAATTCCTTTTCACATTGATTGTGGTTAATTACTTTGTAGAATTGCCAACGACCTACTTAACAAAAACAGCAACTGTGATTACCATTCTGCTCTTGATGGTCCAAGTAATTCATGCATGTCAACAATTTGAATTCATGTTTCTAAGCTCAGATGCCTACAGTAACAGAAAATGTGAAATGTTAAACTTTAAAATAAGATCATACCATAGTTTGAACCATTCCAATGCGTTGAGATCTAAATACTGATACAGTGTTAGCTATATCCAATGCAGTCATGTCTCCAACAAGGATTCTCTGAATCGTATTCTGAATTGTGCAGTATGTCCCAGTTCTCCCAATACCTGCACTGTGAAGGAGAGACACTCTTTCAGCCATGTAAAAAAATATGACTTAGCAAATAAGTAAAAATCAATTGAATTTGAAGCACACTGTAGTAATGGCCATGAGCTCAACCTGCAGTGCACCACCATTGGGCCAAGATTAGGTGGAAAATGATATATTATTTTCAAAATTTCACGAACAGCAATTGTGTCCTGGGGAACTCCATGGTCAGGCCATTCAGGATACTGAATGTGCAATACGGACATGGGTGGTTCCTCTGACTGCAGCAAAAACAACATATCAAAAGAGGAAATAAAATCTATACTCTTATCACCAGGATTCTCTAAAGACTAAAGAGAATAACTTCAAACTGTTAAACAAGGTCCACAATTATTTAAAAAAAAAAAAAAAAAATCTGTTCGGAGATGGTGTAACTACAAATTGAAGCGTATCTTTGTTAAAACATTGAGCAGAGCTTTGCATGCCACTTTCTGGAGTTAGGTTCTGTCTACCATCCATACTTATACCACCATTTCCAACATCATAGCTTCCCATCAATATCCAACCTTGTTGAATGGCTTCGTCTTAGACTTCCATTGCTTATGCAATAAAAAGGCTTTTGCACTTGACACCCTCCTTCAAGCAAACTATCCAGTCCCAACCAAAAGTTCCTATTTCAGTGGCTGTAAGAACTTCCTCTTAATTGAACTTACAAAGTCTTTCTGAGCTCACAGGATGTCATTTTATATCAGCACAAAAAGTCCGAGTCACGTTGAAAATCAGACCACCATAATTTCCAATTAGCAAAAACTCTCTTCTCAGTATCTTAAGCATTATTCTCTTGGCCAAAACCAAAACAAACATGCTCCTATCTTTCTTTACTTATTTACTAGATAGGACAAACTAAGCAAGTTCCTACATAAAGATAAGACATCTTACCTCTTTGTAATTCACCTCCAGGTTGCGCAACACTAATGAAGTGTCTGTAGATTGTATCCACTTAGTGACAATACATATATTACCAAATTCTCTAGGACCATCTTCAGCTTGAAAGTAATCTCCACATTTTACCGTCTGCACATTCAATTCAAAATAAGAGATACACGAAAAATAAAATGGATCGGATATACTAAGTAATACTAAGCCACTTAGATGGGAAATAAAATCAAACGTAAGCAAAAGACCTTGTAATGAACCTATCTGAAACATAACAGGCATGAGTATTTGCTACAAGATGTAAGAGCATGCAAGTGACAAGAATATACACCAGAAATAATGTGAAGATCAAAACAAACAAATTTGCGATAGATGCTAGTGGCCTGTGTTAGAAAAGTAGCACAGGTTCTCATGCTTCTAGAAAATAATATGTATGCATTATAATCGCTATTTGGATCCCATGTACAAAATTAACTATAAAAATTATTCTTTTTCAAGTAAAAAAGCAAAATATTATATTGCATAACGGATCAGCTCACAAACATTTCACGTGAAAAGGTTTTACAACTAAGAGTAAAAGTGTTTGCCTTCATTCTAATAGTATTTGATTCATCACAACTAGGGATGGGCGTGGGGGCCCAATGGGGCCGGGGAGGGTCCCCCCACCCCCACCCCCATTCCTCAACCCTTCCTCAAAACCCATTTGGGGGGGCTGGGGCTGGGGCTGGGGGCTTTTAGGTGGGAGAGGCCCCCCTCCCCCACCCCCAAACCTCATTTCCCTCATTTCTTTTAATTTTCAATTCCAAATTTTCAATTTTCAATCCCCAATCCCAAAATCGGAATTCAGAATTTGGAATCCAACCATTTCAATCTCTAGTTTGACCCTGTTAAAATATTCAATCCAAAAAGGTAATCAAAATATCCATTCTAAAATATTTAATTGGTTTATAGAAATCCAAATAAATACAAATACTGCTAATAGAGTATTACATAATAAAAGTCAAAACAAATCAAATTTAAAGTTTACATCTTCGATCAATACTCATGTACTAACTACTAAGTACTAACTAGTAACTACTAACTAAGGTTAATATAATAATATATTAGTTTTTTTTAATTGTTAAAACTTTAGATATAAAGAAAAATAAAAATAATATATATATATATATTTGGGGGAAATGAGGGAATGGGTTTGGGGGGTGGTCACCCCACCACCTCCCCCATTTATAAAATGGGGGCCAAGTTTTCCCCCACCCCCACCCCCAAAACCCCATGGGGGCTGTGGGGGATGGGGCCCCATGGGGAAATGCCCATTCCTAATCACAACATACTAATAACTAAGATATGTCCAAATTATGAAGCAAAGGCATTAACTTATGCATGCAATACAGAAACTCAAAATCAGTAAATTAAACATTTCTATCCAAAACCACCTTCAAGATAAGCACATTCAACTATCTGCACAGCAAAATACCACCTTGTAATTGTCGACCAATCGAGTAAGCATCACAATCACAGGACAACGATACTGGATCACCATCTCCCAAAAATCCTCATAAGTGTGAGGCATTGGACCTTGCGTGGCTATGAACGGGGAAACTCTCTCCAACGAAGTCGTCTAACACATGTATAAATAAATAATTAACCATTCCTCCATTGATCAAACACATAACCCATATAATATATGTTTATAGAAAAATTTAGCTACCGTGATCAAGCTCGCATTGATATAGCCTCTAGCAGACGGTCTATAATCCTTACACTGATTCAAAACAACCCTATTCTTATCAACTGAAATACCAAAAAAAAAAAAAAAAAAAAAAAAATTAAAAGATGTTTTTGAATAAATAAATATAACTAATTTAGTACTAAAAGTGAAGAAATGACATGGCAAGATATCTGTGTAGCGGTTTTTGCTCAAATTAACGCCGTCGAGAGCGACGGTGCAGCTTCTGGCCATCTCCGACGGTCGAATTCGATTTGCCTGCAGCTGAGCGAACTCGGTGGTGATCTGGTTCGGCGAGTTCTGGAGCTTCTCTTTGAATAAGCTGAGAGCCTCGGAGCAGTGCCTGTGCTGATCGGCGGTGAGCAACATTTTACGGGGAGAATCGGCGGCGGCGGAGGATGAGAACACAAAGCGTGTTGGTTCCGGATGGTTGCCTGCAGAGGAGGCCGCCATCGACGATCTCCGGCGCGTGCGCGTCCGGGCGCGTGTGGAAATGAGGTTTCCCAGCTGCCTTATGTTGCGCGAGGGGTTTTGCTGGGTTGTGGAGATTCTTCGCGGGCGCGTACAAAATTGGGTGTCGAATTTTTAAAACTCAGAAATTGATCGAAATAATGGAATTGTAGTGGGAATCAAAATTTAAATTAAAGTTTCTGTTTAAATAAAGGGTCATTTACAAATAAAATAAAATAAAGGGGTTATAAAATATTGGGGAAATTGGCTTGGCTTAGTTGCATCCAGTGACCTAGAGATGGTGAAATATGGTTTTTAGAATATAATCTCTAGAATATGAGAGGATATTAGGGTAACCAGACGCACATTCATATTCATGTTTGCATTTGTAATGTCATATGAGGTTTCGAGTTTAAGTAGTGTGAAGTTCATTTATTGCATTTAGTCCAATTTCATAAATGATTTTCAAGTTTTTAGAGTTTTCAAAACCAACATTTACTTCATTTTTATTTTTATTTTTTGCTATTGAGGGTGCCGGACTTCGTCCAGGCATTCATCCGTCTGTTCTCCCCAACTGCATGACACACCTATAGCCAAATTGTTGGTTCTGATGGTCTAGTTGTTGGATGTTATAGAGTAGGACAGATATGAAACCTTAGCTCACACCCCCGGCCACACAAAGATGCAAACGAGTAAATCAGAACTCACATTTGCCTGGGTAGGATTCGAACTGCTGACTTGGGAGTTACCCGTGCCCCAAGCCCGTCCTTCCACCAACTGAGCTAGTGCCCTAATGGCCCATTTACTTCATTTTTCAATCATAACTTTTTGTCTAGTTGCTTAAACTGTATTTTGAAAACTTTAGAGAAACTAGACACCCGTGCCTTTCCAATGGTTTATTACATGAATGTATTGAATATCGTTTGGATGGCTTTCATTCTTTTCGGAGAGCTCGAACTAAACTCTAAAACATGAGAAGGATTCAATGGAGAAGAATTGCCGACATTAGTTTTTGTCAAGACCACTGTTGTTAGTGATAGAAGTCGAGGCTTTCGCTATTAAGTTTTGGCTCATATTCTCAAGTGAACCCAATATGAACAAAACAAGACTCAACTGATATGAAACTTCCTGGAGATGTGGGTTTGGAAGTTAGATATGGTGTTTAAGGGAGGTTTGAAGACCAAGAAAAACCGAAGAAATGAAGATGGTTGACAACCGCTGTGGGTAAATCTGTGAGCTGGATAGTGGTTTCGAGTTCGTTTCACTGTGTGGATCACAATTTTGTGAGCAATGTAATTTCAAGCGACTTGTAACAGTTTAGGAAGCGAGTGTGCAACCGTGCTCGAATCGTAGTCAATCATAAGCATGCCTTGAACGGGAAATCTTCAATGGAAAAGGAAGTAGTCTGTTTTTGGAAGTTCTTGTGCTTGAAAGAAAATGATTTCTCTTTGCAAGAAGACTCGTTATATAAGAAAATAATATTTATGTGAAACAAGTAAGTGTTGTACGTATAGGAGATTGATTTCCTTGTAGGTTTAAACTCCCTATAACTAGTATACATAAAACCTTGTATTTAGGTTATTATTGTGGAGCAAAAAAAAACACATGTAACATCAGAGAGTAGTGAGATCCGGGGGAGACCCCTTGGAATATCCGAGGAGGGATCCGAGGAATATTAGTGGATTAAGTTAGAAATTCGTGGGTGATATTCAGGGCAGACCTATGGGATATTGGGGGCTCTTGGTGAGGATCTTGTGAGCATTGTGAGTTGAGAGTCATGATGTAAAGCTCGATTTGTGAGCTTGGAGACTTGGTAAGGCTCTGTGGTTTGAGGTCGAGGTATGAGAGAGAATCCTGGAGCATATGGTTGTACCAATTTATCATATAATAGAATTTTCTCTGTCATCTTGACTGCCCGTGGTTTTTTCTTTCTTTAAGAGTTTTCCACGTATATTTTGTATTGTGTGATTGTTTATTTTCTCTCATTTTTTTTTTTTTTTTTTTTTTTTTATTTTTTTTTTTTAGCTATAGACATTAATTGTTATGAGTTATGGGTGGATATTAGGCATGTCGTTTCCGCGTTCATCAGTTTAAATTCCCAACAATTGGTATCAAAGCCACGGTTTAGCGATAATAGTTTCAAGTCTTTACGGGAAATTGTATGGACGACTTGGTGGTATTAGGATGATGATTCATGATTGCTTAGTATTGTTTAGCAAATGAGATACGTCTTGAAAGCGGTTTCGAACTCGGTAGGGTTTGATGGAGGAAGAATGTTGATGGAGGAGAAGTTTGGCTTGTGGTGACATGGAGATCCAATTTGGGTTACAAAAAAGAAAAAGAAAAAAGAATTGAACGCTCGAAGTCTCTAGTGTGGTGTAGGCCTTATCCGGCAAAGCACTTCTGGTACTAGTAGCAAGTCTTTCACTAGGATAGGTGATGTAAGGACACGTTTATCCTTTTGGCTGTTTTTCCCACTGGCCATGGAAGAAGATATGTTGCTACTAGTGGTCCACAAGTTTTGCACATGGGTATTGATCAGAAGATGATACAAGGTGTGTGGGTGGACAAGGATGTAAATGGCTGACGAACTCCCTGGAAATCTGACATGAGGAGTTGCACCATAATTTCAACAAGTTATTTTGACATGGTTCTGGAACAACGAACCAAAAAAAAAAAAAAAAAATCTTAGGATGGTTCATTCCTAAGTGGTTATACTTTGTGGTAGGGTATGGTGATTCTTGGTGATAAGAATTATGGTTGTGGACAAAGGTCTTGAGAATTCAAGCCAAAGGGGAGAATTGTTAGGTTTTGGTTCGCATTTTCAAGTGAACCTAGTGTGAACCAAACGAGACTCAACTGATGTGAAACTTCCTGGAGATGTGGGAAAACGGTTAGAAGTTAGATATGGTGTTTGAGGGAGGTTTGAAGACCAAGAAGAAATGAAGAAACGAAGATGGTTGACAACTGCTATGGGTAAAGATGTGGGATGGACAGCGGTTTCGAGTCTGTTTTAGCGTATGGATCACGATTTTATGAGTGATGTAATTTCAAGTGACTTGTAACAGTTTAGGAAGCGGGTGCGCAATCGTGCCCGGATCATAGTCAATCATAAGCATGCGTTGAACGGGAAATCTTCAGCGGAAAATGAAGTAGTTTGTTTCTAGAAATTCTTATACTTTAAGGAAAGTGATTTCTCTTTGCAAGAAAACTTGTCATAAAAGAAAATAGTATTTATGTGAAATAAGTAAATCTTGTACGTATATGAGGTGGATTTCCTTATAGGTTTAAACTCTCTATAATTAGTATAAATAGAACCTTGTAATTAGGTTATTAGTGTGGAGTAAAAAGAACACCTGTAATATCAGGGAGTGGTGAGATCCAGGGGAGACCCTAGAGAATATTCGGAGAGGGATCCAGGGAATATTAGTAGATCAAGTTAGAGATCTGTGGGTTTCAGGGGAGACCTAGGGGATATTGGGGAGTTCTTGGTAAGGATATTGTAAGCGTTGTAAGCTAAGAGTCATGATGTAAAGCTCGGTTTGTGAGCTTAGGGACTTGGTAATGCTTTGTGGTTTGGGTTGAGGTGTGAGAGAGAATCCTGGAGTATATGGTTTTAACAATTTATCATATAGTGGAACTTTTTCTTACATCATAACGGCCCGTGGTTTTTTCTTGATTTAGAGTTTTCTACGTATATCTTGTGTTATGTGATTGTTTAATTTCTCTCATTTTTTTTTTTTTTTTTGTTATAGACGTTAATTGCTATGAGTTATAGGTGAATATTATGCATGTCGTTTCTGCGTTCATCGGTTCAAATTCCCAACATTGGTTGACAGCGGTGGGAACCTAATGGCTCTCTACGAATTTTGAATGTTCGTGCTCGTTTTACCTCCTAGTGAATTTCTTTTTTTCCTAATTTTCCTAAATTGTGTTTAAGGTATTTTTAATCTCGGAAAACTTACTTTACTTGGTTTTAACTTTTATTTTTTTGGAAAGTTATTTTTGTGTTTCATTATGTTTAAGTAATTAACTCTCATTTTTAAATTGGTTTTTGAAACCTACAATAAAAAATGATTGCCTATTCTTTTGCTAGGTTTTGTGATATTAAAGCCTATAATTAGTGAGTTTTTCTCATTGTTTCTAATTTTTGGATGCTCTAGAATCTCTACAATTTGTGTGTTCTCATTGTGTTCTCAAAGTCTATTCTTGTGAGAGTTTTGAGGCAGTGATTTTTGTGTTGTTGTTCTTCATAGTTAGCTTTCGTAGTGTGTTTTTGATCTTAACAGACTATTTGTTTGTCCATCGTCCATTTAGAAGCACATAGATCATTCTTTAAAGGTCTAGAGATTGGATTCTTGAGGGGTCAAGGATCAAAAAATAGAAGATGTGTAGATACTGTACTTTTGCAAGCAATAAAGTCAATGATCATTAGTATAACATTTGTGGGTAGATAGGTTTGGGTTATAGTCCTAAGTTGGATGTAAACAAACTATCAACTAGTGAATTTGGTGATGCAATAACCAAAGAATTGGTCAGTGGTTTTTCCTTGGTTTAGGTTTGCACATAAAAATTGTGACTATTTCTTCTTGTTTTTCTTGTTACTTTTTTTTTTTTTTTTGGTGATTGGGTTTACTTTGTTCTAATTCCGCAAAAAGAAGTTGCAAACATATTCACCCATTTCTATAGGTTTGTCGTGGTAGTAATTGATACTTATTATCCTCTAGTGGTCATACTTCCTACCCCTTCCCTCATTAGACCTACCTATATCTCATCATTTCCTATATTCTCAGAAACACTTTCCATGCAACATACATTCATATTCCCAAAATAACTCTCATATATCGTTGTTCCCTGGAATCCCACTTATCACTTGAGTTTTATCTAGTATTCGTAATAGAGTCTGACTTGCCTTTTGTGTCTCTAATCTTATGCGTTTTCTTTGACGATCGCAAACTTTCCTTCTTTATAGCAACCTTCTTTGATTTGCTCCCTGCATCAAATATTTTTATGGCTAACTTCTGATTACACAGTTCCTAGTTTGATGAATTATAGTTGGGATTATGGTGATTCATCATTCATCTTATTCAATCCGCTACTATTCTTAATAATCATTGGTTACTCTCATGTAGATTTTCTCATTCGAGCCAAACCTATGGCTCGTATCCACGATCTATACTAGAAATCCTAGATCCGTCTAAAGTTGTTGCTTCAGCCTCCAAACATTTTTGAAACGAATGTCCCATATAGTCATAGTGAAAGTAATATTGTAATAGTCTCTTACAGAACATAGTAGAATGATCGTCACCTTTCCTGATCCATCCAAATCCACCTTAAGGCACCATTTAAGTGGTTTGTATATGGTCCTCTATTTTGTGACTGGCTTATTTATGTGAGAAACCACATTGAGATGTTTTTGTAATGGGTAGATTAGGATCGTCATGTGCTCAACAATGTGATCGTGATCGGCACTCTTCATGACATCTCAAAGCTTCAAGAATAAAAGCTTCAAAGGTATATAACTTGACCTATACTATTGAAGAGGCTTAGGTGTACACACACACAATTCATTCATTTATGTTTTTATTTTCATTTTAGTGTGCATCATACCATTTTCACACTTACACATAATGCATATAAGTTAAAGTGTAAGATAGCTTAAGATGGCCTCTTCTTCTCTTTGTTGTTGTCTTGGTGTCGTCATGATAGACAGCGAAAAACTTTCCAGTTATTGTTGTTGTGCAGGTGTTGTCATGATACACTGCGAAAAAGGACCGTGATAAACTTTCCAATGATTGTCACTATCTAGGTGTCGTCTTGATGCACTGCGAAAAACCTTTTAGAGGTTTTTGTTGTCTTGGTGTCGTCCTGGTAAACTGTTAAAAATAAACGCGAAGTTTTCTCCAATGATTTTCACGGTTGAGCCTTCGTCATGAAGTACCGCGAAAATGGGACCGTAACATTCCAACAACGTTTGGTTTGCCTTTTTCACGGTTGGTTTTCGTCTTGATAGACTGCGATATATAGACCACAAAAACTAGTTCTCTTCAAAATGATGTATTTGTGAGAATCCTATAAATAGGCCAAGACACCTCTCGTTTTACAAGAACTCCGAATTTTTTGAGATTAAGTGAGATTATTGAGTTCGTAGAAAGAGATAGGTTTAAGAAACCATTTGTGACTCTCTATCCCCATTCATGTGCATTTAGGACATCATCAAGCATGAGTCTTCATTGCATCTTCACTTGGTAGGTAAGAACAAATACTCCATTTCATTTATTGTTCTTCCTTTTATTACCAAGACATCATATTTATTGCTTTATCTTTAAGGCTTTGGTGATTGTAAGGGTTAGCTAATAACTAGGATTGTTGGGTTTACATATTCATATCTAGTTAAGCATTTAGTGTTAGTCTAGCACTTATTTACATTGAGCATTTATAACATGTTCACTTAGACATTAATTCTTTTCATTGAGTCCAAGCCTTGTGGCTACATGTGGTAGTTGCAAAAGCAAAGAGAAGTCATGCAACCAAAGGTGTCAGATGGCAAACAGGTGTCAGTTGGCAAGCTAGTGTCAAAACTCACTATTAAAGGCTTGCGAGTAGAATAGGCTAAGTAACAATCCTTGAGAAGAGTGACTATGAGTCAACTTAGGATGTAATCAAATATTCAAATAGTGGATCTTTATGATTAAGTGGCTAGCGAGGCTAGTCTCGTGTGTTTTTTTTTTTTTTTTGGTTGAAGGGTTTTCCACACAAAAATCAAGTGTCATTTATATTCCGTACCTTACTTGATTTTATTGTTATTTGTGTTGATTTTTGTGTTTAATCTTGACTTATCGAACAGTTGGTAATATAATTGGTTAACAACCCCTTAACCCCCTATAGGTTGTTTAGACACATTTTACGGTTATTTTCAATTCCGGGTTTAAATAAATGTAAGTTCCTTAATTTTGATTGGCTTATTTCGGTGACAAATCACAATTGGGGTTTGACATGTAAGGGTAGCTTAGGCACTGTGATCAAGCTCAAATACCCTCTTAAGACCTCAAGATGATAAACACTTCAAAGGTAAATCACTTGTGCTTAATTTCATTGAAGAGACTTAGTTGCAGCCACACACACACACACACACACTTCTTCATGCATGTTTTATTCATCTTACATTTGTGCTTCAATTCTTATATGTGTGCATTCTTCACATCCCACACTTGCACTTCATGTTAGTCTTTAGTGTGGTGTAATTCGTTTCCCGAAGTATGTTCAAAAACGTTTGCACGTGCACGATGATATGCTTGTGATAGCATGATTGTTGACCTCTAGGGAAGGCCTATTTCTTCTCTAAGTTTGGTCTTGGGTCATAGAGGTTTGGTCCATGGTGAATGGCCAAAGTTTCCCTTGAAAACTCAAATCTTTGGGTTTCTGCGGTACGGTTCGTCTAAGTGTACTACGCCTTTCCCTTGAAAACTCAAATCTTTGGTTTCTGCGGTACGGTTCGTCTAAGCGTACTACGCCCTTTTGATTTTGTAAACAAGGAAGTTAGCAGAGTTGTTTCTGCTGTTCGTCTCATTAAAGCGAATTGCGGAGGTCCAACCGTGGAATTTGGCAAAGGTGGTCTTGTTTGATTCCACGGTACGCTCGTCGAAGCGAACATTAAAATCGAACTGCGGAAGTTGATAGCATTGTCAACCAGTTTTCTGTGGTACACTCCGTCAAAGTGTATCACAAAATGCATTGTTTCTGATTTTTTTAATCAAAACGATGTAGCTTAGTCTAGGCCTTCCATATATTCATCTTTATATTTCTTTGGCCAACTAAGAGTGTTAAAAATCATATTTTTAACTTAGAACATTTTCTAAGAGAGAAAATCAACTAAGAACTTTTCTTTGATTCTCTAAACTCATTTCCATGTGCATCAAACATCATCTAGGATCATCTAGGATGTATCTATGCATGAGTTTTCTGCAACACATATTACTTGGTAAGTTGAACACCATTTATTCATTTTTTGTCTTCTTATTTAGCAAGAAATCTCATTTATGACTTCTTGACATCTAGATTAAGATTTATTTACAAGTTGAGATTATGTATTGATTGATTGAGTTGTTGTATTGTGATAGCTATTGCTTAAGATTGCTTTATTTTAAAAATAGCTAAGTTTACATACGATATATAGACACATGATATCTAGGATTGTTATTTTTGACATCTTTAATCCCTAGATAAGCATTTAGTGTAACCTAACATTATTTGCATTTAGAATATTATCATGTTCACATAGGTTGTTAATCTCTTCATTGAGAATTAACGGGGGTGTATTCAACTTGGAGTTTGTTGGATTTGATTTGATTTGATTTTGTTGGATTTTAGAAATCAGGGTGTATTCAACTTAGATTTCATTGGATTTGTTTGAAATCCAACAAAGTATGGGGGTATTCAATCCAGATTTCATTGGATTCCAAACAAATCCAACGAAATTCAGGTGTATTTAACTCAGACTTTAAAGGATTTCAAACAAATCCAACGAAATATGAGTGTATAGGAAATCCAATGGATTTGGATAGATTTGTTTAAGTGATGGATTTAGTTGGATTTGGATGGATTTGGAAAGGGAAAATATAAATAAAGAGCTAATTTCCAAATCTTGTCCTCAACCCAAAGATTTGTGAAGATTTCGCAATTCACACATTCAACTCTCTCTCCCCCTCTCTCGGTTACTCATCAGAGTTCTCTCAAGAGCTTCTCAACCCACTTGGAAAAGGTGAGCTCTCTCTTTCTCAATTTTGGGCTTTTGTTCGTCTCGAAATACCAGAACTTTCTGGATTGATTTCTGATTTCTAATTTGTGTAGTTGTTTCTTGTCAAAGTTTCTATTCTCAATTGATTTTTTTTTTTGCTGCAGATTGAAGCTCACCTAAGACTCTGAGAGTGAAATAGGTTTGATTTCTATGAATTTTTTTAAGTTGTTGAACTGCTTTGATTGTGTAATTGACAACTATGTGGAGAAATTTTTAATTGATTTTGAGCTTAATTTGAGTTTTATTATTTTGTTCGTTTGAAAGTTTTTGAACTGCTTCGATTCTATTGTATATGATCAAAGTTTCTTTATATAGCGATTTTTTAAAAACTGTAGATTGATGCTAGGAACTAGATATCTTGTTGTGTTTTATCACTATCAAATATATATTTAATACAGTAATAGTTTATGTGGTCAAATTGGATGGGAATGGGATGGACTATTTACTATCAATTATGTATTTAAATGCATAAATATTGAACTTATTGAACTATTTATGTGAACTTATTGGGAGGATATTAATGTTGTATAGATTGTAGAATGACTAGGTTCTGAGTATTGATTATTAGATTATGTAAGAGGTCATGAGATATTTCAGTTGTATAAAATTTTTCCCTTTTGTTAGATAACCTTGAGATATTTACAATTGATGTAGGAGTAGGAGATTAAAAATTTATGATTTTATATTTTGAATGTTTGGTCCTTGAAAGTCATCTAGGCAATATACAACAAAATACAAATCAAATAATCATGTGACCAGATGCTGGCGAGAATGTGAGATAGTCCAACAATGTATATATAGCTTACAAGATACAAGTAGAAGAATGTTGTTCTTTTTTGTAGAGAATTTATTGTAACATAATAAGTAGAAGTTTACTCAATTTCTTCTTTTAATTTGGACACGTTAGGATGTCATCAACTTCAGAACAAATTGAGGTAGAGGAAGAGGAAATTGAGGGAGAAGAAGTGGAAGATGGTGAGGATGAAGAAGAAATGGAGATAGAAGAGATGGAAGAAGAAGAAATGGATGAAGAAGTTTATGAAGCAATTAAACATTTATTGATGGCAATTCAAGCAGTAGTTCATCTGCAGAATGAGTTTGTGGCTATCATATGTGGTACGTATATTGAACATCCATTAACTCGGTGACCAATAACTAGGTCTGGATACAATTACATACACAAATCATTGAAACATGATCCTCAAGACTTTCGCCAATTGTATCAAATGTATCCAGATGTGTTTCAAAAGTTATGTTGCATTATTAGAGAAAAAACACTCTTACAAGATACCAAATATGTTTGTATAGAAGAAATGTTTGGCACATTTTTACTAACTATTGGCAAAAATAGTAGATATTGCCAAACTCGTAATACATTTGGCCGATCACATTTCACTGCCAGCAACAACTTTAAACAAATTTTAAAAGCATTGAATACAATTGCAAAGGAGATGATGGCCAAACCTGGACCCACGGTGCTAGCTAAAATAAAGGAAAGCACAAGGTTTTACCCTTATTTTAAGGTAAATGTTGCATTATTTATTTTTATTTATTTCATTATTAATTGTAATAAAAGTTATTAATATAACTATAATTAATAATAATAATATTATTATATTTTATTAATGTATAAACGTTAGGATTTCTTTCAGGATTGTATTGGAGCTATTGATGGCACATATATTCCGGCATCGATAACCGGATGCGATGTAAGCGGCTATAGCAATCGTCATGGAATAATATCACAAAATGTATTAGCAGCTTGTAACTTCGATTTAGAATTCATATACGTGCTTAATGGGTGGGAGGGTTCATCTCACGATTTAGGAGTGCTAAATGATGCATTATCAAGAAGGAATGGACTCAAAGTGCCACTTGGTATATATTTACTTATTTTGGTTATAATTTTTCTGTTAGTAAATTAGGTCGCATGTTACATACTTCGATATTCATTGAATCAGACAAATATTTCTTAGTGGATTGTGAATTTCCAAATTGATGCCAATTCTTAGCTCCGTATAAAGGTTTCCAATATCATTTCCAAGATTTTGGTAACCATGGCCGTGCCCCTAAAAATGAACATGAGTTGTTCAACCTTCGTCATTCTTCCTTGAAGAATGTCGTTGAAAGGATATTTGGTATATTTAAATCAAGATTTACTATTTTCAAGTCTGCACCTCCATTCCCATATAGGACACAAACAGAACTAGTGTTAGCTTGTGCAGGATTACATAATTTTCTTCGTAGGGAATGTCGGTCTAATGAATTTACTATTGAACCGGACAACGAATCTTTATCACTACCCGCTAATAAAGATGAATTTGAACCAATTTTTCAAACACAAGAGGAACAACGTGAGATTGGTAACCAATGGAAAGCTAGTATAACTACGAATATGTGGGAAGATGTTATGCAAAATGAAAACAATGACAATGAAGCAGAATGAGTAATGATGCATGTCATGTTAATGTTTCTATTCCTAAGTTGTATGTCGACTTTGTTTTTCAAAACACTGTTCAAAGGTGGTATTGGCATTGTTTAAATTTTAAAGATCTCATATCTTATCTTTGCTTATGTGGTTATGTAGATTTGACAATATAAATAACTTATTTGTAGGTTATTTATCACAAGGTGATAAAGTTTGCTTTCCAACTCCATTTGTATTGATACTGCGTATAGATCCAATATCTCAGGACGCATAGTATAGATACTAAAGAGGCATAAGATATGTTAATGTTCTATGTTGCTTTGCTTTCAGGTTAGTGTTAATGTTCTATGTATAAAAGCAGTGGGGATGGGTAGTTTGGTATGGAGACCAAGTAATAAGCCGAAGATAAATAAATGTCCTTTTGCCAAACCATCTTAGGCTACTTTTGAAAATGTTAAGTTGCAAAGCCTTGTAGGTCATCTATGTTGCCTAGTTGATGCCTACAACATTCGATGTTTAACTTCGAACTTATTTCACACACAAGATATGCAATGTCTTGGTGTAAACAAAATAGTTTCATTGATACTATTCACTGTAACATCTCATGCTTTTAGAGAAAGTTCTTGTATGATAGAAAATCAACAAAATCAAACAAATAAATCCAAAAAATGAGTAGATAAATATTTGATTTACATAATAGAGGATGCAAAAATGTGACAGACAAGTGTACACCATTTTTTATCATCATATATAAATAACTTGAATCAATAAATCACATCCACATTTACTTAAAACAAATTTCCATAAGCACAAATTATTTATGACACATTATTACAAATCCAACAAATTCCATACAATTCTTTGTAAAAGTCCAATGAAATCCAACCAATTCTATATAAAAATCCAGCCAACTCTATATAGAAATCCAACGAAATCCAACCAATTCTAAACAGAAATCCAACCAACTATATGTATTTATGAATTCCACCAAAATTCATCACTTAAAACAAATTCATCAAAATCCAATGAAATCCGGGTTGAATACACCCCCCTAAGTCTTGTGACTAAGATTGCTTAGTGTGCAAGCAAGTGAATCTAGAGTTGCTATTAAAGACCCGTTGGGTGGTGGTTTAGTGATCGAGAATGGTTGAGGTCAACCTTGATTGTAAACATCATTACTAGTAGTGATTTCGAGGATCGTGTGTGGCTAGCATATTAGCCCGTGAGTTTTTTCTTGTTGAAGGTTTCTCACGTAAATCAATCAACGAGTAATTTATTGTTTTCTGCATTTAGATTAAGTTGATTGAATATTGACTAGATTGAGGTTTTCATTGAATATTGACTAATTAAGAAAAATCGATAATTAACTTGATTAAAACCTATTCACCCCCCATCTAGGTATATTTAGACAAACTTATATTTGTTTCAATAAACCTGGACCTCATCATTAAAAAGCCCACATTAAGCCCTTTGTTGCAAGCCCACATTGATTGCGGGTTGTTTGTGGGTTTAAACCAGGATTCATTTTAAACCCGCATCATTTAGGTTTATCGAAAACCATCGTTTATTTAAAAAAAGAAAAAGAAAAAAGAGAACATCTTGTCATTCTTCAATCTTAACTTCAACTTCAAAAAACGAAAGCACCTTTTCAACTCTCATCAACGTTCATCTCTACCCTTTTGTTGTCGTGCCGTTGTCGACGCATCACGACTCTCGCCGCCAGTCGCTTCCGGTCGCCACCAGTCGCTTTTGTCTCCTTGAGAAACATGTTTCTCTTACAGCTACATGTAAGCAAATCTACAACAAATTTGCTCTTTTTTTCTTACAAATTTAGATAAATTAAATTGATTTTGGTTGGTAAAAAATGTGTTGATGTTCTAGATTTCGATAGTAATAACCATTTGATTTTTGTTGGTAAAATATGTGTTGATGTTTCAGATTTGTAGAAGTAGTTCTAGTTCTAGTTATAATTCTAGCTATGGAAAAATAGGGAATAAGAACCCGTGAAAAATTATAATATGGGTACATTTCAAAGTTTTCAAAATAATAAACGAAATACTATTTGGGTTTTCAATATCATTTAAGGAATTAGGTAATTGGGTTGGTTTGTTTAATTAATTACAAAGATTCAATGAATGTGAATGGCCAAAGATTGGTGTAATTATCATTTTATATAGATGATTATAAGTCAACATTTTTTTTTTTCATATATGTTTAATTTCTTGGAGTAGTAACTATAACAACATAGAGCATTGAAGGAGCACAGAAAAGCAGACCATTTATGATATGGGTTTTTGTTGTTTTGCGTGAAATGACTTTGTTTGTTTTATCTGTGTTATTTTATTGCATTACAAATGGAATGTTTGTTTTTGTTACTTAGGGTGCATCTATGTTATTTAATTATCTTTTGATGTTTAAACTGTGAATTTGTGAAGTTTTTGCAATTGGGTTTGTGCTATATAGATATATTCAAATATGTATTGTGTTTTGTTTTTGATTGAATTATTTAAATGTATTAGGTAGCCAAACACCTTGATTAGTTTTGAAGAAGGAAGTACTTCAACGGGTAGTGGGAATAATGAAATAGGATATGTTGAACCAAGTAGTGTTTCGGGTGGTTCTAAACGGAATCATGAAACTTTATTTATTTGGAGTCACATGACAAAAGTTGATGTTGGCGGTGAAAGGAAGGCAAAGTGTAACTTTTGTGAAAAAATATTGGTTGCTAGTCAAGGGGCGGGGACGTCTAGTTTGAAAAGACAAATGGAAAAATGTCATGGCAAACATCAAGCAGCGGTTTTGGATCCAAGGTATAAAATGTTACGAGTTGAGTTTCATTTTGGTAGACTATATGGCTTTGATGCAGATCGTCAATGAGATAAAGTGCATGGACTTCTAAAGGAGTTAATTACAAAATATGAGTCCGATGCTTTATTCATGGGAGTTAAACAAGTTAAGGAATCTTCATCATTTGATTATGCTATTGAAGTTCTTGGGGGTGATGACGATTTTGAATTATATAAGAGCCAGGCTATTAGTAGTTTGAACGAGTGAGAGTTAGAGAGATATTTGGGTGAACAAGTTGAAAATAACACCCCCTAACTTTGACATATTGTCTTAGTGGAAGGTTAACAAAGGTTAGTATATAATTTTTGCTAAGATTTCCAAAGACATCTTGGCTATTCCCGTCTCTACAATGGCTTTCGAGGTTTACTTTTAGTGCTGGAGGTAGATTTTTGAGTCCACTTTGCAGAAGATTGCATCCGGACACGTTGGAGACATTGATGTGTACACAAAATTGGATATGGGCTCCTCTTTGATGTTTGAATATTTTCAAATTATGTTATACTTTTATATAATATTAGTTACCATTGATGGTGATTATACTTTTTTTGCATTTTACTTTATTTTTATTATTATTAGGTTGCATCCCGGAAGAAGAAGTATATGCTACTGAAGAAGTAGATGGTGAAGAGCTAGTAGGACTGTCTTGATTTTTTCTTGTATTTTGGATTTTTAGATTTGGATTACTATTGATAGTAGTATGCAAAAATTGTTCTATTTGGATTGAGTTTAAAAATTGTTTTATTTAGATTAATTGTTTTAATAGAATTTTTAAAAAGTGTGACCCAATGGATCTAGGTAAAAAAAAAGTGTAAAAAATCCAGGTCAAAATTCAGATCCAAAGAATATGCAGAAAATTTTCTTAGTGATTCTCTCAACTTCTAAACACCATATCTCTCTCATCTTTTATCTGATTTGAGTGATTCAAGTTGGAGAATATTCGTATTGAATTCCTCTATCATCTCCAAGCAACCTTGAGGTCTTTTGTTCAATTTTTTTGTTTATCCAACACAAATTTCATGGCTGCACTTTTTATTCAAGGTGATTGTCTTATCTTTTCTGTTTTGTGCTTAATGATCTTCAATTACCTTGGGCTTTCTTCATTTATATGTATATGTTACTTGAACAAATTCTATTAGGATATAGAGCTTCAATTGAAAGCTAATTGTGCATAATTAGAATCTTGAATGCGAGTTAGGTTTTTCTTAATACCTATATTTTCATATGTTTGTGAGTTGTACTGTGATTAGCTTGCTATCTAGGACTATTTGTATTTTGATTGATCATATTTGAATGATTGATACTCCTTAAATGTGCTATGTGTCTTAGATTGAACATATTTAAGAATAGCACAAGTTATTATATATTTAGAGCCTTGTAGGATTCATCTGATTGATTTGTGAATATGTGCTCTAATTAATTACTAGAGGTTTTTGTAGTTAATATCTCATATCTCTAGTATTTTAGTTTTAGTTCTAAAGTCTTGAATAGTGCTTTTATGAACATGTTTATTTCAAGGGAAAGTATCATTCCCACCCCCCCGACGTTTGCCCTATTGTTAAGACGAGGACAGGGTTGTTAAATAAGAAGGGCATTAATGTCATTGACCATCTAAAATTCTAGAGAAGATAATTTACAATTAAAAAAAGATGGATCTCCACCATCCATCTTTGAGATGGACAATGGAGATATCTCTTTTTTGTTTTTTCATTTAAATTTAATAATAATAAAATCTTTACTTAAATATATATATATATATATATTTATTACCTCAAAAAAAAAAAGATTTATTAAAAAAGAAATTAATGAATAAAAAAATATAAAAAATTATTATTCCCAAATCTGGATACTTTCCCAAATCATATTCCTCAGGGAATCGCTATTGTAAAACAATTGTTGTTATAAGGATACAGAAATAAAAGAAACAATTCTGGAAACAATCGACAGGATCATATATTATAAAATATATAAAAATAAAAGAAACCACCACACAAATATGGAAACCTAAATCTGGAACCTAAAAGAAACTTCAACCTAAATCTGGAAACCACCACACAAACACACCATCAACCACCACAAATCAAACCCTAGCCACCCACAAACACACCATCAACCACCACCTCCAAACAAAACAAAACACCCACTGTCAAACCCAAACCCAAACCCAAACCTAATTGAACCCTAATTGGCGCTAGTGAGAGAGAGATCGATAACTAGAACGGAGAGAGAGATAGAGAGAGAGAGAGAAGGTGTGGGTGGTCGTCATCGGGCTTCCGGTTACGTTGTCGCTTCTAGTTATCACCGTCGTTGCTTTTGGTCATCGCCATCGTCACCGTCGCTTCTAGTTTTAAGTGGTTTGAGTTCGATCTCATTGAACTAGCTTCTCTCTCATCTCAATCTCTCACTTCGATCTAGTTATCTTATCAACAAGCAACGTTGTTCGATTCACTTGCCATGGACTCTGTTAATCTCCATGCCTGTTGTCAAGTTGAAGATCTCTGATGGATTGGTTTCAAATCCTTGGATCTGGTTCACTAGATGTGCTTGATGATGATGATGAAACATCTGTGTAACAAAAAGAACCTGAAGAATTATTTATTTATTTTTTATTTTTTTGTTGGTCTGGTAATGAAGATGGAGATGGGTGTTGGAGATGAAGATCACTATGATGATAATCTTATTTTCTAAATTCTTTTTATTTTTTTTAGTGTTCAAATTTTTTTGAATTTTTTTTTTTATAAAAAGATAAAAACAAATTTGTTTTTAATTTTTTTATTTTTAATTTCTATTTTTAAAATTAAATAAAAATAAAAAGATATATCTTCACCATCCATCTCAAAGATAAACAGTGGAGATCTATCTATTTTTTTCAATTGTTTTTTTTATTTCATTTTTTTGTTTTCTATTTTTTTTAAATATATTTTTATTTAGTTAATATTTTGAGGGTTAAATGGTAATTATATGGAGTTAACTGAAGGATAAAATGGTCATTTATTTCAATTTTAACCGTCAAAGGGGCATAAAATACATTCAATGGATGGAAAAGGTAACAAAAGGGGTCTTTTTAACATTTCTTTGATTTTAGGGGGGAAAACGACCAATATGGCCAAACCCTGTCCTCGTCTTAACAATATGGCAAACGTCAAAGGGGAAAATGATACTTTCCCTTATTTCAAGCTTTAGTTGCATGAACATTATCTAGGATTAAAAGTGTGGTTTGGCATGCTTTAGATTGCTATTTACGTATAAGATCTAGACAACTTTGTTTTGTGTACTTTGTTGCCTATGTCTAGATCTTCATGGAGTGTACCTAATCCATAGATTCTATATGTTTATGCATCATTTTGTGTGGTGTCATATTTTGGATTATATGTAGGTACCTAGGGTTACAGATTGCGCAGCGAAAGAGTTTTAAAAATTTTATGCAATCATCAAGTAAACCTAATTGTACAGTAATAATCAAAAACAATAAAGAAGGTGAAATGATTTCAAACTAATGTTTGTAGGCTCCTTCTTTCTTTTCGATTTGCTTCCTGATTTGAACCACAAGATCTTCCTAGCTATGACCCGAGATTGGTAACGGCGTGTGGGCGCATTACGGTACTCATGAGCTTGTATGGAGGTAGAAGAAACAACACAAAACAACTCTTGCTTTAGTGAAGTCAGCCACCTTAATATATATATATATATTTATTTTTTTTTAAAAAAAATTTTGTTCCTTGTTGGCCACACCCCTGTTTTGTCTCCTTTCTTTTTGGTTAATTGTTATGTTAAGTTCAAATCAATTGCACTGATCCTATATCAGTATCAGTTTTTTAAAAGAAACATATATCATATATATATATATATTTTTTAAAAGAAATTAATCAATCAAACCTTTTAAGATATTTGATATCTTTAAAGATATTAATTAATATTAATTTATTTGATTTGATTTGAATTCAAAACTCTTTTAAATTTAAATTTAAATATTTAATTTAATGAAAATAAAATAATCAAATTATCTTTTCTTCATTCAAAATTAAATATCAATCAACACCCTTCATCTAAAGATTAATTACACAATTAAATAATCTAATTATTTAATTAACATAATCATTAATATTCATAAATTAAATAATCACATTATTCAATTAATTCTCGAATAGACACGTGTCACTTTCGTAACACAATTAATTGGACAATCCAATTAATTAACCGTGACCACCCTTGTTACCTTAATCAATCGGGCTAGCAAGGGGATCTAATAGACACACAGTATTTTGAGCTCCAATAATCCTTAGAAATAATTAATTAAACTCTTTAATTAATATTTCATGATTATTAACTTCGGTGTTATTCCACTAAAAACCTGAAGCTGCACTCTCTCAACTATAGACGTTTTTACACAAACCAATAACTCTTGGTGTCCATCGATATAGCTATTACATATGGTATGATTCTCCACAAGTAGTTCATAATTAGAGCTGGGTCAGAATGTCCGTTATACCCCTCTAATTACATCTTTCCATTAAGTACCATTGATTATCTAATAAACAATAAATCCTACATTCCTTACGGAATTAAGAGAGCGCTCATATTGTTCAAGCCCCAAATCAACCCTTAATGGAACTACTATCTATTTCTTACAAGAAGGAGTGGATCCCACTATTGTGTGTAGACTTTCCCAGCCACAAGCCAAACCGCGATTCCAACATACGAAGTTATTGATCGGGAATGCAACTCCGATCTCACCCGTGGTATATCAAAAACCACGATCTAACCTGAAGGAGTCGATAAGACACTCAGGATTAAGATCACCCATATATAGCCATCATTTGTTGATATATATGAATCTTATCTTGTAAAGGATCTTGGTGAGAGATTCATATAGATCGTGGCCCAGTCATATATGATCACATCATATAAGGTGCCTCAATTCTCATATCACCATATGAATAGTCTAGGTTAAGACCATCGTACATTACAAAATGGACTAAAGCTGTAGATTAACCACAAATAAAGTACCCAACTCTATTTGCTATCTACAGACTCTTTAGATTGCTCATCTCAAACTGAATACCTCTGTATATGTCACTCATATACTCAGTTAGAGATTACATCCGGCAATCTTGGATGTTAAGTACACATGATATAAATGTATGAGACAGGTATATAGAATGAATAAACTACTTCTTTTATTAATATTTCATTCACATTTACAAATTACAAGCTTTATGGCATAAACCTCAACATTATAAACTAGAAAAATACGTATTGTGTGCTCACTGATTATTTCTAGTTTCTATGGGATGTATTGATCATATATTCAATGTTGCATGTGTTTGCATCATTTGCATCACTTAGATCATTTGCCTTAGAAAATGTGGAAGTCTCATATTGGAGAGTGATTCTTTAATTTGAGCAAGAAGTCATAACTAGAGGCATGCGAGGTGTCTCGGTTAATTAAGCAAGAAGTCTTTGCTAGGGTTGTGAGAATCTGGTTAGTCGAGCAAAGATCTTCCTGGAGACATGTGAGATGTATTGGATAGGAAGTGGCTTTCTGGAGGCATGTGATATGTCTTGGTTAGAAAGGAGTGGCAAGTCTTTCATTAGTAAAAGGCCCGAGGGAAGGATAGAAGGGACATTCAAGAGAGAGAGTCTATCATGTGATTTGATCACTTTTGAGGGTGTACTTTTATCTAACTAGTGAAATGTGGTGTTACCGGTGGTTGTGAATTCAACCCGTTGATGTTTCCTCTTCGAAGATTTTTTCACGTAAATATCATGTGTCAAATATCTCTATCCTTATCTCTTTGATATTTGTTTATGTGGATGATTAGATCTTGTTTGGACTCTTATTGATCAATATCTTTGTAAGATAAGATCTTTGTAAATATTGTTTCTTTGTCATGTACTTGATCATATAAGACATATATAAAAAGATTACAAGTACTTGTTGATTTATGTTTTTAGTATAAATCTCTTCATGCAAATCATAGACTATGTTTGATCATTTCAATTGAATATACTTTTCATAGACTATATGTACTTATATATGTTTATTGAGATTTAATATAAGCTATCTAGATGGAAAAACTTATGTTTGTTCAAAGGGATTGAAAAGAGGCTTAAAAACCTATTCAACCTCCCCTCTAGGTTAGCTTCAGACAATTTAACTGTGATTGTATTTTCAATATTGTTTTTCATAGTATGACTAAATTTGCTATAAGCTTGATTGTGATGTTAGTTAGAGCATCCACAATGAATATGACCCAAATACAAGACCCATTGTGTGCCACCTCACCATTTATGGGTCTTATTTAAAAAATAAAATAAAAAATGGGTCTTCCCATTTGGTTCCTCTCTAAATAGATCTCATTTCCCACAATACAACTAAATTGGAAAAGATAAATTGGATCTACTTTTTATTTTATATTTATTTTACCTTTTTCCAAACAATTATTACTCTTCTTTAAAATTATATACATATATATATATACACATATTAATAAATAAATTATATAATATATTTTAAATATCATCATTATCAATAATTATTTAACAAATTATAATTAATTTAAAATAAAACAATTAATTGATTTTTAAAAATAAAATGTTATTTTATAATGTGACAAGTTTATTATTCATAACTGAAGTCTAGTAAAATTAATTAAAAAAAATTAATGTTTTCATTCAAATTATTTTAATTTCATTAAAATAAAATAAAATATATTTATATTTTTTCATTATATATATAGTTATTGAAATTAATAATTATATATTGAAATTTAAATAATTTATATATATATATTAATAATTATATATTTAAATTTATATAATATATATATAAATACAAAAATGTTCAAGCCAGTGCGCACTGATATAACTTCCTCAGTGCGTTGGATGTGAACCATTAGATTTACATACTTTGACTCAAAGTGTATACACTTGTCAAAACTTCTCCATAATCCGTAGTCCACATGCATTGGTACTGATGTAGTTATATTAGTGCGCACTGATGTGAACGGGACCGTGTATATATATATATATATGGGGTAGGATCCATGACCCCAATTTTTTACACAAGTTTCCCTTGGATTAGTAATGTTTGAATGGCCTAGATTAATCCACTTGTAAACTCTTCTTAAAAGAATTTATTAGTTTCCTCTCTAATCTCTTATCAATTAATGCTTTTAATTTATTTTCACCTTCTCTCTACTCTATCAATCGTTTATTTCTTGCCTTTTACGTTCCATGGCATTATTCTCTCTAATCGATATACAGAATGAAAGAACCAACCAAATATTTTCTTAAAATCGATTTTGAAACTAAAATGCATTCAATACTTTTCTTGCCTATACTCTTAAGTCTCTAGTTGTATGACATGCTAAAAGAACCATGTTTTCTAGTTGGCCTAAGAATTTACAGAACAGTAGAGTCCGTGAAGAAAATGATTTTAAAATAGTTTACGAAAGCAGATTACCATTAGTAGGCATCTATATGTTTGTAGAGCATTATGTGATATATGTCGGGTGAAATTGCAACATATTTTTGTATGATTGTTTAAAGGGCACTCAGTATATGACATTTATATTTTGAGAGTTACCATTATTTTTGTAGTGTTTGATAAGCTATGTTTTTGATAAGTTCACTTACATTAGATATTTATGAATCAAATTTATTAAGTTTTATTTAACTTTGGTTTCGATTTAATTTATATGTGGTTGATTTGCTTGTTGTTTATAGTGGTTGTTGGGTTGATTACGTACTTCACTTGTCGTATTCGTGTCTTTTGTCAAAAATGAGTTAAACACAAATCATGGCCACTAAATATTAAGAAGCTGACCCTGAAAAAATGGTTACTACCTTCTTATTATATTTGGTTTAGGTTGGGTTCACATGATTACGCCTTCTTGAATCTGTGGAAGCTATTAGACTTGCACAAGTGGACTTTGGGTAAGATGATGTTTACATCTCCATTTCTCTTGCCAATTTAGACGCCCTTAGTCTCAAAATAGCAAAGATTCTACAAGAACACTGCTATAAGGCATGGAATGTAAAGTCATGGAATGAGAAAAAAAGTGATTGGTCATGGAATGTAACAAGGCAGGAAAGAAACGATTGGTTGAGTAGAGAGAAGGTGAAAATAAATTAAAAGCATTAATTGATGAGAGATGAGAGAGGAAACTAATAAATTCATTTAAGAAGCATTTATAAGTGGATTAATCCAGGCCATTCAAACATTATTAATCCAAGGGATACAAAGTTGTGTCAAAAATTGTGTAAAAAAATGGGGCCATGGATCCTGCCCCATATATATATGGGGCAGGATCCATGGCCCCATTTTTTTACACAATTTTTGACACAACTTGTTGGCCATTGGATCTTACTTTTTTTAATGAATATGATTTATTCTCTTTTTCTTTCTTTATTTATTACAGACATTGTTTCTCACCTAATTAATTCTTTATATTTACAGATTTTTATTATTTTATTAAATATTCTCACCTTAATTAATTTTGTATCTTTAATTTATTTTTCTTTTCTTTTCTTTTTTCCTTTACACGTTTTCTTTTTCTTTTTATATTTTTACTTAACATAAAACCAGAACATATCACTCTCACTTTATAGTCTTTAAAATCCCTTTATATATATATATATTACTATTCTTATTTCTCAATTTACTTCATCTAAAATCAAAAAATTTATACATGTAATCACTCTCCCATTTTATTTTTCTTTTGAATTTTTTAAACTATTGAACATGTTTTATTTTACAAATTTTAGTAACGAATAACTTTATAGATTTTATTGATTTGAGATGGGCAAATCATAGAAAAACAGAGATGGGCAAAGTACATCCAGAATGCTGAACATGTTTTATTGATTTTATAGATCAAGTCATATATTCATTGGTAGTTTTTCATTGATTTACTTATTGCACATAGATTTGATTTTACAAATATCAGTATAAATGAAGTCATGTATGATGTTTCCGTTCAACTTTGCAAATATATTAACAAGACCAATAAAATTGTACAACTTTGCAAAAGTACAGCTCATAAGCTAATAAAAAAAGAAATGATTAAAGAGGGAAAGAGAATAAATAAATAAATAAAAGAGGAGAGTGATTACATGTATAAATTTTTTGATTTTAGATAAAGTAAATTGAGAAATAAGAATAATAAAATAAAATAAAATAAATAAAGGGATTTTAAAGACGGAAAAGTGAGAGTAATATGTTGTGGTTTTAGGTTATGTAAAAAAAGAAAAAGAAAAAGAAAATGTGTAAATGAAAAAAGAAAAGAAAAGAAAAATAAATTTAGACATAAAATTAATTAAGGTGAGAGAATTTAATAAAATAATAATATTCTGAAGAGATAAAGAATTAATTAGGTGAGATACAATGTTTGTAATAAATAAGGAAAGAAAAAGAGAATAAATCCATTAAAAGAAGCAAGATCCAATAGCCAAGAAGTTGTATCAAAAATTGTGTAAAAAAATGGAGTCATAGATCCTGCCCCTATATATATATATATATAGAAGCCCAATGATCGGGAGTTATTGGGAACCAAACTCTAATCATTGGGTAAGACCCAAATTGAGTTCTACATTTAGAGCATTTCCAATAAACTCCCTTGGAGACCCTCGATGTTGTTGTAAGAGGCCATTAAGGCAGTATGGCAGTATGCGTTCCAATAATACTCCCTTAAATTGCTCCCTTAATAATTTATTATTATTATTTTGATGTCTTACTTTTTAATTATTGTTGTAAAACAAATATTTGGAAGCCCCCTCTTAATTAAGGGAGTAAACAGCTTCTCCTTTAATTAAGCCGGGGGGGGGGGGGGGGGGGGGGGGGCTTAGAGATCGCTGGAGATGCTTTTAGAACTCAAGGTTGCGGGTTCGAGTTCTTCCCCCTCCACAAAAAACCCGGAATTTATATAGTAGTGTAATTCTTCAAAAAAAAAAATGACACATTAGTAATTGAAATACAAGTTGATTTATAGAGTTGCAATGTCTAAAATTACTCTAAAAATAATGTAGTAAATTGTTATGGCCCTTTATTCAAGATTCGATAATAATGTTTACTGTTTAGGAGTTAGAAAACTAACTATATTTAAATTGTACTCATAGTATTTTTCTAAAATCCAAAAACTAGTTTAATTTTAAAATTTTTATAAAAGTTTGTTTGATAAAATATCTTAATAGTTAAACATAAATTGGTATGGGTTTGAGGGGAAGATACTCGAATCCACAACCTTTTGGTGTGGGTGTAAGGGGCATACAACTGGGTCAAACACATCTTGTCTAATATATGTATATGTTTGGTTGACAAGTTTTAATTATATAAATTAACACAGATTGATTATTTAAAAATAAATAACATACCAAAATTATAATATGGTATTAGGGTGATGAGTGAGATAATTAATATCGTAAGAGAGAACAAAATTATTTGAATGAGAATAATATTAGTTGAAATAGAACATATATGTTATGATCGAATTTCATTTATATTTAAGATACACTGAAAATAAATACTACATTTAAAATCAAAGATATTTTTTACATGATTTGAGGGAAAAAAATATATTAGATGTCTTGTTTATAATAAAACTAGAAAAATAAGGAATGAAATAGGGGTAAAAGCATAAAAATCTAAGAATTACTCCAACGCAATTATTTTTCTACCGCTGATACTACCGCCGCAGCTTCATAATTCAAATAAAAAAAAGGAGTTAATAATTTTTTCTTAAAAAAATAAAATGTTATCTTATAATGTGACAAGTCTAGTATTCATAATTAAAGTCTAGTAAAATTAATTTTAAAAATTAATATTTTCATTCAAATTATTTTAATTTCGTTAAAATAAAATTTTAAAATTAAAACAAAAATTGTTTATATTTTTTCTTTATATATATAATTATTGAAATTAATAATTATATATTTAAATTTAAATATAATATATATACAGAAATGTTAAAGTCAGTGCGCACTGATATAATTTCATCAGTGCGTTGGATGTGGACCATTAGATTTACATACTTTGATTCAAAGTGTATGCTCTTGTCAAAACTTCTCTATAATCAGTGGTCTACATTCATCGGTACTGATGTAGTTATATTAGTACGCACTGATGTGAAACGGAACCATGTATATATATATGTGTATATGTATATATATATATAAATGTTCAAGTCAGTACGCATTGATATAATTTCGTCAGTGCACACTGATATAACTTCATCAGTGCGTTGGATGTGGACCATTAGATTTATATACTTTGACTCAAAGTGTATGCACTTATCAAAGTTTCTCCATAATCAGTGGTTCACATACATTATTACTGATGTAGTTATATCAGTGTACACTGATGTGAACAAAACATTATATATATATGGGTGAATCCAGGACTTAATCTCAAGGTGGGCTAAATTAAATATAATTTTTTAACGCAATACTCTAGAGTATAATTAAATTTTATTAATTGAAAAATATACACTTGATATGGAAAACATAACAAGTTTAATCTAAAAAAGATTTAAAATAAGGAACATTGTAATAGTTTTTAAATTGTTTTTACAAAATAAATTTTTAATTGTTAATAAAAAAAATTTGGAAAAAAAACAGCCTCAGTTGAAGCCTAAGCTAATTTGCATGTAGCTCCACCCCTAAATATATATATATATATATAAACCTAATGATTGAAAGTTATTGAGAACTAAACTTCAATCATTGGACAAGTCCCAAATTGAGTTTCATATTTGTAACTCAATTTATATCTAGTCGGGTGGATCCAACAAATGAGTCTTATTTTTTAGGTCTTATGTGTGCATTATTGTGCCCCCAACTCGATCCACTTAAAAGTGGGTATTGTGAAAATGTGAAATGGGTCTTATTTGAGCCCCATTGTGGATGCTCTTAGTCTTAACAATTTTATTGATTGGTTTTTATAGCTTGTAAAGATGTTTCCTTTTCTACCTTTTTTGAGGATTGAATGAAAGTTTTATGATTCCCTTAAAAAAATGTCATTTCTTTAAATAGTAATGCTACACATCCCACCATATGTGGCATGTGAGGTGTCAAATCGTGAGTGGATATACATTAATGATGATTTATCTCACCTACCATATGTATCCACTCACGATTTGACACTTCACATGCCACATGTGGTGAGATAAAAAAAAGTGGGATTTTAGGTGGAGTGCATTTTTGCTCACCCCCCTTTCAAGGGGGGTAAGCATTACCCCCCTCCCATACACATGACATGTGTCTATGGAGGGATAAAATTGTCTAAAAATTTATTTCTCTATGACACATGTCATCCATTTAAGAGGGGGGTAATGGTTACCTCCCTTGGGGGGGGGGGGGGGGCGGGAGCAAAAGTGTTCTCTTTTAGGTGGAATGTTTAACATTATTGTTCTTTAAATTAATGAACATGTTTTCTTTTGTGGAAATTACTCAAACTGACCATATATATTAGGGAAAATTTGTTTTTAACCACAAACGAACTTTTATTTATTAATAACCATGTTTTTGAGAAATTACTAGAAACCCCTCATATAAAAACCACCCTCAAAACACTCTCTCTCCTTCTTTTCTCTCTTTCTCCTCTCTCTCTCCTCTGCTCTCTCTTCTCTCTTCTCGGTGTCGTTGCCCACGCCGGACGTCGTCCTCCACCGTCGGAAGTCGTTGTCAAGCTTGCACGACCTCCACGAACCATGACCAGCGGCTGCACGAACGACCGACCAGAAGGCGATGGGAGAACGAAGAACCAGCGGCTGCACGAACCAGCGACCGGCGATGGGCAACGACCAGTCGACGACGTCTGGAGGCTCGGTGCTCGCGATCCTCGCCGGCGATTGGATCTGCAAAACAAAAGAGAAACAAAAAACCTAAACCTAATTTGAATTTGGGGAAGAAGAAGAGGAAGAGGAAGAGGAAGAAGAAGAAGAAAAAGGGAAAAAAAAAAAACTTATCCTAATTTCAATTTAGTCCAGATTTCAAGTTTGGACATTTCACTTTAGCCATGATTTCAAGTTTTGACATTTCAATTTACCTATGATTTTAAGTTTGCTTCGAGATTTAAAATAAAACTATTTCCAAGGGTACTCTTGTAATTTGTGGATATACACTGAAAGTTTTTTTAAAAAGTGGTTATTAACAATTAAAATTTCAAACGTGGTTATTAAGGAAAATTTAATGTTTCCTATGGTTACTATTGCATTTTTTTTTTTTTTTTTTTTTAACCAATCAGGGGAGACCCATTGATATCAATCGCTACATACATTGAAAGTTTGAAATTCAACCCGTTTGCTAAGAGTAATTGTGCAAATGTGCAATATGCCGCCAAACCACACGTGTAAGTCATTTAATTGTATTTAATATTTCTAAAATATGAAGCGATTAATATATTTAGATATTTTTGAATTTTTTGTTTTTTTTTTTAAAAAAAAAAACAATTGAAAAGAAAATAAAAATAAAATAACAAAAACCCTCCAAAACCCTTATTTTCTTGCAAAACATAGAGCTAGGTAGTCGAAGAAAACAGAGGGAGGCCAGAAGCTTATAATCCAATCAATACCCTCCGATGCAATTATTTTTCCGCCGCCGCTACTGCCACCACAGCTTCTCCGACGCCACCACCAAATGGGTCCGAGACCGCGGTCTCGACCACGCGGTGGAGAGGGAGAAGAACCTGAAACCCCTTATCAACATCAAGAACCTCATCAAATCAGAGCCGTCCAAGTCCCTCCCAATCACGATCATCGCCCAGCAGAAGGACTCCCTCAAGATTCCAATCCGCCCCATCGACTTCGTCCGAAAATACCCTTCTGTCTTCCAGGAATTCCTCCCCGGAAACATTGGTATCCACCCTCACATCAAGCTCACTCCGGAGGTCCTCAATCTCGACGCCGAGGAGCAGTTGGTTTATCAGAGCGAGACTTACAAGAAAGTTGTTGCGGATAGGCTCTTGAAACTGCTTATGATTTCGAGAATCAGTGAAATCCCACTTAAGATTATCGAAATCCTGAAATGGGATCTTGGTCTTCCTCAAGATTATGTTAAAACTATTGTTCCTGAGTTTCCTGATTGTTTTCGAATTGTGCGTAAAGTAAATGGCTGTGATTTTTCTTCTGTCGACAAATTGGAGTTGGTTTGTTGGAGTAATGAATTTGCAGTTTCAGTTGTGGAAAAGAAGGCGGTAGATAGGGAGAAAATCGTGTTTCCGATGAAATTTTCAACTGGTTTTCAAGTGGATAAGAAGATGAAGAAGTCATTGGATGATTGGCAGAAGCTGCCTTACATTTCTCCATATGAGGATTCAAGTCATCTTTTATCTAAGAGTGATGAATCGGATAAGTGGGCTGTGGCTATTTTGCATGAGGTGCTTAGTCTTTTTGGTTCGAAGAAGGTGGAGAGGGACAATGTGTTGTGTCTAGGAGAGTATTTGGGCATACGTTCAAGGTTTAAGAGGGTTTTGCTTAACTGTCCAGGTATTTTCTATGTGTCCACTAAGATTGGAACCTATACTGCGGTGTTGAGGGATGGTTATAAGAGAGGATCATTGATTGGAAGTGATCCGTTGATGAATATTAGGAGTCAGTACATTCACCTAATGAATACGGTGAAAGAAGATCGTAAAGTGGTTGCTGTTCAGAGTGGTAACAAGCAGCAAGAGAAGGGAACACCTGTTGAATCCAAAGGAGATGGAGAGGATGTTTGTGCAGGTGGTGAGGAAGAGAAGGGTGTTGAGTCGTTAGACGTATCTGATAATGAAGAAGAGGATGTTAGTGATGATGACTTTGAAGATGATGATGATGAAGAGGAAGAAGAAGATGATATGCACAGGAGAGGTGCTCATAAAAATGCTGCAATTAGTAGAGGAAGAACAGATAGGAACATGGAATTGGAAAAGAAAGGGAATTCAAGAAATCATGAAATAGGAAATTCAAGAGGTATACGTGAAAACGCTAAGGAAGAAGTTCCAGCAAAATATCCTAGAAGAAGGGAAAGGCGGGATGAGAATAATGTCTGTGGCAATTCAGGAGAGAGGTGGAATTCGAATAGGAACAGGAGAGAGTCGTTGGATAAGATTTCTGTCTGTGAAAATGCTAAGGAAGAAGTTCTGGCAAAGTATCCTAGAAGGGAAAGGCGAGATGAGAATAATGTCCGTGGCAATTCAAGAGAGAGGTGGAATTCGAATAGGAACAGGAGAGACTCGTATGATAAGATTTCTGTCCGTGAAAATGCTAAGGAAGAAGTTCCGGCAAAATATCCTAGAAGGGAAAGGCGGGGTGAGAATAATGTCCATGGCAATTCAGGAGAGTGTTTGAATTCTAATAGGAACAGGAGGAAGTCATCAGATAAGAAGATTTCTGTTTAGAAATGATGTACTGTTATCTTTGAGACAAGGTTGGCTTCTTGATCTTTGAGATTTTTGCTTTTATATGTTAAAAACGATATAGTTTTGGAATTGAGTTGATTAATTGTGTATATGTTATAGTTTGATTTGCATATGCATACACTTGATGGAAATAGAATATCATAAGCAGGAAAGGAGTGACAAACTAACAATTAGTCATAGCAAGACATGTAAGAAAGGCTTAAAAAAGCAACTATATAGTAATAGTCATAGCATGAAAACAGGAATTTTTTGTAGATAGACTTGCTAAGATATATTTCCTGGTTGGATTACTCTACCCAATTTATTCTGGTAACTGAAGCAAAAGGAGTTAATAATGTTTCTTTAGTTGAAAATGTCATCTGAGTTCTTGGACACATTCCATAAAAAGACCTGTGTTCCAATTTTATACTGGTAATTCACCCCAGAACCGGAGGAAGGCGCAAACTATTAGAAAGCAATCTATAGCCAAAATATACATATGGCAACAAGTATTCTCATATAAATATGTATGTTCTAGCATATGCTGCTTGCACATTGATTAGAAATTTTGGGTTAGTGTTTTTGCACTTCCAATTTTTTTTGAAGCATATGAAGTCATTTACCAATGTTCCCAGAAACTATATTGACAGCCAATATGGGTGTCACCATTTTTATTACTGAAGACTTATTTGTCAAAGAGACATAAAAAATAAAAAATAAAAAATGGAAGGCATTATACATATTTATGCATCTAGCAGTGTTGGGGGTTCTCCTTTTCTAAGTTACTTGGTCTGTGGATCCACAGGACCATGCAAATACTGATATTTGGCCTGTTTAGTTGCGATATGCAGAGTCTGATATGGTGCAAAGTAAGAGACCAAAGTCAGCATTTTCCTCTCAGTGATGCACAAATGTACGAGCGGTTTAGAAGCACTGGACGATCGATCTCTTTCTGCACTGCCCCACTGCACGGCTACCATGGAACTTGAGCTGTTTACCTTCTTCTCATCGCAGAGCTTTGTGCGGCTTCTCGTGGAGGCAGGAAAGCTAAAGTTCTACAGGGGAAGGATGTGGTTGCTGTATGCAGCAGCATAAATTGTTGTATACAACTAAATTCATTGTTTTACAGGGCTTAAGAATTGTAATTTTGAAATGATTTATTTTTAATTATTTCTTTTCATGTCAAAATCTTTTATATGTTAGTAAAATAATTTAGTAGTTATACCAATCCGCCTCACATTATCCAGGATTGTTCTTTAATTTTAAACGAAAAAAATCCTGTTGAAATTCAATTTGATCTTGTGTTGAGATCTAATATAGAGTTGGTTTATCTTGTAAATTATAATAGTATTTGTAGAATTAATTAATCCGTTGATAGTATAACAATAATTATAATAAATACACTAACGTTGGACAATCCAAAAATTTAATCTAAATTTCAACCCAAATGATGTGGTAACTAGTAAGTGGTTTTTTCATTAACCAAATCATCTCATGTTATGTATAATGATGACAATTCACTTACCAAATCCTTTGTATTGAGATTTGTGTTAATTATTTTGGTTGTATAGCATTAATATATAATAATAATAATAATAATAATATAGTCTTTCTACTGTTAGTTTATCATGATATAAAATATATCAGGATGAAGAATATGGACTATAGATTATGAAGAAGTTTTGATAAGTGAATACACTTTGAGTGTATATATGTATATATATATATATTGTAGGTGAAGACTGAAGCGGCCACGTGATGGGGGACACGCTGGGAGAGCTTTTGGAGGGGCCAACGTCGTCCGTTTTGAGTCCATAATATGTTGTTGTTATCGAAAGTTTACCACATACCGGTCACTGTATTGTCAGAAAAGGTCGTCTTAACCACAATTTTGCTGTTTTTCTGTTTTTATGCGTTTTTATTATTTATTTCCTTTTTGATTCTTTGAGTTTGTTTAGGAATAGTTTTTTTTTTTTTTTTTTTTTTTTTTAGCTTTTGGAAATGATTCGTTTGGGGTTTTTCCTTTTTAGGCAGATTAGGTTTCCTAAATTCTTAGTGGAAACAGGTTTATTTTTCTATTTAAGCAATGGTCATTGATATTGTGATTCAGTTTTTGAGATATTGATAAAATCATTGGTTTGAACAAAGTTCTTTGTCATGAATTTGACAGTTTATCACTTCCGCTACGTTACCACGAGAGAACATCGGTACTTATTCACTTTCTGTGAAAATGGAGCAAGATGAGGGAGGATGCTGAAAAGATGTTGACAGAGTTTGACAAGGTTTCCTCTTGCAGAGAGGAGAGACCCAGCCAGATTGATGCTTAAATGAAAAGAATGTGTAACATTTGGAGGATATAAAGTGTGTGACTAGTGATATAGATGTCATGAAACTCCAAGGACATGAAAATACATCTATATATATCACTTAAAACAGTTAAAGGAAGAGCAACAAGAATTGGATAGGCTTAAACAAGGGAACCAAATTCTCTATTTCAAATTGCATTATACTAGCAAAGAATTAGATCGTGTTACTTCTTTTAACACTATAAAAATATGAATATTGGCCTCATTAGGTTATTATGTTGTTTTAAATGCTCTTAAAAATTCAAAATCAGTTGTTGTTGCTGGACATAACCGTGGTTCAGTTCAAACCGTGGAATCGAACCATAACTGTAGGTAAAAAACTAAAACTTTGAGACTTAAGGTTCCGGTTCCGGTTCCTTAAAAAAAAAAAAAGACTGGAACCGACGGTTCGGTTCTAGTTTGGAATCGTTGGTTCCACCCTTTTTTATTTTATTTCTTTTAATTTCAAATTTTTGTTGCCTGTTGTTGGGCAATAAAAATTTTAGTTGTCTCATTTTTTTCTATAAGGGTTAGGCTAAATCAACTTAAATTTGACTTCAGCATCTCAACCACCCATGTGTTGTTAATTTAAGAGTTGCAAATGCATTCAAATCTTAACCATTGGATTAAGAGCACATGTGTGGTTGAAATGTTGAAGTCAAAATTTTAAGGTAGAATTTCACATAAGTCCTACCTTTTCGGTGATTTGTCACCTTTATAAATGTCTTTCCAAATTCATCATTTTAGTCCTTACTTTTTCCAAAACTCGTCACTTTAGTCCATTTGACCAAATATATGAAAGCCAATTATTTTAAAACATATGAAAGTACATTTTTACCCCTATTACTATTTAATTTAGCTAAAATGATTATCTTAACTTTAAATTAAAATGAAAAACAATAAAATTCTTAATAATAAAATCTTAAATAAATATATTACAAAAAAAAAAAAGACTTAAATAAATAATTAAAAAATCCATTAATTTTTTAATCGTCAAGAATAGTTGACAGTTTTTTCAAAATTTTTATTTATCTTTAATATTTTTTTTAAAATTTTTACTTCCTATTTTTAACATCAAACAAAATCCCGATATAGATTTATTTTACAATAAGATATCGGTTTTTGGGAAAACCGATATCGGATAAGTAAAATTTTAAATTTAATAAATTTTCTTTTAAAAAATTCAAAAAAATTTTTTATTTTAAAATTGTTTATTTATTTTTGCACCCTCTTGTTTCATACTAAGAGACACATTAATAATTCAATTACCCATATAAATTAGTAATCCAAGTTTTACATTTGTTCATTAAATTGCAAGATACATGTAGAGAAATATCTCCTCTGTAATGAGAGTTGTATTCCAAATCATGTTTATTACAATTGATGTCACTAGTCTTCTATAGAGTATATACATGTTAATAATTCAATTACTCATATAAATTGGTAATCCAAGTCTTACATTTGTTCATTAAATTGTAATACGCATGTAGAGAAATATCTCTCCTGTAGTGAGAGTTGTATTCCAAATAATGCTTATTACAACTGATATCACTAGTCTCCTATAGAGTATAGACCAATATCTCGACTATATATGTTTTAAAAAAATATAATTTTATTAAAAGTTTTAATAAATATTTTTTAATATATATCTGTCGTAAAAATTAGAATTTTGATTAGTTGAATAAATTTAAATTTATCTAATAAGTTATTTTTATTTATTATTTATTATTATTTCTAACAACTCATATAGGTTATATATAAATATCGTTCAATTATTAACAAATCAAATCTTATAGTCAAGTGGTAAAGGCTTACATCTTTTGACTTGAGGTTTCAAATTCAATTCTTAATAAAATTGTCATTATTATCATAAGTGGGCCAGTGGTGGCGGGGCGGCGAAAATTAAAAACTGTCATAAAAAAACTTTCTTGACAGTTAGAAAACTGTCAACTATATTTTTCTTGACAATTTTTAACTGTCAATAAATGTAGTATTTTCTTGTAGTATATCCTTCTACGATGAAAGTATAGGTAAGATTTTGCAAATATGCAGGTAGGTGTCCCATTAGATTTTCTCGTGATGTTCCAACACGTTGAAATTCTACTTATAAATTGCTTTATTAAAGTTATGATTATAGGGATTTATTAGTTTCTTTTATGCAATATAATGTTAGTCATATCAATCTTTATCCACACCATTGGGATGTTTGTACAAAAATTTGTAATTTGTTAAACGTCTTTAATAATGTTACTAACAATTTTTCGGGGATTTATTATCCTACTACTCAATTATTTATTATTGATAGTTGTAATATTGTTGGTGCATTTTCTGAGTGTTCATCCGATATACAATTACAGGCCTGCATTGAAGCTATGAAAAAAAAAATGGTTAGACTATTATAGGGAGTTTCCTACTATTTATTTGTTTGCATTGTGTTTTGATCCACGTTGTAAATTAGAAAATTTGTCTGATTATTTAACTCTTTATTATGGTTGTTTAGAAATAGAAGTAAATATTCATACTTATTGTTCTACAATTAGGACATTATTTTATGAGTTATATGATGAATATCATAGAATTTATGGTCTATCACTGAACATTGATGTTCCACAAACTCAAACTGTATCCATACTCGATCCTCAGGATTCTTAGGGTTAGGGTCTCAACTGTTATCCCAAAAGACCAAAAAATTACGAGCTTCTTCTTCATCAAGCTCAACCTCATATTTCGAGATTGAAACTTATCACAATACCAGTTTTGAGTTTATGGGAAATAGTGATGTGGAACAATTTGATATCCAACATTGGTGGAGGGATCGTGAAAAGCACTTCCCAAATCTTGGCTATTATAGCCAAACAAATTCTTGCAACACCAGTTTCAACAATGGTTGTGGAACAAGAATTTAGCACCGATGGAAATATTCTTGACGAAAGATGTTTGCTTTTGAGTCCAGGATCAATTCAAGTCCAAGTTTGTGTTGATGATTGGACCAAGACACTAAACAAACAATAAGAAATCGATCAAGAAGCACTCTATGATTTCTTCGATGATGACCACACCACTAAAAGGAAGGCAGTGATAAGTTACAGTCCTAAGCCCCTCTAACTCCCAACTCACTTTATCGAACCGGCAATAAAAGGTAAAAGAACTACGTGGCATTCGATTCCTCTAAACCCCAAGAGGATACGTAGGTAACTTAATTGTGGTACAAAGAGCTCCACAACCAAGACCTCCACAACTAAGGATCTCACAAGCTCAACATGGGGTCTTTCATGCTCAACCTAGAAGACATGCCAACTTGTCTCAACCACAAAGGAGAGAGTTGCCTTAACACCCAAGAGCAACTCAAAATAGAAGGAGGCCACAAATGCTTGCACAAGGCTATGGCATGAACTCCTATTTTACTCCTACTTGCCATTTTTGTGGAATTGAAGGCCACATTAGGCCTAATTGTTTTAAGTATATTAAATTATGTAGAAGAGAAAACATGATTGAGAAAAATATGCTTAGAAGAGCCACAATGCATGCACCTAGGAAATTTAGAGACAATGGACCAATGGCTTCTAGGAATGACCATGTTTCAACTAGGATGAATAGAAATGCTGAATATTATTGCTATATGGCCCTAGTTGCCTTGAAAGCCAATGCCTCCAACACTTGGTACCTTGATAGTGAGTGTTCTAGGCACATGACCAGAAACAAGAGTTTCTTTAAAACTCTTGTAACAGAGGATGGTGGATTCGTCACCTTTGGTGATGGGTCAAAGAAAAAGGTCACAGGGAAAAATAATATATCTATTCCCAGTTTGCCCTCCTTGCCCAATGCTCTTTATGTAGATGGCTTACAAGCCAATCTTATTAGCATATCACACTTGAGTGATCAAGGGCTTTCGGTTATGTTTGGCAAGGTTGATTGCTCTATTCTTAAGGAAAATGGACAAGTTTTATTGAAAGGCAAGAGATCAAGTGACAATTGCTATTGTCTTTAGTCTAATCTCATATCTTGTAACTTGTCCACTAATGAGCAAGTTGAAGTGTGGCACCAAAGATTTGGGCACATGAACTATAGGGACTTGAAAGTCCTTGATAGATTGAATGTTGTTAAAGGTCTTCCTAAGTTTGGGAAAAAGGTTGAGGGTATTTGTGGACCTTGCCAACAAGGCAAGCAAACCAAGAGTGTGCACAAGAAAGGTAAATACCTTTCCACCAAAGAGCCATTGGAGCTTCTCCATATGGACCTTATGGGTCCCATTTAAATTGAAAGCTTAGGTGGTAGAATGTACATTCTTATTGTTGTTGATGACTTCTCTAGGTTCACATGGACTTACTTCCTTAGAGAAAAGTCTGAAGCCTTTGAGAAATTTGAAATGCTTTATGTCAAAATTCAAAATGAGAAAACTTCTCACATTAAAAACATTAAGAAAATTAGAAGTGATCATAGGAAAGAGTTTGAAAATGCTAGCTTTGAAAACTTTTGCAATAGTTTAGGCATTTCCCATGAATTTTTCAGCCCTTAGGACTCCTAAACAAAATTGTACTGTTGAGAGGAAGAATAGGGTCCTCCAAGAGATGGCCCAAGTCATGTTGCTTAGCAACAAAGTCCCTAGAAATCTTTGGGCCGAAGCCATCAATATGGCTTGTTACTATGGAATAGAGTATTCCTTAGGCCCGGGATTAAACAAACATCCTATGAGTTATGGAAGGGTAGAAAACCCAATGTGAGCTACTTCCACATCTTTGGAAGCAAGTGTTATATACTTAATGACCATGATCAACTTGGCAAGTTTGATGCCAAGAGTGATGAGGGTATTTTTATTGGACATGCACTTAATAGCAAGGCCTATAGAGTTTTTAATATAAATACTCAAAATGTGATGGAATCATCAAATGTTGTCTTTGATGATTGTAGGCCCAAACATGATGACCATGGGGAGGATGTTTGTGAGATTGATGACCTTCCTTTGAAGAAGTGTGGTGAAACTTCAAATGGTATGAAGTCAAAACAAGATGAAGAGGATGATTTACCTCTTAATAGAGTTCCTCATTTGGACTCTAATGAACCCGCTCCTTGGGTTAGGAAACTCCATGATAAGGATGATATGATTGGAGAGGTTAGAGAAGGTGTTAGGACTAGACGTCAAATAGTTAATCAATTAGCTACACTTGTTACACCTCTCAAATAGAACCCAAAAAGGTGGATGAAGCCTTGAATGATGAATATTGGGTTCTTTCCATGTAAGAATAGCTAAACCAATTTGAGAGAAATGAGGTTTGGACTCTTGTTTCTAGACCTAAAAACACCAATGTCATAGGCACTAAATGAATGTTTAGGAACAAATCCAATGAAGATGGCAACATTATGCGAAACAAGGCAAGGCTTGTTGCACAAGGGTACTCTCAAATTGAGGGTATCGACTTTGAGGAGACATTTTCTCCTGTTGCCCGTTTAGAGTCCATTAGGCTTCTCTTGTCCATTTCTTGTGTGTACAAGTTCAAATTACACCAAATGGATGGCAAGAGTGCCTTCCTCAATGGCTTCTTGCATAAGGAAGTGTTTGTTAAACAACCCAAGGGGTTTGTAGATCCACACCACCCCTCTCATGTATATCGCCTCAAGAAGGCTTTATATGAGTTGAAACAAGCACCGAGGGCTTGGTATGAGCGTCTCACTCTTTATCTTGTTAACAATGGCTACTTTGAAGGTAGTGTTGACAAGACTTTGTTAATAAAGTGCACTAAAGATGAGCTATTCATAGCTCAAATTTATGTTGATGACATTGTATTTGGTTCCACCAACAACTTGAAAGTTCAACAATTTGTTGATGTTATGTCTCATGAGTTTGAGATGAGCATGGTTGGTAAACTAAATTACTTTCTAGGTTTGCAAATTAAGTGAATGCATGATGAGATCTTTATATCCCAAACTAAACATGCCAAAAGCCTAGTGAAAAAGTTTGGCCTTGAGAATGCCAAACATTTTGACACATCCATGAGCACCACCTTAAAACTAAGCAAAGATGCTAGTGGAAAGGATGTGGAGCAAAGTCTATATCGTGGCATGATAGGAAGCTTGCTTTACTTGACCACAAGTAGGCTCGATATAGCATATAGTATGTGTGTGTGTGCTAGGTACCAAGCTAATCCTAAGGAATCTCAACTTATTGTGGTAAAGAGGATCATTCGGTTTGTGAATGGTACCTCAAACCATGGGATTTGGTATTCCTTTGACACTAATCCAAATCTTGTTGGATATAGTGATGCCGATTGGGCAGGAAATTGTGATGATAGGAAAAACACATCGGGCGGTTGCTTTTTCCTTGGAAACAATTTGGTTTCTTGGTTTTGTAAGAAACAAAACTCTATTTCCCTATACACGGCCGAGGCAGAATACATTGCCTCCGGTAGTGCTTGCACTCAATTGATGTGGATTAAACAAATGCTAGCCAACTATTGCTTGGAGTAAGGTACTTTTACTTTATTTTGTGATAACATGAGTGCCATTAACATTTCTAAAAATCTCATCCAACATTCTAGGATTAAGCACATTGACATTAGACACCACTTCATAAGAGAGCTAATTGAGAGCAAAACCATTACATTGGAACATGTGGGAACAGATGATCAACTAGTGGATTTGTTTACAAAACCCTTAGACACTTTTAGATTTAGGAACTTTAGCAAGTCTATTGAGATTTGTCACTTGGGTTGAAGTGGTATGTCTTGATCCCATATGGGGAGCTCAAGCAACGAGAGCAAAGTTGCATGATCATGCATTGTGCTACATTGATATATTTTATGCCTATTACTTAATTGCTTGAGATGATTGGTTGTATATGCTTATATGTATTTTTCTTAATAAGTGTGATACATTGCTTTGCTTGCAATCCATTTCATATTTATGCTCAAACTTGCATTTTTGGAATAGGAAATGTACTTTGGAAGTACTTTGTGAATGACCTTTAATTGATTCCTATGACATGATGATTCTTTTTGTTGACATGCTTAAAAGTGAAAAGTATGATATGCTTGGTTGCTTTATCTTGAATGCAATTTTGTGTGCAAAAGCAAATATTGAGACTTCAATTAATAAGGATCTTAAAATCCAAAGTCTCTCTATTTTTATTTGTAGAGCAAGGCCACTATCATACGGGTATCTCACCCGAAAAAATCAAATAGGGTACAAAGTCGATCATGTCTTGTTTTGCATATAAAGTTGGATATAGTTGCTCTTTAAAATTTGAAATGCTTAAACTCTATATCCTTGTTTTTTCCATGACAAAGGGTGAAATTGGTTTGAATTCCTTTAGGGAAACCTTTGTTATTTGCTTTGCCAAATACCATTGCTTTTGAACTTGAATGCAACATGTCTTGCATGCAAAGCATCCTTGTCACACTTTTTTTTCTCAATAAAACTCCTTGAATCTCTCTTACTTAATTGAATTGCATAAAATTGCTTATATGATTATGCATACGTGGTTGTGCTACAAGCTTTCCATGCTAATGCTTACCTATTAGGGGAGACTCTCTTTGCCTATCTCATGACAAAAAGGGGGAGTAAGGTTGAGGAGAATTTGTTTTCTTTGGTTTTCTTTGGCATTGCATTTAGGGGGAGTAAGGTTGAGGAGAATTTGTTTTCTTTGGTTTTCTTTGGCATTGCATTTAGGGGGAGTTGAGAGAGAGAGAGAGAGAGAGAGAGAGAGAGAGAGAGTAATCCATGTTAGGAGTTGATGCATTTAAGGGGAGTTGCATTACATGATTACATTATTTGATTGTATTTTTTTTTGGCATTTGCAATTTCTCTTGTTACAAGCACCTCTCACACACTTGCTCTTGAAAGGCATCTTTCTTGTTGGTTGTGTGTAGATTAGAATTTTCTACTAGCCTTGGATTGACTTGAAGATGCTCAAGACTTAGAATATGGCTTTATTTGTAATGTAGAAAATGTTGTTGACCAACAATTTTTTGTTTTTGTGAGGATGCTATGTGAGTGTTGATTTTGTCACGAAATAGCCAAAGGGGGAAATTGTAAGTGACACACTTTTTGATTGGCTTATTTCGTTGACAAAATCATAATGGGGTTCAATCTTGTAAGGGTAGCTTAGGATTGAAGAAATTCTACTCAAATACTTAAAGACCTCATTGTGGACATCAAAAGCTTCAAGGAAGGTAGTTACTTAATCTTGACTCTTAAATTGAAGAGATTTAGTTGCACACACACACACACTCTCTAGCATGCATATGTGATTATTGCTTCTTGTATGTTTATTTTACACCAATAACAATGGCACAATTTTCTTGTGTGTTGTTTGCGTCATGTGTTGTGCGCTGGTGCCTTTACCCGCACAAGACCCGCGCAAGACCACGCATTGCGCCGGTCATCATGCACAGCACCAGCGCAACCTTGGCAGAGGATTGCCACTGGTGGTGCGCTGGTCATGGTGCACTGGTCGTGCGCTACTCGACCAGCCCAATAGGCGAGAAGCTAGAACATTTTTTCCAAAACGACCTCACTTTGCTTGGATCTTATATGTATATATGTCTTGATATCCTTTGGTCATTTTTTAGAGCAAAAATTACATCTTTTGAGAGCCATTGGGTATCTTCAAAGCAAAGGTATCAAGACTTGATTTTTATTACTCAAAACACAAACACCCATCATACTTTCATGTTTCATACATCATCTTGCATGTTCTAGTTTGATTTTATAGGGTGTTCATCTTTTCTCACATAACTTTTAGTTAGAACATCATTACCATCACTTCACATGTTCTTTCTCTCAAGATAACTTTTTTATTACTTGACTAGTCTCAAGATTGCATCTTTATGACTTGACTAGTTTCAAGATAGCATTTATTGTGTTTTGTGAGTTGTTTGTGATAGCTATTGCCTATAGGGTTTGATTTGCGCATATAGCTAGGTTGTATGAATGCCATATAGCTACATGATATCTAGGAATGTCTATAACATGTTCATCCATGCCTAGATAAGTTTAAATGTCTAACCTTGCATTTTAGCATCTTGAATATTGCACATATTCACCTTAGGTTGTGTTTATCTCTTCTCTTTGAGAGACAAGTCTTGTATTTGCCTTTTGGTAGTTTGCAAGCAATGAACTAGATTCACTTTTGAAGGCCTGCGGGTAGTAATGGTAGATTAGTAATCGTGTAAGGTTTGACATGGTCAACCTAGATTGTAATTGCCATTACAATTAGTGGATTGAGGTTCTTGTGTGGTGCACAAAACAACCCATGGTTTTTCCCCGTGTGGGTTTTCACATAAAAATCATGTGTCATTTACTTTCCGTATTTTAACATTTGATTTTAGTTGTTGATTAGTTGGGGTTGATTTTGAAATATTGATTAATCTTGAAAATAATTAAAAAAAAAGGGGTTAAAATCTATTCACCCCCTCTAGATTATATTATGACTCGTTTATATTTATTTTCAGACTCCAACATACTTAAGGACGATAGGGATTCAACAGATGGCTTTGAGTCTTATGGGAAAGGTTCTCACTAATAAGATGGTTAATCGGGAGGAGTTTATGGGATTGATCAACATAATATGGCGAGTGGAAGAGGGTTTGGAGATTGAGCTAGTTAAGCATAATGTTTTCAAGTTTCAATTTTATAGTGCGGATGATTGTCGTCGTGTTATGGAGGGTGGCCCGTGGACTTTCGATAGGGCTCTAATTGTGCTAGAGGAGTCGTCTGGTAAAGGTTGTATTGATGAAATACAGTTCAATTACTCGAAGTTTTGGGTACAGATTCACTGTGTACCACTAGTGTGTATAACAAAAGAAATTAGAGTCTTTCTTGGAGGCTTGGTGGGGGAAGTGTTAGAGGTGGATGTTGGAAATTTTGGGGAATGTTTAAGGAAGTTTCTCAAGGTTCGGGTGAGAGTTGACGTGAATAAGCCACTTCGATGATGTTTGAGGGTGGACGTGATCGGGGATGGAGAGGAAATAATGATGATTCTTTGATGCGAATGGCTGTCAAATCATTATTTTCGATGCGGTCTCATTGGACATCCAACGATAGATTGTGCTAAAGCTTTAGAGACACCACTTGGTGATGGTGAGGAGGAACTTCCTTTTGGACCTTGGTTGAGAGCCATTAGACTAGAGAATTTTTTTTTTTTTTGAGGGGGGGGGGGGGGGGGGGACAAAGGGGTCGGAGTGGTGGTAGTTTTTCCAAGTGCCCATTGGTGCGCAATTTGAACGAAAAAAACAAAGGAGTATGTTATAGGGAAGGAAGAGCTTGCTAGAGAGGTCAGTTGGAGAGATGGGGTTTTCGATTACAAAGTTGATGTTGAGGAATTTAAATCAGAAGGAGGGGTGCAAAGCTAGTATAGCTATTAATAATTTGCATGGTCGTGGGCATGGTTTGGACAAAGAGTTAGTGGTGAAACCATTAATAAAAATTTTGTTTTTAAAAGCTAGAAATCGGCTACTATTATAGACGGTTTGAAGTTATTAAAGGATAGTGGGCTAAATTATGAGGCTGTGGAGTCCATTGCTAAAGGAAAGGAAAATGTGGAGTTTGGGCTATGCAAGCCTAAGGAAAGAGAAGTTATCTTGAAGAGAGTTGGGAGTGCAAATGGGCAAAGTGGAGCAGATTAGGCAGGTGGGCCAGCGGTTTAGAGGGCAACTGGGTCGGGTCAAGTAGAGGGTAAGGAATTAAAACAGAACATTGGGGATTTGGGGAAGGATATCGATCAAGTTGGAGGTGGTCGTTGGAAACGATTGGCAAGAGGGAAAGGTTGAGATGAGGTGGTTTCAACAGTGACCACTATGTTGGGTAAGCGTGAGGTTATTGATGATGCCGGTAGGCAGTTGGTTTGTAATCACAGTAAAGACGAATGTGTTGAAGCCAAGAAACATAGGTTATCAATTAAGGGTGTTGTTGATAACACTCAGATATCGGCAGCCAGGTCATCACCGACCGATCAAAAGCAATGAGGATCCTAGCTTGGAATGCTCAGGGACTGGGTAGTTGATGAGCCGTCATACACTCACAAAAATGATGTAATTTGTTTGATCTTTGAAAACCTTTTTAAACCACTTAAATCCTTTAAAGTGTGATTTTATAGCAAATGGTAAGCAAGTTTGTTCTACAGGGATATGGAGTGCTAATTATATAGATTGACTAAACTTTAGACAAATAAAATAAATCATGATATGTGATAGATGTGTGGTTTCAAAAACCACCAAAATTAACTACTAAAATTGAAAATGCAAAAGTGATATGAAAAATAGAATACTCAACAACCTTGATAAGAATAATGATATAAACAATTAATATGATTGCTAGGGAATAGATTGATTAGCAAATGGGTGTGGGTAATGCCTTTTTAGCCACTTCAATGGACCAATCTCTCTATGTTAACCACTTGAGGCTTAGATTAGTGGGGTTGATATACCCACCACTAATCTATCATATTCAATGGGTTCTTAATCACACAAAGGTGTCAATCCAAATATGATTGTATAACATATTACTCTAAACAAGACTGCAATTAACAAGTGGATATACAAGTCAATCACATAATGAATAGAAGCTAATGATTGAATGAATAGAACACATACAGAGATTCATTACAAAGCTAAGGCTAATACCCACAACCAAATGATCCTCAAATCTATCCCCTAGATTAGGGGTTTAGTTACACATATTAACAATAAAATGGAAAGCAAGTAAATAATGAGGAAATCACCCTTGTGCCTCCTTCTTTAATACTTGATCCTTCCTTTCCTTTTATGCTCCTAATGCAAAAAGTGGAAGTAGAGGATGTGTCTTGAGGTGTGGATGTTTAATGGAGAGTGACAAAGGAATTTGGGTGTAGAGAATGGTAGGAGAGGAATGATTTAGGGAAGTAGTCAAGGTTTGGCGTTGAGGTTTTGATTGGAATTAGGTGAGTACAAGTATAGAAATGGAGGATGAGGAAAGATGAGCAATGAAGGAGAAATCTAGATCTCAATTGAGTGAATTTCGTGCTCTTTAAGGTATTGTGTGTTTGCTGAAGATGAAGGGCCCCACTATATATACTGTCACTTGGACTTGTACTGATAACTGCTTGATTTGCTGATGTGGCGCAAATGTCGCCATTTTGTCGCTATGGTGACCCTGGGGCGCAAAACGGTTAGATGTAAATGTCGCCACGAACATCATCTTTTTCGCCCTGGAGCAAATGGTGACCATGAGCAAAATCTAATGAGGTTTCCATTTGTAAGAATTGGTAGCTATGGCGATCTCAAATGGCGACCATGAGATAAAATGGGAGGTCACCATTTGCAAGAGCGGGTCGCTATGGCGACCCACCTGATTGTTTTTGCAACTCTTTTGTCGCCATGGCGACCAAGTAGCGACCAAGTGGCAACCTTCTGATGCTTTGAATAATTGCTCTGTTGCCATGGCGACCATGTGGTGACCTTTTCTTGCTCAAGTAGAGAGAATGCCCCGTTTCACCAATATGTGAGCCTTTTTGTACTTAAGTCCGCACCTTTTTCTCAAATGATCTTGAAACCTAATAAAACCTGAAACACTTGATTTTACACTATTAAACACAGGGAAACGCCCGAGAATCAAGCAAAAAGAGTCGAAAATGAGGGCCAAAATCAAACCAATTTTGGCTTGATCAAATATCCCCAAACCTATTTTTTGCTAGTCCTCAAGCAAAACAATCACAAGCAAACCCCCAAAAACATGCATCAAGACATCTCAAAGGCTTTTTACTTTCTCATGGTCAATGTGCGAAACCAAAATGAAGAGATTAAAACAATTATGCAGTAGTGAGGACTTCTATATGTAAGAGAATGTCAAGTAAAGATTAAAAACATGCCACTCTAGATATGATTGTACGTAATGCGATCTTAAATTTAAAATGCCAAAACTTCAAAGCAAAGGTGCTATTTGGTTTAGAATGTAATTCGCTTTGATACTAATCCTTGCCGGATTCTCTCTTCTTTTCTCTAAGACTCCTAGGTTTCACTTAATAACATACATGTGCAATATGAATTCATGTTATGGGCATCTAATTGATTGCACATGATAATCATTAAAAACACAATTTTCTGAAAAGTGGTCTCATGAATGGAATTACAAGCCATGAATTAGAAAGAACATGTATCAACCAAATTGTACAAAATGGACAATCCCAAAGATCATGAAGGTCTTTCTTTTGGTTGTAATGAGCCCTTAGGTGATAGTGAAACAAATAATGGGACAATGGATATCAAGGAACCCGATGATTACACTAAGGCATACATTCTAATTATGAGTTCCACATGTTTCACATATATTGCTCACACTTCAAGGTGTCCAAGCTTCCAATTCTACATGTGCATTCTACTCTCATTTTCATATTGAGTAGTTCCTTTTACTTTTCTTTCTTTTCTAAGCCAATTGTGTCTAACTCTTGATTCTCTTTTTCTTTGGTTTGCCAATTCTTTTTTTGCATTTTCTTTTCAAGCTTTATTATTATTATTATTATTATTATTATTATTATTTCTTTTTCAAACTTTTCAATTCTTTTCAAATATTCTTGCTTTGAAAGATTCTTTGCACACATTTACATGCCTAGGTACACACCTTACATTTTCAAGTACAAAATTTTACATTGATTTCCTAAGCCTTAGTAAATCATTTGGTCAAGGTAGGTCAATATCTTAAGGCTTATAAGGTTCATGTAGATGTGGTTCATGAATGAAAGGCTTAAAATGTGTTTGGCTTCAAAGGGGCTTGGGAGCACACATATTTAGATGGGTTGGAAGTATTTAGGCCAATTAGTGGTTTTTCACATGCATCGCCTAAAATCACTTCTAAAGGCTTGTCCACTAAGCAAAATAAGGCATCCACAAGCAGTCCATAATATTCTATGACAAACAACATTTTAGTGCAAATGAGACCAATACATGCTTGTATGAGTGTTTGAGAGTGAGTGTTTTAAGAGTGAAATTTTGACAACTCGAAATATGCTTTTTAAAGGCCGTGTTTGTGATCCTCACGGGAATCTCCACTCTTAATTCCTAGCCTTCAAGTAAATTTGATAATTCACTCAACATTAAGAGAAAAAGAGTATCGCACTTTGTTCAATGACACCCTAAGTGACATGGTGTTAATCTAAACCAAACACTGGCAAAGATGCACAATTCCTCACTACATCATGTTAAGAACAATCTCAACAAGCAAAGCATGCTCAAATATGACAATATCGCAAAAATTTTGAAAAAATTGGCACACAATTTGAAAAACCAAGCACAATGGTGCTGCACAAATGTACCCCCAAACCTAAATTGGACATTGTCCTCAATGTTCATGGGTGGTAAAAAATATTCAAAAGCGCAACCCAACAAGTTTCAACCAAGAATCCATCAAGCAAAGGCAATAAACAAAAGATATCAATAATCCGGCATATTGCCCTCTCATCCAATCATTCACAAAATCCAAACAATCAAAATATATCAAGAAAGCACAAATATCCTAAATCCACTACCAAAATCCAATCCACACCCTTATTCTAAGCAAAAACGAAACAAGAGCAATAAAGAAATAAAGAGCGAAAGATAAGGAAATGCTTAAACCAAAAAAAAAATTATGAGAATAAAATCTAATAAGAAAAAGGTAGAACAATTGTTACCCGAGCGGATCGGTCAATTCCTCATTCGAGATGGGTTCCCAAGTTGGGTCTCCTCCCCTATATGGTTTCAACCGGTGGCCATTCACCTTAAACCTTTCGCCCTTTTTCAAGCTTTCAATCTCAATGGCACCATGTGCAAACACTTGCACAACTCTGTAATGTCCCGTCCATCTTGACTTAAGCTTCCCCGAAAATAACTTCAAACGGGACTCAAATAGTAGGACTAGCATTCCTAGATGGAAATCTTTTCTTCTAAGCTTCTTGTCATGGTAGAACTTAGTCTTCTCCTTGTAAAGCCTTGCGCTCTAATATGCCTCTAACCGAAACTCTTCTAGTTCACTGAGTTGAAGCTTCCTTTCCTCTCTGGCTTTGCCAAGATCTAGGTTTAGCTTTCAAATAGCCTATAAGGCGTTGTACTCTAGTTCCATAGGCAAATGGCAAGCCTTTCCAAAGACTATCCGGAAAGGACTCATTCCTATTGGAGATTTGTAAGCCATCCTGTACACCCACAATGCGTGACTTAGTTTGAACACCTAATCCTTTCTACTCCCGTTGACTATTTTTTCCAAGATTTGTTTGATGTGTCGGTTACTCACCTCCCGTTGTCCTGAAGTTTGAGGATGGTACGAGGTTGCCACCTTATGTCTAACCCCATACTTCTTGAACAAAGTTTTGAAAATTCTATTACAAAAGTCACTTCCACCATTGCTTATTATCGCCCTAGGAATCCCAAACCTAGCAAAGATATTTTCCATGATGAACCCAACAACCACATGGCTATCGTTTGTCCTTGTGGGGATTGCTTCAACCCACTTAGACACATAGTCTACTGCCACCAAGATGAAATTATAACCTTGGGATGTAACAAATGACCCCATTAAATCTATCCCCCATACATCAAATAATTCAATCACATGCTCACTATTCAATGGTATCTCGTCCCTTTTTCCAATGTTCCCCGACCTTTGGCATCTATCACACTTCAAGCAAAATTCATAAGCATCTTTTGCCAAAGTTGTCCAATATAACCCGCATTGGAGGATCTTCATCATTGTCTTCCTTCCACTATAATGCCCTCCACATTCGCGTTCATGACAGAATTTTAGAATCTCTCCTTGCTCATTTTCCGGAACACATCTTCTAATAACTTGATTTGGACCATGCTTAAACAGGTACGGCTCATCCCAAAAGTAGAATCTAGTACTAGCAATGAACCTTTTTTTCGCTTGAGGGTTCAATTCCGAAGGGATCAAATTTGATGCTAAAAACTTGACTATGTCTGCATACCATGGGTCTTTATCTTGTACCACCCATAATTGTTCATCAGGGAAACTTTCTCTTAATGGTATCGTGTCTTCTGCTTTGAGAGTTGCTTGAGTCATTCTACTCAAATGATCTGCCACCACGTTCTCACACCGCTTTTTATCTCTAATTTCAAGGTTGAATTCTTACAAAAGGAGTATCCACCTAATCAACCTAGGCTTTGCATCCTTTTTATGCAATAGATACCGGATGACGGCATGATCCGTGTATACCACAACTTTAGCACCCACCAAATATTGCCTAAACATTTCCAAGGAAAATACTAGAGCCAAAAGCTCTTTCTCCGTAGTTGAGTAGTTCATTCGAGCATCATTAAGAGTTCGTGACGCGTAATAAATGACATACGGAAGCTTCTCTACACGCTGCCCCAAAATTGTCTCTATTGCATAATCAAAGGCGTCACACATAAGTTCAAAGGGAAGACTCCATTATGGTGGCATGATGATGGGAGCCGTGGTTAGTGCTTCCTTCAAAATCATGAAAGCAATGCTACACTCTTCATTGAACTTGAATTCTAATGGTCTTGAAATCTTCGAGAAATCCTTTATGAACCGCCTATAGAACTCCGCATGACCAAGGAATGATCTAATATCTTTTACTGTCCTAAGAGGAGGCAAACTCTTCATCACTTCTATTTTCGCCTTATCAACCTCAATACCCTTTTCTGAAATCACATGGCCTAAAACTATACCATTTTTTACCATAAAATGACATTTTTCCCAATTAAGCACTAGACTCGCCTCTTCACATCTTTAGAGTACCAAAGATAGGTTTTTCAAACACTCATCAAATGTAGCCCCAAATACTGAAAAGTTGTCCATGAAAATCTCTATAATGTCTTCTACCATATCTGAGAAAATTAAGGTCATGCACCTTTGAAAGGTGGCCGGCGCGTTGCATAGCCCGAAGGGCATTCTCCTATACGTATAAGTGCCAAACGGACATGTAAATGTAGTCTTCTCTTGATCTTCAGGAGCTATGGCTATTTGGTTGTAACCGGAATAACCATCTAGAAAATAGTAATGGCTATGACCTGCGAGGGGCTCCAACATTTGGTCGATAAAAAGAAGAGAAAAATGGTCTTTTTGAGTGCTTGTGTTTAGTTTCCTATAATCGATACACACCCTCCATCCTGTCTGTAATCAATGAGGAATCAACTCATTCTGCTCATTCTTTACTACCGTGATTCCGGATTTTTTTGGTACCAAAGGGCTTACCCACTTGCTATCTGTAATCGGGTAAATGATTTCGACATCTAAAAGCTTCAACACCTCCTTTTTGACTGCCTCTTGCATAATAGGATTCAACCTACGTTGCGCCTCCCTAGTTGGCTTTGTGTCATCTTCCAAAAGGATCTTATGCATGCATAATGTCGGACTAATTCCCTTGATGTCATCTAGAGTCTATCCTCTAGATATTTTGTATTCTCTCAAGATCTCAAGCAATCTTTGTTCCTCTCTTTGGTCTAGGTTTGTCGCAATGATAATCGGAAAGTTTCCACTGTCATCTAGGAATGCATACTTCAGGTTTGAAGGAAGTTCATCTTTGTTGCTCACGAGTTTTTCAACCAAATCCTCCCTTGAACTTCCCAAGCCATCCTCTAATCCGACGTCCTTAGCGATTACTTCATCCACTACTTCTTGATAACATACCCTCATATTAGCTTCTTCATCAATGTCATCCATGATATCCACAATATAACAATCATGTGCTCTAATTGGATAGGCTAAAGACTCAAATACCTTATATTCCATAACTTCATCAAGGACCTTCAAAGTCAACTTCCCCTCGTGTACATTTATCACTGCCTTTGTTGTAGCCATGAAAGGACGTCCCAAAAGGATTAAAGGGTCTTTTTCATCAGGATCTATCTCCATATCTAGGACTACGAAGTCTGCAGGAATGATTAGCTTATCAACTTGGATAAGGACATTTTTAACTATCCCTCTAGGTTGCCTAGCTGATTGATTTGCCAAAATGAGAGACATTTTTGTTGGTCTTAGTTCATTCAAACCCAACTTCTTGTAAATTGAGAAGGGCATCAAGTTGATGCTTGCCCCGAGATCAAGCATAGCCCTCACTTGTCCCTCTCCACCAATTGTTATACTAAAAATGAAGCTTCTTGGATCTTTTAGCTTCGGAGGAAGTCTCTTTTGAATGACCGAACTTGTGTTCTCATCAAGCCTCTCTTGATTCTTCGGCCTAAACCTATACTTCTCCTTATTCAACTCTTTGAAAAACTTCCCATACCCCGGCATCTTATGAATTGCATCTAGAAGAGGTAGATTGATAGTTACTTTACAAAGCACATCATAGATATCCTTAAATGATTGTTTCATTCTATCCTTCTTCAACCTTCCCAGATATGGTACCTTGGAGAAACTGGGGTGAAGAGGTTTGTTGTTACTAGGATTTCCCTTAGGTGTTTCTATTCCCTCCGGAATTTGAGTCTTCTCCCTTTCGGCGGTCTCCTTTTGACAGTGATTCCCTCATTTCTTCCATTGTTCACTATCCTACCACTTCTCAAGATGGCTCTGGCACTTCCAAGATTGAGTGAGTCACTCGATCCTACCGTCTCTCCTCTTAACACCTTATCTGCAATCCTTCCTACGTGCCCTTCAAGTCTGCCAATTGATTCCTCTAGCTTTGAGAACCTACTTTGACTGGCTTCCATAAATCCATTCAATAGCTTCTCATAGGTTACTTGTGTATCTTGAAGGTTCCTTCTTATCTCATCCTCTATTCCTTCGTCATGGAATTCCACCTCCTCGGCCTCTCTTACTAGTCTCTCCAGTCCCCTTGAGGTCCTTGTGGCGAATGATGTCATTCCTCAATTGAAATTTGCCATTTGTTCAGCAAGAGAAGTTACTTGTGTATCTTGAAGGTTCCTTCTTATCTCATCCTCTATTCCTTCGTCATGGAATTCCACCTCCTCGGCCTCTCTTACTAGTCTCTCCAGTCCCCTTGAGGTCCTTGTGGCGAATGATGTCATTCCTCAATTGAAATTTGCCATTTGTTCAGCAAGAGAATCCATTTCCTAAAATTTGAACAACACAACACTACAACGTAAAGAATTCCAATGAAACCTACAATTTAACACTACTTGACAACATAAACAATCTAAAGAAAATGTACACTTAAAAAGAGAACTCAATCTATGTAATTAACACTACCATTCCCTGGCAACGGCGCCAATTTTTGATGAGCCGTTGTGCACTCACAAAAATGATGTAATTTGTTTGATTTTTGAAAACCCTTTTAAGCTACTTAAATCCTTTAAAGTGTGATTTTATAGCAAATGGTAAGCAAGTTCGTTCCACGGGGATATGGAGTGCTAATTATATAGATTGACTAAACTTTAGACAAATAAAATAAATCATGATATGTGATAGATGTGTGGTTTCAAAAACCATCAAAATTAACTACTAAAATTGAAAATGCAAAAGTAATATGAAAAATAGAATATTCAACAACCTTGATAAGAATAATGATGTAAACAATTAATATGATTGCTAGGGAATAGATTGATTAGCAAATGGGTGTGGGTAATGCTTTTTTAGCCACTTTAATGGACCAATCTTTCTATGTTAACCACTTGAGGCTTAGATTAGTGGGGTTGATATACCCACCACTAATCTATCATATTCAATGAGTTCTTAATCACACAAGGGTGTCAATCCAAATATGATTATATAACATATTACTCTAAACAAGATTGCAATTAACAAGTGGATATACAAGTCAATCACATAATGAATAGAATCTAATGATTGAATGAATAGAACACATAAAGAGATTCATTACAAAGCTAAGGCTAATACCCACAACCAAATGATCCTCAAATCTATCCCCTAGATTAAGGGTTTAGTTACACATATTAGCAATAAAATGGAAAGCAAGTAAATAATGAGGAAATCACCCTTGGGCCTCCTTCTTTAATGCTTCATCCTTCCTTTCCTTTTATGCTCCTAATGAAAAGAGTGGAAGTAGAGGATGTGTCTTGAGGTGTGGATGTTTAGTGGAGAGTGACAAAGGAATTTAGGTGTAGAGAATGGTAGGAGAGGAATGATTTAGGGAAGTAGTCAAGGTTTGGTGTTGAGGTTTTGATGGAATTAGGTGAGTACAAGTATAGAAATGGAGGATAAGGAAAGATGAGCAATGAAGGAGAAATCTAGATCTTAATTGAGTGAATTTCGTGCTCTCTAAGGTATTATATATTTGCTGAAGACGAAGGGCCTTACTATATATACTGTCACTTGGACATGTACTGATAACTGCTTGATTCGCTGATGTGGCACAAATGTTGCCATTTGTCACTATGGTGACCTTGGGGCGTAAAACGGTTAGATGCAAATGTAGCCATGAACATCATCTTTTTCGCCCTAGAGAAAATGGCGACCATGAGCAAAATCTAATAAGGTCGCCATTTGCAAGAGTTAGTCGCTATGACGACCTCAAATGGCTACCCACCTGATTGTTTTTGCAACTCTTCTATCGTCATGGCGACCAAGTGGTGACCTTCTAATGTTTTGAATAATTCCTCTATCGCCATGGCGACCTCTTCTTGCTCAAGTAGCGAGAATGCCTTGTTTCACCAATATGTGAGTCTTTTTTCACCTAAGTCATCGCCTTCTTCCCAAATGATATTGAAACCTAAGAAAACCTGAAACACTTGATTTTACACTATTAAACATGGGGAAACGCATGAGAATCAAGCAAAAAGAGTTGAAAATGAGGGCCAAAATCATACCAATTTTGGCTTGATCAGTAGTCTTCGAGTGGTTCATGTCTTGCAAAGTCATAAGTGGGAGATGGATTCAGAAATGTTGTTCTTGAAGGAAACAAAGTTGGGTTTGTAAGCTATGGAAAGGATACAGATTAAATTGGGATACTTTGGGAAATTAGTGGTGGAATCGGTGGGGCGAAGTGGTGGTTTGTGCCACAACAACAACAAAACTTCCTAAACCAACTCTTAAACAATCAAGGAGAAAGAAAACCGAACCTAGAGGACCTCTTCTCCAAATACATGAACAAGCTTGATATGAGAATGGAGACTCAAGACTTGGCCTTGAAGAAGCTTGACATGAAGATTGACCAAGTGGCCCAACATTCTCAATCTTCCATTCAAAACTTAGAAACGCAAGTCAGGCAATTGACGAAGGCTATCCAAGGTAGCAATGAGGCATTACCAAGCAACACAGTGGTTAACCCTAAAGAGCAATGCAATGTTATTTCTTTGAGAAATGGTAAAAAGGTTGAGTTACCCGACGGGTTCGAGAAGGAAAATGGGGTTGTCATTGAAAAAGAAAGAATAGAAGAAGAGGTTGTAGAAGAGAAGAAAAGTGAAGAAGATTTACCCACCACATCATTTGATCTAACTCTTCCACCGCAAGCCAAGGCTTATGTGCCACCCATCCTTTACCCTCAAAGACTTTAAAAAATACCAAGATGCTCAAGGATTTGCAAAGTTTTTGGAGACGTTCCAGAACCTTCACATCAACATACCATTCATTGAAGCTTTGGCACAAATGCCAAAATACATGAAGTTCTTAAAGGAGTTACTATCAAAGAAGAAGACGTCGAAGGATTTAGAAATAGTGGCACTTACGGAGGAGTGTAATTAGAGACATATGTGAACTAGTTCATTGGATTCTATGATTTTCACATGATTGAGAGTTGTATTGTGATTAGATTGATATCTAGGATTATTTGAGACTTGATTGAATCATTTTATGATTAATAATCCTTGAAATGTGCTTTGATCCTTTGATTGATAATATCTAGGATTAATGCTCTTGTATGTGTTTTTAGAGACATCTAGGATTTAATTGATTTATCATTATATCCTTGCTTTAAATGTTTGGCTAGAATATTCATTGAATACACTTTATGTTTCTAGCATTTATATGTATGTTTATAGCATCTTGAATATAGGCTTCATGATTATGATCTATTCAAGTGTTATTTGTATGAATGAAACTATGAGCTTTTGTGTTAGGTGTTTTCACATGCTCTAGGTTTAATTCATGTTTTTGCATCTAGACTTTTATTACTTGTGTTCTCATATGTTTAGGTCTAGTTGTTCCATAAAATGACTTGATCACATGTTCTATGTTGTATTGATTGTGATTTGCATCATTTGCATCACCTAGATCATTTGCCTTGAGGAAAGGTTGAAGTCTTTTGTTAAAGTGAGTGAAGCTTTAACTTGAGCAAGAAGACTTGGCTAGAAATGAGTTCCAAATAGCCAAGCAAAAGTCTTAGCAAGGAGTTTGGTAATCCGGATAGTTGAGCTGGGGGAGCTTGACTAGGATCCTTGTGATCTAGATTGCTAAGTAAGAGAATCTTCCTAGAGGCTTGAGAGCCTTGGATAGGAAGTTGCTTCCTAGAGATGTAGGACACACCTTGGATAGGGAGTAGGCTAAGTGGTTCACTAGCCCGATGGTAGATTAGGAGATGATAGCTTGATGTGGATATCATCGTGTTGATAGCCTTGAGTGTGTAAGTCATTTTTCATATAGTGGATTACTTTACCGGTGGTTGTGGATTCAACCCATGGATATTTCCTCTTCGGAGGTTTACCACATAAAAATCTTTGTGTCCATTGTCTCTTTCTCTATCTCTTTTATTTTGTATATGTGTATGTTTTATTTTATTGGATATCATTCACTTGTGTAGTATATTTAAACAAGTTTTTGTAAAGTGTGATTTGTAGAACAATCCACTTTAAATCATTTTTGTATTTGTAATTTTTCATATATTGTTATCTTTGTGTATAGCTATGTTTGTTCACTCTTGTAATACATTGAACAATATTTATATACAAAGTATTCTTTGATATTATGTTTTAGTGCTATTATAGCTCATATAACAAATTGATATATGTAGACAATGCCTAAATGATAAAATGTTTATCTTGTCTATGTATGAATATTCCGTTTATATGTTGTATGTAAAGCTATCTTGAGGGACAAAAGTAAATTTGTTCAAGGGATTGAAAATAGACAAAAAACATATTCAACAACAGCCCCCTCCCTCTCCTCCTCCTCTAGGTACGTGAAAGTCCACAAATAAACACGGTGTGTATACAATATCAATCTAGAGGGGGAGGGGGGGGGGGGGGGGGGGGGGGGGTGAATAGATTTTAACTAATTTTCACCCAATTTTCGTTTAAGGTCAATATTCCGAAAATGCCCCTAATAGTCAATATAAAAACAACAAGTGTAATATGGTATGGAATTATAAATGACACTTGATGTATACGTGGAAAACCCAACCACTGGGAAAAAACCACGGGCTATTTAGTGCGCCACACTTGAACCTCGAAATCCACTAATTGAAATGAAGTTTACAACCTATGTAGACCTCGTCTAACACTCCGGTCTGTAACCCCCCACTTCTACCACGCGAGCCTTTAAAAGTGACTCTAGTCCATATTTCTTGTGGCCTAAGCAACCTTAGCCAACAAGACTTAAATTCTCAATGAAGAGATAATACAACCTATGTGAGAATATATAGAAATACTCAATACATGCATATAAGAGCTAGGCAACCCTATATGCTTATCTAGGATGATAAGATGACAACAAATGCAATCCTAGATATCAATGGCTAAATGACATGTCAAATAGCTTAGCTAACAATAGATTATAAAAACCTAGATAGCTATCACAATACAACTCTCAATCATGTCATCACAAACAATCTCTATTTTGAATATAAGATATTAATCTAAGATCATTCAAATAATAAAAGAGATGCCTTGATAAATAAAACACTAAATATCAATGATAAAAGTGAAGAACATACCAAGGGAAGTGTGATGACCAATACCCACTCAAATAAGCAAACTAACTATGCTAGAAAATGCTTAGATGATCTTTGATGCATATGTGTATGATTTGAGTGTATAAAAATGAGTTCTTGATTTGATTTTCTCTCAAAAATCTCTCTTTCAAGTTTAGGGTTCTTTTGAGTCAGAGAACTAAGTTAGAGATATGAGAAAGTATGATATTTATAGGCATCAAGAACAGGGCAAGTGAAAAGACAATTTTGCACTTGAAATCACCTATCGGCGGTTTCATTCTGCAGTCGTGGCCGCAGAATGTAACCGTTGAATTGAACCCGAGAAGCAGGGGTTCATTCTGAGACCAGATTCGGCGGTCACACGAAACCGCCGATCAAAACCCAAAAAAGAAACCGACCTAAAATATCTAATTCGGCGGTTTCAATTTGGGGACCAGGCCGCCGAAACCGCCGAACAGAACTCGAGAATAATAAATGCATCAGGTCTAATTCGGCGGTTTCGATTCGGCAGCCTGACTGCCGATCGTAACCTCAAATTCAGTCCAGAGCTTTCTGGAATCAAACGGCGGTTTCATTCGACGGCCAGACCGCCGATTCAAACCGCCGTTTCACCAATGATGGTGAAACCAAAGGAGAAGCCAAGGGCATTCTCCGAAGGCGATCTTCGCGTAAAACCAAGCACATTATCGTGCAAGCGCGGACGTTTCCGAACATATTCGGGAAACGAATTACACGACACAAAACACACACCAAGATATGACAAACAATATGCTAGTGTGAAAAGTGACATTTGAAGAGAATGCACATTAAAGTAAAGCATACATATGCAAACATTACAAGTGAGTGTGTGCAACTAAATCTCTTCAATAAGAAAGTAAGCACAAGATATACCTTTGAGTGCTTGTCCACCTTGAGGTCTTGAGAAGGGTCATTGAGCATGAACACCTATCACTTAAGCTACCCTTTACAAACACCCCAATATGTGGTTTGCACACGAAATAAGCCAATCAAAAACTGGGAATCCTTACAGTACGCTTTAAGCAATCTAACCTTGTTTGTATACTTTCAGCTATATCTTGTAACATGAGCTAAACCTCTTGTCCTAAGGCTTGATGAAACCACCCTTGACTTTATATATAAAGACCATCGAATTTATCCATGTGTGCTTGTGTTTTGTATGGATCTTTTTAAGTATTTAATGCTTTCATTAGATTGATCTCCTTTTGAATAATATTTGGTTATGTGATATAAACCGAGGGGAGACACACACAATGTGTTTGATGAAATGTCCTCTAAGCATGTCTAGTGAGGTATAATTATGTGAGGCTAGCATATAGAGTTCTTTTGAGTGTACCAAAGTTATTAATGAATTCATACATATATTCTAGGGTCATCGAGAGATAGGCTTTGGGTATGTTTGGATGTAATTTCTATAACTCGATCAAGAGTAGAGATTATTGTTGGGTGCACGAGTCTACAATTCACATTTGCACAAATTAGGTATTTAGGTGAGTCTACGGCTTAAATAAGAGAGGGTGAGGTGGATTCTAGTCTTAGCATATTATCTCATATTATTACATTCAATTTCATTGTTTTTCATTATTTTACCATCTTAGTTTGAATTTATTTGAGTAGTATAATTTAGCTTAATTGTAGAATTTAAATATGAAAATAATCTCTTATTGATTGTTTGAATAGCAATTTGGTTAATCAATTTCAATAATCAATCACTTAGTCTTCGTGGGAACGAACTTGTTATTATACTACACTGCCGGCCTCGTACGATTGCAAGTGCCACCTTTGGAGTGGTCAAAGGCTTCGACAAGGAAAGCTAGAAATGTGATAGAGGGATTGTTTGATGATAGAGGGGTTTGGCGAGAGGGAATTTTGGAGGTGGATAATGTGGTCATTGATTATTTTTCCAATCTTCTTACAACGAGTGTGGCTCCTTTAGAAGATGTGGCTGAGGTATTAGGTTCCCTACAACCACGCCTCTCATATTAGTTTGCCAATTTTCTGAATATGGCATATTCTTTACAAGAGTTGTGTCGTGCAATTTTTGATATGGCACTTGCAAAGTGGCCAAGACCCAAAGGACTACCAGCTCTCTTCTATCAGAAATACTGGGATACGATTGGGGCTAGCATTACGAAAGTTGTTTTGAATTGTCTTAATGAAGGAGAATCTGTGGAAAAGATTAATGAAACTCTGGTTTACTTAATACTAAAAAAGATAGCAGTTGATTGAGTTTTAGATTTTTGTCCGATAAGCCTCTATAATGTCATTTACAATATAGTTACGAAGGTTTTGGAAAATAGATTGAGTGTTTTTCTAGGAGAGGTTATTTCTGAGGCTCAAACTGTGTTTGTCCATGGAAGGCAAATTACTGATAATGCGATTATAGGTTTTGAGTGTCTTCATGCCTTAAGGACTAGGGTTACACATTTGGGAAATGGGGATGGAAATAGGTCCCCCCATCCTCATCCCCACTTCTCAAATTCTTCCCCACCCCCATTTCCCCATTTGAAGAAAATGAGGATGGGGGAGTTTTGGGGAAAGGTCCCCCCATCACCATTCCCATTTCCCTATTTTCCTCGTTTTTCCCCATTTCCTCGTTTACCCTATTCTCCTATTTCCCCATTTATCCATTTGGTTGAAAATTACAAATTAAACTTAAAAAAAAAAAAAAAAAAAAAACCATTCCATTACAAATGCAAAAGAAAATACATTACAAAATAATGTCATATATATATACATTACAAAATAATGTTAAGGAAAATACATTATAAAAAATATATAAATATATATAATTACTTTTATAATATTTTAGGGGAAATGGGGAAAGGGTACCTCCGCCCATCCCCATCCCCATTTCCCCATTTCACTAGTCTCCCCATCCCATCCCCTCCCCTCCCCCCTCATTTTCCCATTTTTTCCCAAAAAATTTCCCCCAAATGAGGATAGGGAAGCGGGGAAACAAGGATTCGGGGGAAAATGTGCAACCCTATTAAGGACTAAGAAGCGGAAAATATGGTCATTAGCTTTGAAATTAAACATGTAAAAAGCGTATGACCGGGTAGAATGAGATTTCCTATCAAGGGTTATGTGTAGACTTGGTTTCCTTGAGATGTGGATTCATCAAGTTATGTGCTGTGTTTATGACTTTCTCCTTTCTCCTTTCTTATTAATGGTAATGTGAGCGGGACTGTGGTGCCTTCGAGGGGTCTTGGCAGGGTGAACCACTGTTCCCTTTTTTGTATTTGCTGGTGTCAGAGAAGTTGTCTGGGATGTTACATGCAGCTTTGGATCAGAATGACCTTAAAGGGTTTCATTGTGGTCAGACGGGGCCAGTAATATCCCATTTATTTTTTTACGAACGACAGCCTGCTCTTTGTAGGAACAAGAACCATGGACTATTTGATGATGAAAATATATATTACGAGTCCTAATATAATCTAGGGGGGTGAATAGATTTAATCCCTTTTTACCAATTTTTGAGATTAATCAAGATTACAAAAATAACCCCAACTAGTCAAAAACTAAAATCAAGTGTAAAAATGCGGAAAGTAAATAACACGAGATTTTTATGTGGAAACCCACACAAGGAAAAACCACGGGCTATTTTGTGCGCCACACTAGAACCTCAATCCACTAATTGTAATGGCAATGACAACCTAGGTTGACCACATCAAACCTTACACGGTTACTAATTTACCGTTACTACCCGTAGGCCTTCAAAAGTGAATTTAGTCCATTGCTTGCAAACTACCAAAAGGCAAATACATGACTTGTCTCTCAAATAGAAGAGATAAACACAACCTAAGGTGAATATGTGCAATATTCAAAATGCTAAAATGCAAGGTTAGACATTTAAGCTTATCTAGGCATGGATGAACGTGTTAGAGACATTCCTAGATATCATGTGGTTATATGACATTCATACAACCTAGCTATATGTGCAAAACAAACCCTATAGGCAATAGCTATCACAAACAACTCACAAAACACAATAAATGCTATCTTGAAACTAGTCAATTCATAAAGATGCAATCTTGAGATTAGTCAAGTAATAAATGAGCTATCTTGTAGAGAAAGAACATGTGAAGTGATGCTAATGATGTTCTAACTACAAGTCATGTGAGAAAAGATGAACACCCTATAAAAATCAAACTAGAACATGCTAGATGATGAATGAAACATGAAAGTATGATGGGTGTTTGTGTTTTGAGTAATAAAAATGAAGTCTTGATACCTTTGCTTTAAAGACTTAGTAGCTCTCAAAAAGATGTAATTTTTGCTCTCTAAAACATTCAAAGGCTATCAAGACATATATATGTGATCCAAGCAAAGTGAGGTCGTTTTGGAAAAAAAAAAAAAAAAAGGTTTCAACTTCTCGCCATTTGCTATAATTGTGCGTTGGTCGACCAGCGCACCACACCAGCGCACTCCCTTTACTCAGCAAGTGCGCTGGTCCACTAGCGCAGCTGAGGGGCGCACGACTAGCGGCGTACCTCTAAACACATTGCGCTAGTGAGACTGCGCATGACGACCAGCGCATCACCAGCAGCATTCCTCTGCTAAGGTTGCGTTGGTCATCTGCGCTGGTGCTGTGCATGTGGACTGGTGCAAGACCTATGTGGACCAACGCAATGCGTAGGTCTTGCACGGGTTAAGGCACCAGCTCACAGACACACAAACTCAATCCAACAAGAAAATGATGCAAGTGTGATTTGTGTAAAGTAAACATACAAAAGCAATAATCACACAAGCATGCTAGAGAGTGTGTGTGTGCAACTAAATCTCTTCAATTTAAGAGTCAAGATCAAGTAGATACATTCCTTGAAGCTTTTGACGTCCCCAATGAGGTCCTTAAGCATTTGAGTAAAATATCTTCAATCCTAAGCTACCCTTACAAGATTGAACCCCATTGTAATTTTGTCAACGAAATAAGCCAATCAAAAAGTGAGGCACTTATAGATGATTTGCAAAATTCTAGATGCCTACTCTAAAGCTTCAGGTTAGTTGGTTAATTTTGACAAATCAAGCATGTGTGTGAGTAAGTCAGTTTCTTGTGCAGAGGGGAACCGTTTGGCTGCTATTATTAGTGTCTGACGGGTCAAGTGCCATGAGAAATACCTTGGTCTTCCAGGCTTTATTAGTAAGAACAAGAATCAACTTTTTGAGTGGATCAAGGATCAAATTTGGGAAACGATTCGTGGGTGTAGATGTAAGCTGCTTTCGGTTAGAGGTAAAGAAATGCTAATTAAGGCTATTCTTCAGGCCATACCAGCATACTCAATGATTCTTTTCCATCTTGGAAATCCATAGAATGCTTTGTAAATTATGGTGGGGAAGTTCGGAAGCTGCCAAGAAGATTCACTAGGGGTCGTTGGAAAAATTGTGTATAAGGAAGAAAGACAACGGTTTAGGGTTTCAGAATCTTTTAGTTTGTAATTGGGCTCTTCTTGCTAAGCAAAGTTGGAGGTTGGAAAAGAATCTGCAGTCTCTAACAGCTAGAGTCTTAAAGAGCTGCTACTTTCTAACCACGTCTTTCATGAAAGCAGACAACTCTAATAAGGGGTCCCATTTATGGAGAAGCCTTTGTTGGGGTTGGGAGCTACTAGAAATGGGCTCTAGGTGGCGTATTGGGACTGGGTTAGGGATAGGCATTTCCCTATGGGGCCCCATCCCCCACGAGCGCCCATGGGGTTTTGGGGGCAAATTTTGCCCCCAAATAGATTTTGGGGGTGGGGGTAGGGGCAAAGTTTGCCCCCAAACATATTTTGGGGAAGGTGGTGGGGGTACCTCCCCCTAAACCCAAAACCCCTTTGGGCCTCCCAAAATAATATATATATATATATATTATTTTTATTTATACTTATATTTATAGTTAAAAAATTTAACAATTAAAAAAATTTATAAATTATAATACTAAATTATTAAAATTAAATGTTATGGTTGTTCATTTATAATGTGTAATTAACCCCCAAAATAATATATATATGTATTATGTAATTATTTTGTATTGTATTTTGGATTTTGTATTGTATTTTTATTATGTTTTTATTACTTTTTGGATTAAAAATTTGAAATTTAGAATTGAAAAGAAAATGAAATGGGGGAAATAGGTTTTGGGGGTGGGGGTGGGGGTGGGGGAATCTCCCCCCAAAACGTCCCCCTCCACTGGTCCCCCCAAATTGATTTTGGGGGAGGTGGTGGGGAGAGGTTTAAGGAATGGGGGGGGTGGGGGGGGGAGGGGTTACCCTCCCCCGCCCCATTGGGCCCTCACGCCCATCCTTAGACTGGGTCCTTTGTTTCAATTTTTATAAACAGATAGTTACCTTACCCGGTGACTTTTAAAGTGTTTGCACGTCAAGAGCATAATGGTATTTGGTTGGTTAACCATTTACGAACCCCTTCTAGTGAATGGAATAGACCACTCATTCAAAATATTTTTTTCGGAGGTTATTGCTCTTGCTATTTTGTTGATCCCTTGTAATATCAACCGAAAGGATGACGCTTTGTGTGGCACTTTACTACATATGGTAATTATATAGTGAAGAGTGGGTATAAATGAGGTATGTTACAGATTTCTTCTCCGTCTACTTCAAGGCTGCAAGTTTTTGGTTTTTGTTGGAAGAATTTATGGGGATTGAATTTGCCCACCAAAATTAAAGTTTTCTTGTGGAAGCCTTCCCATGAATGGCTGCCAACGTAGGTCAATCTAGCGAAAAGAAAGGTTCCTGTTAATGGCTTGTGCCCAATTTGTTTCAGCTCATTTGAAACAACAATCCACACTCTGTGGGGATGTTCGAGCTTAAAGAAGGGGAGGACAAGGTATGGTCTGCTGCATGGTTTTAATTTTGGAAGTTCTATTAGCTTTCAGGATTTGTAAATGCCTCATTTTTGATTGGCTTATTTCGTTAACAAAATCACAACGGGGTTCAAATATGTGAGGGTAGCTTAGGATTAAAGAATTCTCCTCAAATGTTGATGGACCTCATTGTGGACTTCAAGTGCTTCAAGGAAGGTAGCTTACTTGTCATGACTCTTAATTTGAAGAGATTTAGATTGCACACACACTCTTTCATATTGCATCTCTATGTGTGTTTTCAATCTTTTAATTATCACACTCCTTGCATGATCATTGTTCGCACACTTGCTATGTTCGGAAACGTTCGCACATGCAGGATGGTATGCTTGTCTTAGTGTGATGTTTGACCTCTAGAGAATGCCCATTTTTTCTCTTAGATTTGGGCTTGGGCAATAGGGGTTTGGTTCAAGGCTTCTAGACCAAATTGCCCTTGTGAATTCAATTTGTTTGAATTTTCTAAAATTCCCTTTAAAGTTTAGTGTTTTATACCTGGGAGGGGGTGAATAGGTATAGTCCCAAATTCTTCCAATATTCAAAAAAGATGCGGGATATAAGAATGAAAATAAATACTTGTAATGATATAGCAATTGTATATTATGAATCAATTAATGTAAGCATCAATATACAAAAGAATCAATACAACAGAACATATGGAATATAAGGAAATATAAAGCAAAAATGAGACACAATGTTTTACGTGGTAAAACCTTAAAGAGAAAACATCCACGGGTTGAATCCACAACCACCGGCAAAGCAAATCCACTATACGAAAAGAACTTACACACTCAAAGCTATCAACACTATGATATCCACTTCAAGCTATCAAATCCTAATCACCTCTCAAAGGCCTAGTGAATTACCTAGCCTACTCTCTATCCAAGATGTATCCCACACCTCTAGAGAGCAACTTCCTATCCAAGACTAAAAAGCCTCTAGGAAGATTTCTTTGCTTAGCAAACTAGATCAAGAGATTCTAGTTAAGCTATCCTAGCTCAACCATCCGGAGTATTAAACTCCTTGCTAAGACTTCTTGCTTAGTTATCCGAATCACCTTGATTCTAACTAAGGCTTCTTGCTTGGCTATCCGGAAACCTTTCCTAGCCAAGTCTTCTTGCTCAAGTCAAATAGGCTTCAGTCACCTTGACAAGAGACTTCAACCTATTACAAGGCAATGATCTAGGTGATGCAAGTGATGCAAACACACACAAATAGAGTAAGTAGATCAAACACACTCTATGAACATGCTTAATGATAATCTAGAATATACTATCAACACACAATCACAAATCTATCTAGAAATCAAAGCATGTCAAAACAATAAGAACAAGATTAAGATATTCAATATATGTCACAAAAATCTTAGTTCTTATATCAAGAAATTGAGTCTAGAAGATAACATGAAGCACATTATAAAAACAATTTCTAGAATCAATTTCAATCAATCTCAAGTCTAGCAAAAATATGTTTAAGAGAAATCACAAAGCTAAACTCAATTAACTAATCAATCATACAACCCTAGCATATGATCTAACATACTTCTCATCATATTTAAACAATCAAATAGAAAGAATCATAGAGATGACCAAATGAAATTGCAAGAGAAGAAGTTTCACATAAAACTAATGGACCTCGTACTGAAAATCAGAGTGCTGTGAAAAATGACGAAATCAAATGCCTCTGAAAATGCTTGAGGTTTGTAGCTCTCATCAAGACCAACAATTTTGGCTTTTGAATCACTCGATTTCGAGTTCGTATGAAGAAGTTATGATCAAAGTAAGTAAATCAAAATCAAGAACATTTCTGCAGAAATCAGATTTGATGATGTTCAAGTTGTTTGAAAATGGAGGGAAGAGAAGTCATTTGAAGGAGAAGGAAGAAGGGCATGTTTGTCCAACAAAATAGGCCAACCCATCCTTGACCACGTTTGGGGCGCGTGTGCCACACGTGCCAGAGAGCTGGCTGGGCCGTGTGGCACACGGCCTCCACAGGTGGAAGCCTTGCCATGGCCTTTGGCCATGAAGCTTCTCCCGCGCACCTCTCACGTTCTTCAACCGTATTCGGGCATCCGAACTCTGATTTTGAATCCATTTTTGGATTGCAAACCATGACTCCCTCATGCACAACGAAGACTATGAAACTTTGACAAATGGTTGAGAATTCATCTCGGAAAACGATGACGAACACAACTCAACGAATGAGAACGAAAAGTAGCGTAGCTACATCGTTTGGACTCGAAACTTAACATATGAGTAACCAAAATGACCGGAACTCAATAAAGAATCAAATAAAACCATGTTCAAGCCCAAAACACAAGAAACACAAACAAATAAACACTATACAACACAAGCATGCCATATATAAGCGATAGTGAGAAAACATGCAATTCTACAAGATTGTTAACAATGAGATGAATGCATGTGCATACTAAATGTGTGTGAAAGTGTTATACCAAATGTTTGAACTACGATGCAAGGACACACATGTATGAATTGTGTGTGTGTGCGCTAACGTCTTGCAAGAGGAAGAAGAATCTTGATACCTTAGCATCCAAGTACGCGATGTTCCCCTTGAAGACGATATTTGAACAAGATGTTGCTTCTTCACCTTTGAGGCTCCTTTCTTCCAAGAAACACTTAAACAACTACTAATACAAATATAGAGAGTTTTGCAATGGAATCAAGCCAATACAAATAGAAGATCTTACATTTCCGCTATATGCTCGTCAAAGTGAACCGTTAAAAATCAAACCGCGAAAGATAGGCAGAGGTGATCTGGTTTGATTCCAATGTATGCCCATCGAAGTGAACTGCGAAATCAAACAGTGAAAGATTGGGGGAGGTGGTCTTGTTTGATTCTGTTGTACGCTCGTCGAAGTGTATAGCAGAACGTACATCAGAAATAACCTGATTTTGTTTTTTTAAATCTAAACAGCATAGCATTGCTAGGGCTTCTTATATATTCATCTTCTTCTTCCTAGCTCGTCTTTTACAGCAAAAAATCAGATTGAAGTGAGAGAAAAATATCCTCTAAAGTGACTTGCAAGATAAGTAAGCAAGATTTGATTTTTATCATCCAAAACACAAATACCCATCATCCTTTCATGATTCATACATCATCTAGCATGTTCTAGGTATGATTTTTCATGGGTTTTCTTCTTTGCTCACATGACTTGTAGGTAAAACATCATTTACATCTTTTTATATGTTCTTGCTTTATAAGATGACATCTTTATTACTTGACTAATTTCAAGATAGCATTTTTATTGTGCTTTATGAGTTGTTTGTGATAGCTATTGCATATATGAATATGTTTGCACATATAGCTAAGTTGTATGCATGTCATATAGTTGCATGATATCTAGGAATGTCTTTAACATGTTCATCCATTCCTAGATAAGCTTAAATGTTTGACATTACATTTATGCACTTTGAATATTGCACATATTCACTTTAGGTTGTTTATCTCTTCTCTTTGAGAGTCAAGTCTTGTATTTACCATTTGGTAGTTTACAAGCAAGGGAGTAGGTTCACTTTTAAAGGTCTGCGGGTAGTAGTGGTGGGTTAGTGACCGTAGGGTTTGACGTGGTCAACCTAGGTTGTTAACACCATTGCAATTAGTGGATTCGAGGTTCGTGTGTGGCGTACATAACAGCCCGTGGTTTTTTCTTGTTGAATGTTTCCACATAAAAATCAAGTGTCATTTATATTTCGCATTTTTACACTTGATTTTATTTTGTGACTAGTTTGGGGTATTTTCGTAAAATTGACTAATAACAAAAATTGGGTAAGAATCGTTTAAAAATCTATTCACCCCCCCCCCCCCCCCCTAATTATTTTAGACTTGTTATATATATATTTTCAAGATTTCTTCTTCTATTGATTTCAATATCTGGGAAAAAATAGTTAGAGTTATTGTGTATCATCCTAAGATGGTGCATGGTGAGGGTCGCCAAGATATGGATAATGTGGTTCCTTGGTCTAAGGAGTACCTGTATGAGGTTAATGAGGCAATTACTAGTGTCGTGGATCAAGGGGATCATGATAGACTTCATGACATTAAATGGCAACCGCCTGATGTGGGTACTTTTAAAATGAATACGGATGCTGCAATTAGTTTGCAATAGCACAGTGTGGGGTTAGGCATGATCATTCGAGATAATTTGGGATTTGTCCTAGGTTTTAGTGCTCAAAGGCTTGTGATGATTTATTCTCCTTCGGAAGCAGAAGCTTTGGCAATTCTGCAAGGTCTGATCTTTGCAAAAGATGCTGGTTTAGTGCCGATTGTTTTAGAGTCGGATGTGCAGGCGATGGTCAATATGATAAATTCTAATACTCTATTTTCCTCATAAATTGGTTTGATTATTGATGATATCAGAGATAGGTTGCATGAAATGGAAGGATCTATGGTTGTTTTTGCTTATAGAAAAGCGAATGTTGTCGCTCATACTCTTTCTAGAATGGCCTTATCTATAGTGGAGAACTATTTTTGGATGGAATCATACCTATGTGTGTTTGTGGTGTATCCGGGACGATTGTCCTAGCTAATTTGTTTTGTTTGTTCTTGTTTTAATGAAAGTTCTCCTCAAAAAAAAGAAAGAAGAAAAAGTTGAAGTATTTTTTGATGTGGATGGCTACCATAGCAAATATTAAATATATATATATATATATATATATAACAACCCAATTGAAATGATAGCTTATTATCATTCTAACACATTCCAACCGTGTCAAACTGACAGGTACAACTGGGGGATTCTTAGGTCAAATCAAACTTTCATGCAGTGCTGGCTATTGGGCAAAGCAACCAAAGCATGTGCTTAGGGCCTCAAAAAAAGGCAAAAATTTAGGGGCCTTATTTATGATAATTTTTGAAAATATTATTATAAAAAAAAAATTAATTACCATTCAAAAGACTTTGAAGGGGCTTTTTTTTCTTTTTTCTTTTTTGTTTGTTTGTTATTATTACTACCTAGAAAATAGGAATTTTTTTAAAACCTATAAAATAGGATATATTAATAATATTATAAATTATTTATTAAAAAGATAACCTTTGCAAATCATAATTGATTATCAGAGTATCCATAATCCACTTTTCAAGCATTTTGATTATCCCCTTAAAAAACCATTATTATTATTATAAAAATAATAATAATAAAAAATAAATAAATAATAAAAAAAAAACTTAAACTTCTCCCCATTTATTTTTTTACTGTTTAAAAATTATATAAATATATATTTAAAAAAATCATTTATCTACAACAATCAAGTACAGTAGTACATCACTACAACTATAACTCTTTTTGTCTAAAAGTTTTTGTTCTTACAGCTTACAAGTTAAATCTCTGCAATCATTCTTTAAATATATTATTTATATTATCTATTTATCTTTAAGAAGAGTTTAAGAGATTCCAACGTGTAAAATTCAAATTTAAAAATTTATTTTTTGTTTTAATTTTTTCTAATTTTTTGATAAATTAAGTGGTTAATTTTCATTTGGTTACTACTTACTAATTGTGTTGTTTATCTATTACATATTATATTTGAAGAAGAAAATTTTCAATTGCAATTAGTTGGAGTAATCAGGTTCTATGTTTATTTTTTATTTTTTAGTTATAAATTGTTTTATCTTTAAATATATATTAGCTTTAATTATATTTTGTATAAAAATGTCAGCATGAAAATTTGAGTTTGGTTTTCAGAAACATCAAAAGAAAAGAAAAACAGAGGAATTGATTGGATCTCAAAAGGGAGCAATGGATAGGTTTGTTGTTAATTAAAAAAATAATTTAGAGAATAATTCTTCTGATAAAGAGTTAGTACTTAATGAAACAAGACAACTTTATAAGGTTGAGATTGAAGATGTGTGTGACAAAGATTTGGAAGAAGATACTATTAGAGTAGAAACCCCTGACTTAGCTATTCAAGATATATATGATTTAGGACGATATAATGTAATAGATATGAAATTACAAGATTATTAATAGAAAAGGGCCCAAACATCAGTTAAGTAATGAGGGCACTAGTGATTGGAATAACATCGGTGCAAAACTTTAAAGTCATGAAACATCAAATGAACTTATCACAAATATGGGTCTTTGAATTGATTTGGAAACAATACTAGTAAGGAACAAAACGATGTTAATCCTGTGATCATTTGTCTACTATATGAATATGTTAGTATTACGTGCAATAAACTCACATACAGTACAACACAATGAAAGGAAAATTGAATATAAAATACTTACAGTTTGTAGAGATGCAAAAATGAAAATAATCCGAGTCTTGTGATATTCACAATTTCCTTAAAACAATTTTGCTCACTCCACAAATGGTGCTTAAGGTTATGAACGATTGGCTCCTAGGATAGAATGGATTTCGTTCTTCAAGTAGCAGCACTTCAAACTTAAAGAACCTGAAAATAAATATTAACGAGTCCTAATATAATCTAGGAGGGGGGGGGGGGGGTGAATAGATTTTAATCCCTTTTTACCAATTTTCAAGATTAATCAAGATTACAAAGACAACCCCAACTAGTCAACAAATAAAATCAAGTGTAGAGAATGCGGAAAGTAAATAACACATGATTTTTACGTGGAAACCCACACGGGGAAAAAACCACGGACTGTTTAGTGCGCCACACTAGAACCGCAATCCACTACTTGCAAATACGATTACAATCTAGGTTGACCGCATCACACCTAAGATTACTTATCCGTCTTTGCTACCCACGGGCCTTTAGAAGTGAATCTAGTTCATGCTTGCAAACTACCAAAAGGCAAATACAAGACTTGACTCTAATTGAAGAGATAAAACAACCTAGTGTGAATATGTGCAATATTCAAGATGCTCAAAATGTAAGGTTAGACATTTTAGCTTATCTAGGCATGGATGAACATGTTAGACATTCTTAGATATCATTTTACTAAGTGGCATGCATAAAACATAACAAAATAGATAAACAAAGTCCTATATGCAATATCTACCATAATACAACTCACAAAACACAATAACACAATCTTAAACCTAAGTCAAGTCATAAAGGAGCAATCTTGAACCTAGTCAAGTAATAAATGAGCAATCTTGTAGAGAAAGAAACATGTGAAGAGATGCAAAGATGTTCTAACTACAAGTCATGTGAGCAAGTATGAAAACCCTGAGAATCAAACTAGAACATGCTAGATGATGAATGAAGCATACAAGAATGATGGGTTTTGATGTTTGGAGTGATAAAACAGTGTTCTTGATACCTTAGCTTAGAAGTAACTTAGAAGCTCTCAAAAAGATGTAATTTTTGCTCTGCAAAATGGTTTTAGAAGACAAGGCAACATATATAAGGAGATGCAATCAAAATGATGTCATTTTGTGGACAAACATCAAAGGTCGCCATTTGTCAAATGGCGACCAAGTGGCGATCTCAGCTTTTCTTCTAGGTCGCAGTTTGCGGTCACCATTTGCAAATGGTGACCTCTGTCGTTTTCTTCTAGGTCGCAGTTTACAGTCGCCATTTGCAAATGGCGACCTCTGACGCAACACACAAAAAAAACCTTATTTGTCACCATTTGTCTCATGGTGACTTTTCATAGCGACCTCACACCTAATTGATTTTTCAAGAAAAAATCATTATGTCGCCATGGCGACACCATTAAATGGCAACCCACACAAATGGCGACCATGCCATGTTATACACCATGTGTACAATGTGCAAGTGAAATGTGACATGTGAAGAAAATACACACAAAGGCAAAAGCATATATATGCAACCATTTGAAGTGAGTGTGTGCAATCTAAATCTCTTCAAATCAAGAAGTCAAGATCAAGTAGCTACCTTCTATGAAGCTCTTGAAATCCACAATGAGGTCCTTAAGCACTTGAGTAGAATTTCTTCAATTTTAAACTACCCTTACAAGATTAAAACCCATTGTGATTTTGTCACCGAAATTAGCCAATTAAAAAGTGAGGCACTTACAGAACCATCGAACTCAAATCGGTATTTTGTACTCAAAACTTTTGACACTATTTATTTATGCAAAGAGAACAATAATGCAGAGAAAAAAATTTAAATCTAAATGGTTAGAGGACATCCATATTTATTGACATCCTCATACCCATTCGAAATGACACATACCCTTTCAAATGGACATGTTTTTAAAGGAAAGATATATCTTTCAGGAAATGATACCACTTTTATAAAAAGACATAACTCTTATGAAATGATACAATTGTTATGAAAAGTTACAACACTTAACCAAAATTTATCATTCAATAATACAACAATTTCTAACAATCCCCCACATGAATGAAAAATTTGGCGAATACCATTCATATGACAGTGCAGACACTTGTTCGAGTACAGGCAAAAAGGTACCGCATCGGGATAAATAACCTAGTGGCCTTGAATTTTCCTTAATGGGAAACTATCGGATTTACTAGATAATCAATGGACATGATGTCTTTGAATTGTCAACCGTTTGTATAAACCAAGTCAATAGTAACCACACAATCCCCTTTTTAACGCAGTTGGTCCTCACGTTTGTGTTTGTTTTGGCCTTGAACACCACCTGGTTCATGAGTGATTTAGAGAATTCAGTCTTTAATTCTCATAGAAGCGGCCCATTCCACTCACATAGGTGATTTCTAGGAAGAGTATCCAGCACATACCCTACTTTTACATACTAAGTTATAGAAATCATTAAAAGCGTAACTTATCCTAAGTCTCGCGGCTGATGTGCACTGTCTCATCTTTGAAATGGGCAGGAGTAAGAGTCTCCTCAGTGCTACTGAGTCACAAACATAGTTTTGTTGTCCCTTTGAACCTAGATCTTGGGATCTCCAGTCAACTAGATTGGGTTGCCACTATGGTGACTCTTAATTATTTATTGGCTTTAAGCCCATTTCCCCTAGTGAACTTTCCACTTGCTCTCTATTTAAAACTTTTGTTAGCGAATCCGCAATATTTTCTTTTGACTTTATATAGTCAATGGAAATAATTCCATTCGAGAGCAATTGCCTAACAGTATTATGTCTTCTACGAATATGCTAAGATTTACCGTTATACATATGACTCCGTGCCCTTCCAATTGCTGATTGGCTATCAGAATGTATACATATGGCGGGCACAGGTTTTAACCAACCTGGAATATCCTCCAAAAAATTGTGAAGCCATTTTGGTTCTTCCCCTACTTTATCTAAAGCAATAAATTCAGATCCCATTATGGATCGAGCAATACATGTTTGCTTTGAGGATTTCCAAAACACTGCTGCTCCTCCAAGAGTAAAGACATATCCACTAATGGATTTCGAGTCTTTTGAATCAGATATCTAGTTTGCATCAGTGTAACCTTCAAGTACAGCAGGATATCTTTTGAAATGCAGTCCAAATCTTTGGGTATATTTTAAATATCCCAAAACCCTAAGAATCGCTTTCCAATGATCTTTTCCAGTGTTACTAGTATATCGACTTAGCTTAATTACAGAGTAGGTTATATCAAGTCGAGTGCAGTTCATGACATACATTAAACTGCCTATGATACGTGAGTACTCTAGTTGAGATATGCCTTTGCTATTATTTTTAGCGAGATGAAGATTTGCATCGAATGGTGTTCTTTTTGGACTTATATTATACTTTTTGAACATATCAAGAATTTTCTCAATGTAATGAGATTGCGATAAAATAAGTCCATCAAATGTTCTAGAAATTTTTATTCCTAGTATAACATCGGCAACACCTAAATCTTTCATTTCAAATCGACTAGCCAACATGTGTTTGGTAGCATTAATGATCTCAATGTTACCTCCTATAATTAACATATCATCAACGTAGAGACAAACGATGATATATTCATTATGAGTGCTCTTGACATAAACACATTTGTCACACTCATTAATTTTAAATCCGTTTGACAACATTACATTATCAAATTTCTCATGACATTGTTTAGGTGCTTGTTTTAGTCCATTTAAGGACTTAACAAGCCTACACACTTTCTTCTCTTGTCCTAGAGCAACAAACCCTTCGGGTTGTGACATATATATTTCTTCATTTAATTCACCATTTAAGAATGCAGTTTTAACATCCATTTGATGTATCTCGAGATCATTTAACGCAGCAATTAGCAATTAACATACGAATAGATGTAATTCTCGTAACTGGTGAATAAGTGTCAAAATAGTCTAGTCCTTCCCTTTACTTATAGCTCTTGGCTACAAGTCTCACTTTGTATTTATCAATTGATCCATCAGCTTTCATCTTCTTTTTGAAGATCCATTTACAACCTAATGGTTTATTACCAGGTGGGAGGTTGACCAATTCCCACGTATGGTTTTACACAATAGATACAATTTCACTACTAATCGCTTCTTTCCAATAAGAAGCTTTAGGAGAAGACATTGCTTCCTGGAAATTTTGAGGCTCATTTTCTAATAAATATGTTAGAAAATCTGGTCCAAAAGATGTTGATGTTCGTACCCTCTTGCTACGTCTAGGTTCATCGTCATTTGACTCTTGGTCTATATTCCATTAACCATCATTTGTCATAGCAACACGAGGTCTTTTTAACGTACTTGGTTTGCGTGCCATGTTATACAGAAATACATTTTCAAAGAATATAGCATTCCTTAATTCAATAATCGTATTAACATGCACATCAAAGGTATCTTTTTAATTTTCTTATGAGGCACCTTGTTGAGAATATAATTTGCGGAAAGCAAGGCTTCCCCCCACAAGTTCTAAGGTAACCCCGAACTTAACAACCAGGCATTCATCATTTCTTTTAAAGTATGGTTCTTGCATTCAGCAACACCGTTTGATTGAGGTGAATAAGGAGCGGTTGTTTGGTGAATAATTCCATGTTCTTTGCAAAACTTCTCAAAAGGTGATTAATATTCACCACCTCTATCGTTTCTTATTACCTTTATTTTCTTGCCAAGTTGATTCTCAACTTCATTTTTATAGTGTTTGAACATCTAAATTGCCTCATCTTTGCTTCTAAGCAAATATACATAACAGCATCGTGTCAATTAAAGTAATAAAGTACTTTTTACCGCCTCTAGTTTGTACAAATTTAAGTCACATATATCAGTATGTATTAACTCTAGAGATTCAGTACTCCTTTCAATAGAATGAAAGGGTGATCTAGTCATCTTTGATTCCACACAAGTCTCACATTTATGATTAGGATCAAATTCAAAATTTAGAAGAAAATTTAAATTAATTAATCTACTCAAAGTATCATAATTAACATGTCATAATCTACCATGCCAAATTTCAAGAGACTCAATCAAGTAAGCATAATAAACATTATTAGTATCATTAATAATAGATTCGGGTACAATAGTCATTACATTCATCTTAAAGAGCCTATCGCTCAAGTAACCTTTTCCCACATACATCTCATTTTTAGTGAGTACAAATTGATTTGACACAAAAACCAACTTAAAACTATTTTTGCTAAGTAACGATGCAGACACAAGATTCTTGTGAATGTCAGGCACATGAAGAACATTGTTAAAAGTGACCTCCTTGCCAGATGTCATTTTCAGAACCACCTTCCCTTGACCTTCAACTTTGGAAATCGAAGAGTTTCCCATAAACAGTTGCTCTCCATTTTCTACCGGTGTATAAGTTGTGAACATCCATTTGTTGGCACAAATGTGGCACGTAGCTCCAGAGTCAATCCACCACTCCTTGGAATTCCCAACCAAATTACACTCAGTGACAATAGCATAAAGGTTTATGTCAACTATACCATCTGAAATATTATCTACTTCAGTTACATTTGCTTGTGCATTCTTGCTTTTGAAAGGGGTATTATCACCAAAGTCCCTAGTTTTTCATGAATTGTCACCTTTTTAAACGTCTTTACCATATTCATCACTTTAGTCCCTCCTTTTTCCAAAACACATCACTTTGGTCCATTTGACCAAAGTTTGACAGTCAACTTTAACATAATAGGTTAAAGTACACTTTTGCCCTTGCTATTATATAATGCAAATGAAATGGCAATTTTAACCTTAAATTAAAATGAAAATCAGAAAAATTATTAATAATTAAATCATTAAATAATAATAAAAAAAAAAACAAAGTAACAACCCCAAAAAAATTCATCTTATTTTCCCCAATTTTCTGACATTCGCCTGTTCCTCTTCTTCTTCCTCACGCCATTTTCATCTCCTCAAATCCCTTTAATTTCTTTTTCTTCCAATCTTTGGAAGATTAAATAAATTTAAATGGTATGTTTTAATTTATTTATTTTTCGTTGGAAGCAGATATATCACACAATAACACTAATCTACACATAATCTAACAAAGTAGAGATTTTTAACATAAAATTTTTCATACCCAGTTTTCCTCTTATTTTTCTTCTTTTTTTTTTTTTCTTTTTTTTTTTCATCATCATCAACATAATATAATTTTCCCCACAAAATCAGAAACTTTAAGGAAACAAACACATAAAAAACACTCAATAAAGTAAAAAAAAAAGAAGTAATCATCAGATGCACAATCCAATCAAAGGATAAAAGGGTGTTCATTTGTTGTTTAAACCCAGAAAAAAGTTAAGATTTTTTATACAAATAAAACTAACCCAATTAAAGAAATAGGAGAATATGGTGATGATGATTGATAACCCATATTTTCAACTTTAATTATTTGAAAATCTGGGTTTTAAATTTTTGAGGTGGAGATGGGAGATTGAGATTGAGATGCAAAAGAGATAGAGATAAAGAGAGAGAAATGAGAGAAGAGGAAGCTTAGAGAAAAATTGAATAAAAAAGACGTGGGTCCTCTCTTTTTTCTTCTTAAATTAATTTCCCACTTCCCAATGGACCCAATCCCTTTTTTTGGTTTTTTCAATTGTCTTTTTTGTCTTTTAATTTTTTTTTAATTATATTTAGTATGGCCCACATGTCAGGAATTTGAAATTTAATTTGTTAAAGACTAAAATGTCCTTGGATCTGTTATTTTTGACTAACAGATGACTAACGGAAGGACTAAAGTGATGTGTTTTGGAAAAAGGAGGGACTAAAGTGATGAATATGGTAAAGACGTTTAAAAAGGTGACAATTCGTGAAAAAAATAGGGACTTTGGTGATAATACCCCCTTTTGAAATTCTTTGGCTTGCGACAATCTTTTGATCAATGTCCTTGTTTGCCACAGTTGTAGCAGTTGCCTTTGAATCTCTTTGCATTAGTAGTTCCTCAACTTGGACCTTCACCAGAATGCTTCCTTTTGTTGGTCTTTGGCCCATTCTCCACAACATTTGCTTTTGAAATCATGGGATGATGTTGCCCATTCTTCTTATTCATGATGCAATTATCTTCCTCAATTCTTAAACGAACAATTAGCTCTTCAAGTTGCATCTCCTTGCGTTTGTGCTTCAAGTAATTCTTGAAGTCCTTCCATGATGGTGGTAATTTTTCGATAATTGCCGCTACTTGGAATGATTCGCTTAGAGACATATTTTCAGCATGTATGTCATGCAGAATAACTTGAAGTTCTTGAACTTCACAGTCTTTGAATCTACCATTTTATAATCCAAGAATCCATCGACAATGAATTTCTTCATGCCAGCATCCTCGGTTTTATATTTTCTATCCAAAGTCTCCCAAAGTTCCTTTGTTGTTTTAGTGCTACAGTACACATTATATAATGTGTTATCCAGACCATTGAGGATATAATTTCTACACAAGAAATCAGAGTGTTTCCATGCGTCCATTGCAGCTACCTTCTCTTTATCAGTCTCATTTTCTTTAAGATTTGGAGCCTCTTCCATAAGGAATTTCGCAAGATTCAAGGTAGTAAGATAAAATAGCATTTTTTGTTGCCAACGTTTAAAATCACTACCATTGAACTTCTCGGGCTTTTCCCCATGACTCACATTAAATGCAGGAGAAACGTTACTGGATGTCATAATTTTGTTAAAATCAAATTTACAGAAACAAGTTAATACACGAAGTATTACTTTAATATGTACAGATACGAAATATGTGTAATGCAGTAAAACAATTAATAGCAACTATGAAAATTGAGCAAACTATATTTGATACAAACAAAGCCAAACAAAGTAGTCGAATATAGTAATTATCAAAAGTACTGTCAAATTCTATATGTATACATAGCAAATGGCAATCAAATTTATAATGATATAATATTCAAAAACAATATATAAATATCAAATATAAAAACTAAAGCCACTGTTAAAAAATTGAGTTTAAAAGAAAACAGAGTAATAAACTAGTAACAAATGAAAAGAAATTGATTTAACAAAAACACTTTGGTTTAGCAAACCAAATAACTTTGATTACTTAATATATAAGAAAACATAGGAAAAGAAAAAATTGTCTTAAGATTGTTAATCTTGTGATTTGTCTACTATATGAATATGTTAGTATTACATGCAATAAACTCACATACAGTACAACACAATGAAAGGAAATTTGAATATATAATATTTACAGTTTGTAGAGATGCAAAAATTAAAATAATCCAAGTCTTGTGATATTCTCAATTTCCTTAAGACAATTTTGCTCCCTCCACAAATGGTGCTTAAGGTTATGAACAATTGTCTCCCATGATAGAACGGATTTCATTCTTCAAGTAGCAGCACTTCAAACTTAAAGAACCATCGAACTCAAATCGGTGTTTTGTTCTCGAAACTTTTGACACTATTTATTTATGCAGAGAGAACAAGAATGCAGAGAAAAAATTTAAATCCAAATGGTTAGAGAACATCCATATTTATAAATATCCCCGTATCCATTCAAAATGACAGATACCCTTTCGAATGGACATGTTTTAAAGGAAAGACATATCTTTCAAGAAAAGATACCACTTTTATAAAAAGATATAACTCTTATGAAATGATACGATTGTTTTGAAAAGTTACAACACTTAACCAAAATTTATCATTCAATAATCAACAATTTCTAACAAACGATTGACTCAAAAATCCAAGAGCAAATTGATAGAGAAAAATAACATTGGAAAAATGTGTTGGTTAGGATAATTGCTCTTGTAAAAAGACTTGCCAAAAATAATATGGCATTTCGGGGAAAAAATGAGAAAATATATCAAGAAAATAATGGAAATTTTTTAAGCTTCATTGAAATGATAGATGAATTTGATCCATTTATGCAAGAGCATGTTCGTCGTATCAAAGATGGTCATGAGATTGTGAATCATTACCTTGGACATAATATACAAAATGAATTGATAGGTTTGTTAGCATCTGAAATAAAAAACACAGTTATTAAAAGGTAAAAGAAGCAAAGTATTTTTTGGTTATACTTGATTGCATTCCGGATGTAAGTCATCAAGAGCAAATGACCCTTGTAATTCAATGTGTAAATGTTTCCTCGCTTCCAGTAAAAGTAGAAGAATATTTTTTAGAGTTTATTCAAGTAGAAGATACATCAAGAAAAAGATTTTTTAATGAACAAATGAAAATAATGGAAAAGCTTGATCTTAATATCGATGATATTAGAGGACAAGGATATGACAATGGATCAAATATGAAAGGTAAGCGACAAGGTGTACAAAAAAGATTTTTAGATATAAATCTAGACCATTTTATACATCATGTGGATGTCATAGTCTTAATTTAGTACTTAGTTATATGGCAATGTCTTGTAATAAAGCAAGTTCATTTTTTGGGGTTGTACAATGTATATATTCTTCATTTTCTTCTTCAACAAAACGGTGGAAAATTTTATTAGATTATGTTCCCTCATTAATTATTAAGCCATTGTTAGAAACTCAATGGGAGAGTCGTGTAGAAAGTGTTAAAGCCATAAGATACCAAGCTTCACCAATATGAGACGCTTTAGATGAATTAGCTAAAACTACTAATGATCTAAAGGCAAAAAGTGATGTGGAAAGTTTAGCAAAACATGATGTAAGAAACTATGAGTTTTTGTTGGGTATTATTATTTGGTATGATATTTTGTTTGCTATTAATTTAGTTAGTAAAAGTTTACCAAAAAAAAAAAAAAAAAGATATGTCTATTGATATTGCATTAGATCAATTGAGCAGATTGATGAATTTTTTGAAAATTATAAAGAAGAAGGGTTTAAATCAGCATTAGTTTCAGCTAAAGAGATTGCATGTGAAATGAGAATTCAACCTGTATTTGAACAAAAACGTATACCTCGTAGAAAAAAACAATTTGATGAAAGTACTAACAGTGAGTCTATGAACTTTCAATCATCTGAAGATTCTTTTAAAGTCAATTATTTTTTATATATTTTTTTTAAGTCAATTATTTTTTATATATTATAGATCAGGCAATTTCCTCTATCCATAGTAGATTTGAGCAATTTCAACAATTTAAAGAGATTTTTGGTTTTTTATTTGATATTAATAAATTAAAATCATTAGATGATGATAATTTAAAAAAGTATTGTCTTAATCTTGAATGTATTTTAAAATATTATAGTTGTTTTGATATAGATGGTAATGATTTATTTCCTGAGTTAAAAATCTTAAGAGAGATTTTGGATAGTAAAATAGAGTAAAATACAAACTACAGTTAAAACATTAAATTTTAAAAAAAAAAAAATTGATTCTTTTCCAAATACACGTATATTCTATAGAATATTATTAACAATACCTATGACAGTTGTTTTAGCTGAAAGAAGTTTTTCAAAATTAAAATTGATTAAAACTTATTTAAGATCAACTATGTCATAGGAATGATTAAATGGATTAACTCTTTTATCTATTGAAAAAGAAATTTTAGAAAATCTTGAACACAAAAGTTTGATTAAAAATTTTGCATCTCAAAAAGTTAATTTTTATTAATTTTTATTTATTTATTTATTTATTATTATTATTGGAGCCTTTCTTTTTCCTCCCTTATGGCCTCAAAAACTGTTGAGCCACCCCTGCTCTCATGTTATGTCACTTATCATTAGACTCAAAAGTTTAAGTTGTTATTTGTTAGCTAAGGTCTCAAACAATCATATAAAACACTAGAATAATCATCATTCGCTCATATAGCATGGACTTTATATGAAATTGAATGGACCATTATATATAAATTGAATAGACCTGTTCAATGTTTGTTTTATTAATTTTCATTTAAAAACAAGAAATCAATTTTCCTATTTTTAGAATTTGAAACGCATTTCGGTAACCGAAAATAATATTCTGAACATATATATATAGTAATAATATTATAATATACATTCAATATAATTGTTTTGAAAATATTATAAGAGTAAAGTGTATAATTAAATTAATTTAAATTGATTTTATTAATTAAAAATATAATATATATATATAATATTTTTAAATAATAAAAACAATTTAAATTAATTTTAAAAGTTTTAAATTTATGATTAAAAAACATATTTTATTTAAATTAAAAGAATAAATACAATTCTTTAATAAGTTTCATATAACCCTTCTAAGCCAAGGAGGGAAAAAAGTTAAAACATAGGTTATGGGTATTTTAATCAAGTTAATGACTAAAGTTCAAAAAAAAAAAAAAACAAGTTATCAGAATTTGATAATTTTAAATTTACAAAAATTTGAAGGGTAAAGTAGGAAATTTTCTGTTTTTTTTTTTTATTTTGGTATTTTTTTTTTTTAAAAGAAAAGAAAAGGAAAAGAAAAACAAAGTTAACAACAAAACATCTTGCATGTTTAACCTTTATGAACCAGTCCCACGTGACTATGTGAGCTTCCAAAATCTTCTCTCATAGTATAACCAAACAGAAATAAAACAAGAATCAGACATTATCAAACTCAACAGTACTGATCATGATTCATGAGAGAATATCTAAATTGACTCTTTTTATTTTCTGTCTTTTTTCATTTAAAAAGTCCCCAATGTCTGAACTACATGTGTGGATGATTTTCTTTTCTTAAATGTTTTTAATAAAAACTTTTTTTTTTTTTGGGGTCAAGCATGAAGCCCCCATAAAGCAGTTTTTGTGATGAAGAATTGATACTCATCTCAAAACTTTAGCCATATTTTTATACTTTTTCATTTCTTAATTTCTTTTTAACAAAGTTGAAAAGCTGTTGAGGAAAAATAATAATAATGAAGAGGAAATCTTGATTGATTCTTTTTTATCTTAATTTTTTTTTTAGCATTAATAATTTAATATCATTAATATCTCTTGTGGTTTTTTTTTTTTTTGAGCGGGGCTATTAGAACACCTACTAATGAACTATTTATACCCCACTTTTTAAATTATTTAATTTTTTTTTCCGTTTATCAAATTATTTAAAGAGACATATAATTTTTATTAAAAAAATCATGTACAAAGTAAAACTAATAAAACCCCAGTTTTTTTTTTTTTTTTTTTTCAAAACCCTAATAACATAAATTATTTCAAATCGCTGAATGTTTACTTCTTTTGTTTATATATTTTTTTCGGATCTCAATATCATATTTAGTATTTATTGATTTTATTGTACTATGCAATAATATCGAAACATTTCAATGCAAACATGACAAGATCCACAAAACCCATTTCGAATTCTCTTTATCTCTACTTCAATCTTTAAAGCAACTACTTTTTCAGATTTAAATAAACAAAAATGGAGACTTCAAACAAGACGAAGGAGACCTGAAGTGAAACACAAGTCAACATAGTTAAGTAAATGAAAGTTTTTCCATTTCAAAACACAAAAACAAGTGCTGCCAATATAGATGTGAAAAAACTATATATAAAAATTAGAGATAAAATATATTTTTATTTTTATTTTAAAGATATAGGGTGTATTAAGTTTGAAAAATATGTAAAAGGGTAATCCTGGAAATCAATTAAAAAAATTAATAAAAGCGTTTAATTTTTTTTTTTTTTTTTGTTAAATATAAATGGGTTTGGGATGCTTTCACAAAGGATTATTATTGTACATCTTTTATAAGATTAATTCTGATATTTTTCTTCAAATTAACTTCTAATAAAATTTGTAGAAACCTCATCACAAATCTTTATGTAAGATTTAACATCAAAATCATGTAAATTTGTTTACAAATTCTACACAATCTACAGTCTTAAAATTTATCAGAAATCAGTTTCAAAATCTCTAAAAATTAAAGTAAAACTCTTGTGAAACATGTCAAAGACCTTTCTTAAAATTGTTTAAAAATTAAGAAACACCTTTAGAACCAAAGTCTTTACTTATTTAGGGCGCGTTCGGTAATGTTTCCAGAACGCGTTTTTTGTTTTTTGAGTTGTAAAAACACTGAGAACTCGTTCGGTGGAACATTTTCAAAAACAAAATTACAAAACAGCGAGAACGGTTTTCAATTTTAATGAACAAAAAAGCAAGAACAATGAGAACGACAATTTGATGTTCTCAGTATTCTTGTTCTCATTATTCTTACCACAAAAATAAAATTTACTCAAAAAAAAAAATCCAAAATCCAGCAATGCCACCATCCAGTACAAATCCAAAATCCAAAAAAAAAAAAATTACATAAAAAAAAAGAATCTTGTTGAGATCAAATCTTCATCCATACCAGATCCATCTCTTGGATCTTCATGAACAACCCATCACTGCCACCATCCCCTCCTGCCGTCGAACCCAGCATCATCACCACCCACACCATCACCAAGACCCAAATCGAAACCATCATCTTCCAACATTACTCAACAAACAAACCCACATCGAAACCAAACCCAGATATCGAAGACCATCGCCACCGGATGAAATAGAGATAGATGAGGAGAGAGAGAGATCGACGGTGGGAGGAGTTGATTTGGTTGGGTTCGATCTCCTCGACCGGAGATTGGCGCAACGTAGGGTGGTGGCACCGATTGAGATAGATGGTGGCTTCAATCGGTGCATTGATTGATAGATTTTCTTACCCAAAAAAAAAAAAAAAAAAAAAAAAAGGAGTGTTTGGTAGCAGAGAAACTTCAAGGACGAAGAGAAACTTCAAGAAGAGGAGAAAAAGCAAAGTAAAGTTGTTGAATATCTTTTATTAGTTTTAATATTTAATTATTTTAATATTACTTTTTACTTATTTTTAATATTAATCAATATTGAAAATGATTTAAAAATATTCTACCAGACACGTTTTTTATGTTTTGATTCTCCGGATATCATTTTCAACTATTGCTACCAGATGCGTTTTCGAATCCGAAAAATCCAAAAATCAAATTTTCGAAAACAAATGAAAACGAAAAACAAAAACGTTACCGAACGGCCCCTTAATTTTCAAACTTACTAATCTTAAAAATTGTCATTAGCCACCTATAAAAATGTCAAAGACCATGAAATTTGATAAAAATAAAAATGTAAGTCCAAAATATGAGGTGTCATTATCCAGGGCTGTGTTCTAAAAAGTAAAGATACAACTCATAAAAATATATATATTAGATATAGATGATGATCATTGATCCCCATCCACTACTTTTATTTCTCATTTTTTATTTTTGAAGGTGCTTTGTGGGACCTCTTCTTTTTCTTCTTAGCTCTATTGAGAGTATTGACTGTCAACTTACCCAACATCTTGCACTCCTTTCTTTGTCCTCAGTCCTCACAATATTGAATATTCACATGGACTCCGGGATCATATGTATTTTTTATTATTTTTTTTAAATCTTTCACCATTAATAAGATTCAAGCCGTTAATCTAGAAGTCATTTACTCAAACCTCAAAAGCTTGTTCATATCTCATTAAGCTACGCCCTTGTTGGCTAATGAAAATGATTTTTATAATAATAAAATTATTTTTATTTTATTTAAGATATCATGTATAATTAAATTGATCATAAAATTATGTTTACTACTTTATTTTTTTATTTTTTATTTTGTCTAAATACTTATTTTCCTAACTATTATTATAATCCTGAAACTGTTTCAATTTCTTAACGTTAACCGATTTTTTTTTTATTTTTTTCAAATATCTTAATTTTTGATGAGAAACAAATAGATGTGACTTGTACAGATGTTGGAGATATGACTTTAGAATCCTCAGAGGTGTAGGTCTGTAGGGCACTCAGGTAAGGCAATACCTGGTCTTGGGCCCAAAAACTAACTTTCACTTTGCCATTAATGAACCCATTTCAATTCTCATGTTCATGTGTTTTCTACTGTACTTTTACAAAATTTGGTTCAAATAAATAAATAAATAAAGGCACTCGATCCTTGTTCAAATCACACCTTACATATTTTATATAAATTTGATCGGTCTTTTTATTATCAATTCGTTCTGACAATAAATATATCAGGACGAAGAATATGGACCAATGATTATGAAGAAATTTTAATAAGTACATACACTTTAAGTCAAAGTATATAAATCTATTGGTTCATATTTTTCGTCCTTCGTCCTGCGTCCTGATAATAAATATTTTATTGTCAGGACGAAGAATGTGGACCAATGATTATGGAGAAATTTTGATAAGTACATACAATTTGAATCAAAGCATGTAAATCTAGTTGTTTATATTTTTCGTTATGATATATTTACTGTCGGGACGAATTGATAATAGAATATCTACAAACTTGATATATGGTGGTTGCTTTCATTATTGAGGAGCACCTTTAATATTAAAAACCAAAAGCACTTTATAAGAAGCAACGAGAGAGAAGGAAGTTGTAGAGTGTTAAAATGTTGAAGATACATCTTGGTTATGGAGGGTGACATACTTCTCAACAAAAAAGAGGTCCCATATCCCATGCCATGTTCTATTTGTCAACATCAATCCATCCATGGAACCCAAAATGTAAAAAGTAAACACAAAATTCAAGTATGACTCGGATTCCTTCTCTCCACAAAAAGCAGCTAAACAACAAATCCAAATCCCACCATCCCACATCTTCCAGAGTCACTTTTTTTTTTTTTTTTTTTTTTAACTTTAGAACCTCCACCGTACCAGAAAATTTATTTATCTTCAAAAAAGTAGCTTCTACAAAACATCATCCACATTTCCATTTCCATTTCCATTTCTCAACAAATTTTTACTCTCTTCTCCTTCTTCTTCTCCTTCTTCATTATTCTTAAGTCTATTACATGATGTGCTTATCTCCAAGCTTGTCAACATCTTAGCCTTCATTGCCTCAGCTTCCCAATCGGTACGGACCAACACTACATAGAGAATGGACACGGCACAAGCCACTTGGGCTGACAACAGCCCAAACCACAGCCCGCTAAACCCGATGTTCAGCCCAAATGCTAGACCAACTGCCACAGGCGTGCCCACAAAGTAAAATGAGCCCAAGTTGATCCGAGCTCCGATCACGGGCCTGGCCGTACCTCGTAGGATGCCACAGCCGGTTGTTTGAGGGCAGTTACCAAGCTCACAAAGCCCTATTATTGGCAACACTGATGCCACCAATGCCTTTACCAGATCATCCTTTGTGAACAAACTGGCCCACCTATCTCTCAGGATTACAGTCCACGTCACGTTGATGATGCCAATCACGAATGCACAACCTAATGCCACCGTGGCAGCTAACTTGGCTTTATATGGCTTACCAGATCCGAGCTCATTTCCAACCTACATTAATCACGAAAGATTAGAGAGCTTTCGACACATCAGATGTATGTACATTCATTCGATACAACTGCATAACGCATATAAAAGTGTAGGTATGTGACAAATGCATCTACATTAGTGCAAGGAATATTTTGTAAAAGGTTATTGAAAATAATTAGTGAGACAAAAGGCCATTACACCACCTGGTTCACTTTTGTTGGTTACATAATTTGGTCACGCACCAATTGTGTTGGAGCTTTTTAGAGAAAAGTAAACAATTGCTAGCTTGTCTTGTACTAATTTTGTCCAATTGCATTACATTTGTGACCTAAATGGACCCCCCATGGCCACAAGTGATGTTCTCATGTAACAAATCAAATATCTACTATTTTTTTTTTCCCTCTTTTGTTGTTGGTGATCAAATATGAGCTATTTTTTTTTCTTTTCTTGGTAATTGGTATTAATATTCCCCTAAAACATTTCTAACTACTACAAAATTGATCAAAAACCTAGTGAAAACAACAACAACAACAAAAAAAAAAAAAAAAAAGGCATGCCATTTGGTTACATCATTCATCATTAAAAAGGTTACACAAGTCATGTAAATCATCTAAAAAATAGATTTGTATACACGTTTTGGCATCGACCCTCCCAAACATAAATCTTTAACACAATTATGGAAGACTCGTGCATATATAACCCAATGCATCGAAGACTCTCATAACATAAGGTTTTTTTTGAACAACAAAGTCATAACATAAGGTAGAAATTGATATGATAGTTCCAAATCACTAATTCATCATTAGAGATCATTACGGGTGTGCATAGGAAGGACTTTAGTGCATCTAGGGTTATAATGGGTGTGCAAATGGTTTGAAGGGAAGATACCACTGAACGCACTCGAGAATATATGCATTATGTAACTTCTTTTCAAACCATTCAAATCGTGGGTGTGTGCACTATATATGTAAATTGAACGAAAGATGTATAGATCAGAAAATGCACAGAGTAACAAAGGGACCCCAAGAGTTTCCCTTAAAATGGACTTTAGTGTCTCCAGGGTCCATCTATGCATATTCTTTGAAAACCTTTCAAATTTGAAAAAGTGCTCAAATACACTCCAAGTGTGTAATCACCGGATCATGGATCTGCACATAGATTGAACAGAAGATGCATGGAGGAACCCCAAGAGTTTCTCATTAAATGGACTTTCGGAGTATTAAAAGTGCATCCGTACATCTTTACAAACAATTGATCGGTTTATACACGTGATTTGAACGGAAGATGCACATAGAAAGACACCCAAGAGTTTGTCATAAAATGGAAAAGAAAGAGTAGGAGAGCATACCCGAGCAGAGACACAGCCAGCGAGGGCCATAGGAAGAGTGTACATCATACTAGTGGTCTGAATAAGAATACCAGTGGCGGCCACAGCCAGTGTTGGATTGTCTAAATACCCAGCCATCACTATCACTATCTCGTACCACCACCACTCCAAACAAATCCCCAGACAGCTCGGCACTGCCACTCTCAACAGCGGCCCCACCCCACTACACACCCCTCCAATCCCACCCCTCCACCTCATCACCACCCCTCCACCACCACCACCCCTCCACCACAAGTACCCCACCATCAGCACCACCATGTTCATGTTACACACCACCGACGCCATCGCCACCCCAGGTACCCCAAGCCCCATCTTCATCACCAAAACATAGTTCAGTGGCACATGGAATGTCACTGCTATAAGGGAACACCACATCATCGGCTTCGTCACTTGCTGTGACCTTAGAAAAACCCTCAACGGCTGCAACAGAGTGTTTGTCAAAAGATCTGGGAGAGAATAGATTGTGTATGTTGCGGCCATTGCTGTGATGTCCTTGTCCTGTCCCACGAAGATCATGATGCTCTCGAGGTTGATCCAGAGGAGGCTGATGGGTATGATTGCGAACAAGAGTACGAGGATCATGCGTTGCAAGGAGAGAAAGAGTAGGTCCCAGTTTTTGCTACCATAGGCTTGACTGCAGACTGGTTCTAGACCAGAGGCCAGACCCACAAGAACAGAGTAACCGGTGATGTTTGTGAACCCAATTGAGAGAGCTCCTCCGGCAAGCTCTAGACTGCCGAGTCTGCCTAAAAACAGCACCGAAACCACCGCTCTGATGAACACAAGCCAGTTCATTGCTGTTATTGGAAGAACCATGCTCCATAACTCCTTTAGCTCTTCAACAACCTGTTCAAAACAATAACAAAATAACAAAATAACAAAAAAAGAAAACTTTTTTCTCTTCTTTTTGTGTGTTTGTTTAGTGGGATTTTCACTTACCTGTGAAAAAGTGGGGACTTTATGAGTAGAGAAATCCAAGTCCTTGGTATCAGGCATGGGGGGACTTTTTGGTTTTTAGTTCTCTAAAATGGCAAGAAAAAAACAAAATTTAATCAAACAGTGCAACAAACCGAAACCCAAGTTGACAAAGACAACAAGAAATCAATCAATCCAAAAATGGCATGCAATTAATGTTGAATGGAGTGAAAAAAAAAAAATTACACTTTTCTTTTCTTAATCTAGTCTTGGAGGTCTCTGTTTGATTATATATACCAGAGCAAGAAAATCAAAGATGGTACCTTTTGTGTGTTTTCTGTGTCACTAGACAGTTAAAAGGAACAAATGGGGTTGGCGAAGAAGCGGCCAGAAATGGAGAAGAAGCATTAAAAGCAAAAAAAAAAAAAAAAAAAAAATTCCAAGTGTAAAGACGAGAGAGAGAGAGAGAGAGATGGTGTGTAGAAGAGCACTGAAAAGGAAAAGACTTGGTGAAAACTGCTAGCGGCGGCGAAGCAGAGAGTGAGTGAGACAGACAGAAAGAGAGAGAGAGAGAGAGAGAGAGAGGAAAGTGAAAGAGAGCAGTTTTAATGAAGCTTTGATTATTGTTTGCAGAAAAAGAAAGGGATTTTTTTTTTTTACTGAGAAATATAAAAGTCGGTTTATGTGTTTATATATATATATATATATATTTTTTTTTCTTTTTCGATCATCATTATTTTAATTTTTCGATGTGTCTAATCAATTGGATATTTACAAAGTTCAGGGTATATGTGTTTTTTGTTTGTTAATTTTTATTTTATTTTGTTATATTTTCCATTATATATATACAGTCTTTCGAATCCGTCCTCCTATAAAATATATCAAGATGAAAAATGTAGATCATAAATTATAAAAAAGTTTTGACAAGTATAAGTCAAAGTACATAAATCTAATGGTCTACATTCTTCGTCTTAATATTTTTTATAACGGGATGAACTTACAGTAGAAAAGACTATATATATAATGATTCTTTTATGAGATTTCTTAATTTAACACAAATAAGAGAATCCGTAGATACCTTGATATTTTTATTTATACCAATTTGAAAACAAATTATTTGATCCTAATGGACCTAATGAGTAATGAGTAATGAAAATACATAAAACATGTACATAGATTTGACAAGAACAAAGAAATGATTAACACTTGATGGGATTTTTTTTCTAAAAAAAGAAAAAACCAAGAAATGACAAAGTGAAATATGGGTCAACAAAATGGTTGCTTGATTTGATAAACTCTTAAATTTGAAGTCATTTTTAAGTTAGTTTAAAAGCTTGTATGGTTGAACTTTTGAAAAACCTCTATCAGTAAAAGATTTATTATTAAAAATAGAGTTTTTTTATAAAAAAAAATTATAGTTGTTTGGTTGGTAGATTTTTAAAATATATATATATATATATTTAGAGAAGCATCTTCCTGTGAGCTTTTGTCTAGTAGGGTTTAAACCTTTACTAGACAAAAGCTCAAAAGACAATCTCAAAAGACCAACCAAACAATTTAACAAACTCAAATAGACGTTTGTAGACTTTTTAAGGCTGTCTAAAGCTCAACCAAACAAACACTAAATGCGAGTCTTGCTATAAATTATTATATGAATTGATTTTGTAAGCAGTACGCCACTTTAACTAGTTTATACAAATGAATATGAATATGTTATTTGTAAATCAACAATCTGGTCAGGACCTATAGAAACAGAAAGCAAAACAACACAAACTAACACGTTAGAAAATTCAGTTAGGGAAAACCGAGGCTCGTGTTTCACACGGTGTCCTTAGGATGATTTTACCGTATATTACACCGTATGTGTATAGCGATTGTCTCCCAGAATACAACGGTTTAACAATGGAAGTGCAAAGCACAAGCCACTCTCAGCGAACTCAAACCGAGCTCAAACTTACCAAGAACAGAGAAGAGAATAGAGTAGTATTCGGCTGCTGTAAAATAAGTGTATCCTGTAATGAATTTTATGAAAAGAATACTAGGGTTTTTATAGCCAAAACCAAAACATTAGGGTTTAAGGATTAATTCGGAAATATCTTGGTGAATACGGTTTTGATTTTAATAAGGAAAATAATTTAATTAGATAATAATCTCCAAAGAGATTTACTTCTAATCAAAAACCAATTCTGTATTCTTAGTGATCAAGTAAGAAATCAGAATCCAAACAATTAAAACTTTACTTATTCTTCACAAAAACAAAAACCGTTGACAGTGGCAAAAAGTCAACTAAATTCTCACGGTCCAATCGGAGCGGCATTCGTGTCCTCAGGACGCGCCCACCCACGAGTCTTGCATTCGAAGGTTCGAGGTCCATGATTTATACCACCACACCCCCCCCCCCCCCCCCCCCCCCCACCTTGCGCACGCGAGAGAGAGCCTATATGCCACACATGTTGATAGCTACTATCACACATTTGCTTATATACTACATATAAGCTTCTTCCCTAGCTAATGTGGGATGTGCCATTTTCCCCCACATTTTGGGCTCACCTTGAAACTCAATTTCTCATTCACCCATTAATTATTTTGTGAATTTGAGTATAACATTTCGAAGCTCTCACGGAGGAGAATTCAAATCCATTTTAAACTTTCATTTTCATGGAATTAATCATACTCAATTTGTGCTTTCAAATTAAGAGTTTATCACAAAATTTCCAACAATCCCCCACATGACTGAAATTGACCTAGGAGACACGATAGATGATTTTTGGTAAGTTCAAATGGTTGAAACCTGCATAGGATAGGTAGGTGTTACCCTTTGAACCTTCTCTTGTAAAAGTATGCTTACTTTACTGGCTGATCAGTAGATGTGATATTCTTGAACTGCTCTACTGTTTATGTAAATGATAACATACCACACACAGGCATCTTCCAGACCCGATTTGGTTCTCATTGTTATGTTTGTTTTGGCCTTGAACATGTGCCTGGTTCTATGAGAGTCACTAGAGAATATAGCCCTTCACTATTCTCTTTTAGAAGCGGCCCCACTTCTCTCTCGCATAGGTGACTTCTTAATTAAGAGTAACCCGCATTACTCTGCTCAGATTTTCATAACTTGGAATTTCGACGCATAAGAATCATTAAAAACATGGTTTAACCTTTTCCCCACGGGCATCACTGTTTCATTATAGGAATGGACTCGAGGGTAACCCCCACAGTGATCCAACTAAGACTTACAACTTGGTTGTCCCATTGAACCTAGATCTTGGGATCTCCAGTCAACTAGGTTGGGTGTCGATATAATGGGCTTTAGTCTCATTCCTCTCGATGATGTCTCAGCTAATTCTCTGTTTAACCCTTTGGTTATCGGATCTGCAATGTTATCTTTTGACCTTACATAGTCAGTAGTGATAACCCCAGTTGAGATTAGTTGTCTAATGGTATTATTTCTTCGACGTATATGTCTAGACTTCCCATTATACATAGCTCTGCGTTCTTCCTATTGTTGATTGACTATCACAGTTGATGCAAATCGCTGGCACAGACTTTGGCCATCTTGGAATATCCTCTAAGAATTGGCATAACCATTCAGCCTCCTCACCACATTTATCTAATGCTATAAACTCATATTCCATAGTGGATCTAGCTATACATGTTTGTTTGGAGGATTTCCAAGACACCACCGCACTTCCTAGTGTGAACACATACCCACTAGTGGATTTTGAATCTTTCATATCAGATATCCAGTTAGCATCAATGTATCCTTCTAGGACAGTAGGATATCTAGTATAATGCAGTCCATGATTATGAGTGCTTCAGTACTTCAGTACTCTTACTATTCCTTTCTAGTGATCGATTCTTTGATACTCGTGTATCTACTTAATTTGTTGACTGTATTAACTATGTCTGGTCTTGTACAACTTGTTAAGTACATCAGACTTCCTATCATTTGAGAATATTCTAGTTGAGAGACGCTCTCACCCTTATTCTTGGATAGGTGTAGATTTGTATCTACTGGTGTTCTGGAAATTCCGGAATCATTTTTGTTGAATTTCTCAAGAATCATGTCAACATAGTGTGATTGACTTAGTATGAGTCCGTTAGATGTCCTTGTGATTTTCATTCCCAACATTACATCAGTTGGTCCCATATCTTTCATATCAAATCTTAATTTCAACATATCCTTGGTAGATTTAATCATTTTATCATCACTACCCATAATGAGCATATCATTAACGTAAAGGCACACAATGACATAGCCATTTTCTGTGTCCTTGACATAAACACATTTGTCACATTCGTTGATTTTAAATCCATTTGACATCATAGCATTGTCAAATTTCTCCTGCCATTGTTTTGATGCTTGCTTTAAACCATATAAAGACTTCACCAATTTACAGACTTTCTTTCCTTGTCCTGGAGCAGAAAAACCCTTAGGTTATTCCATGTAAATTTCTTCATCTAGATCTCCATTTAAGAAAGCCGTTTTCACATTCATTTGATGTACTTCAAGATTTCGCAAAGCTACGATTGCAAGTATCGTCCTAATGGAAGTTATTCTCGTCACAGGAGAATATGTATCAAAGTAGTCTAGGCTTTCTTGTTGATTATAACCTTTAATTACAAGTCTGGCCTTATACTTATCTATTGATCCATCTGCTTTCATTTTTCTCTTGAAAATCCATTTGGATCCTAGTGGTTTACATCTATGAGGAAGATCCACTAATTCCCAAGTATGATTTTGAAGGATGGAATCAATTTCGCTCTTAATAGCCTCTTTCCACAAGAGTCCTCTGAAAAGCTTACTGCTTCTTTGAAAGTTCGAGGTTCACCTTCTAGCAAATAGGTCATAAAATCTGAACCAAAAGACGTTTCCGTCCTTGCTTTGTTGCTACGTCTGGGTTCATCCTCTACTTCTTTTTCTTGTTCTTGGTTCTCACAACTATCAGCATATGTTTGTTTTGACGAACTTGCTTCATCATTGGACTTACATGGAAATACATGTTCAAAGAACGTTGTATTTCTAGATTCCATTATCATGTTTTTGTGTATATCTGGTATGTCAGATTTATAGACTAAGAATCAATGAGCACTACTGTTTTGTGCATATCCAATGAAAATGCAGTCAATAGTTTTCAGACCTATTTTCACCTTCTTAGGTATAGGTACAACCACTTTGGCAAGACACCCCTACATTTGTAAGAATTTATAGGAAGGTTTTCTTCCTTTCCATAGTTCATATGAGGTCTTATCTTCTTTCTTTCGGGATACCTTTTTTAAAAGGTAATTGCTAGACAATATAGCGTCACCCCACATGTTCTGAGGCAATCCAGAACTTATCAGCATTGCATTCATCATCTCTTTCAAGGTATGATTTTTACGTTCTGCAATACCGTTTTGCTGAGGGGAATATAGTGTAGTGGTTTGGTGTATGATTCCGTGTTGTGCACAGAATTCACCAAACGGTGCTACATACTCACCACCTCGGTCACTTCTCAGTACCTTGATTTTCTTGTTGAGTTGAATCTCAACTTCAGTTTTATAAAGACTAAACTTCTCTATAGCTTCATCCTTGTTTTTCAACAAATATACATAGCAGTATTTGGTGCTATGATCTATAAACGTGATGAAATATTTGTTGCCACCTCTTGTTTGAACAAATTTTAAGTCACATATGTCTGTGTGAATTAAATCAAGAGGTTTAGATTTCCTTTCAATAGTTTGAAATGATGACCTTGTTAGTTTTGCTTCAATGTAAACTTCACACTTATGTTTGGGATCAATATTAAATGTGGGAATATGATTCAAGTTAATTAGTTTACGCAAAGTATCATAATTAACGTGTTCTAGTCTACCATGCCATAAATTAGAAGACTCAAGCAAATAAAGTGAAGTATTATCTTTATTAATAGTTCGTTTAAAAACAAATACATTGAGCTAAAAAAGCCCTTCAGTTACAAATCCCCTTCCCACATAATTACCCTACTTAGTCAAAACTACTTTATTTGATTCAAACACCATCTTGAACCCATGCTAATTTAGCAACGAACCGGACACCAAGTTCTTGCAAATTTCAGGTACATATAGCACGTTGTTCAAGCTCAGGGTTATACCAGAGGTCATCTTGAGAACGACTTGACCACGTCCCTTGACGTCAGATGTGGCTGAGTTGTCTATATCCAACTTCTCCCCATTCACCTCTTCTTCAAATGAATTGAACATCTCCCTATTAAAGCATTTATGCAGAGTGACTCTAGTATCCAACCACCACTCCCTTGGATTTGACCCGACCAAGTTTGCTTCTGTCACAACTATAGAGAGATTGATCTCGGATACATCTTTTAAGATCCCAGCAACCACGTTTGCCTCATGATTCTTCTTCTTCTTTGGCAACCTGCACTCAGAAGATTTCTAACCTAGCTTGTCACAGTTGAAGCACTTCCCTTTGGATCATTTCGCAGGCTTGTTCTTCTTTGGTTTAGAACTTTGTCCATGCTCAATTACATTGATCTTTGCTTCAGGCACACTGACATCTTTCTTTTCATACTTCTTGTGATCTTCTTCAATACAAAGCTTGAGAATTAGATCCTCGATCTTCATCTCCTTTCGCTTGTGTTTGAGATAGTTCTTGAAATCCTTCCATGAAGGAGGAAGCTTCTCAATGATTACAGCCACTTGGAAGGTTTCACTTAGGACCGTCCCTTCGACATGTATCACATGCAGAATCACCTGTAGCTCTTGGACTTGACTCATAACTGTCTTGGAGTCCCTCATCTTGTAATCAAGAAACCGGCCCATAACAAACTTTTTGGAACCAACGTCCTCAGTTTTGTATTTTCGATCTAATGACTCCCACAGTTCTTTGGTTGTTTTCTTTGAAGAATAGACACTATATAGCGAATCTGATAGCCCATTCAGTATGTAATTGCGACATAAGAAATCCGAGTGGTTCCATGCATTAATAGCATTTCATACTTGAACATTTCGCTTTTCACCACCATTAGGTTTATGAGCATCTTCAGTCAAGAATCTGTTAAGATTCAGTGTGGTCAGATAAAACAGCATCTTTTGCTGCCACCACTTAAAATTCGGTCCACTGAACTTACCAGGTTTCTCCATTTGATTCATCGGTAATGGTACTGAATTCATGTAGGGATTTACCACCGGAACATTCCCTTGACTCACATATTGGCTCATCATCGGATCAGGCATGTTTCTCACAAAGGAACTGCTAACCGGAGTCATTGTAGCCAAGCTTGGCAACATAATAGGCACATCGCCCACAAGCAAAGGGCTCACAGCTGAAGCATCTACTCCCACAGTTGGATTTGCATTCGAAGCCTCTAGTGGAACACTCATGTTCACATTGGGTTTGTCTGCCATAGTATCTTAAACAAGAACAAAATTGTTTTAGAATGACAAAAATAATAGCTCTGATATCAAGTGATAGATATCGCACCTGAATCTAACTAGATTCCAGATTTCATAAAAGAAACTACAATGAATCAAAATAGATTCAAGATTTCAGAAAAGAAATCACAGTGAATCAAATGGATTCTAGATTTCATAAAAAAATAACAATCAGTGTCTAGACTTATAGACCCGATTATCCAAGCGAAATCAAAATTGATTTCCAAATCAGTGTCTAAAACTAGACCTGATTTTCTAATGGTAAACCAATAAATGGTTCGAAATCAGTGTCTGAAAACAGACCCAATTTCCACAGTGAAAAATCGATGTAAAACGTGAGGTTTGATTAAACACAGTGTGTTTTAAAATATTGTAACTCCTAATTTGAATTTGTTTTAAAGATTGTAACTCCTAATATTTGAATTTGAAATTAAAAGAATTGATGTTACAAATTTCGTTAACTATCAAATATGGCAACCTCCCTAAAGAAGCATTTCCCTCGCTACTAGGAACTATAACCGTGGTAGGATCCGGTCCCTAAAGGAACCCGGTCTTGGCAAGACCTAATCCTTGATGGAACTCGATTTTGATAGCATCAGATCGCCAAGAGAGCCTGGTCTAAACCAGTATCCGACCCCCATAATTACTACATCCACGCGACAGGATCCAATCCTGGTAGAGCACGGTTCCCCTACTAGGGAGTAACTGCTAATGAAAGAAGAAATGATGCCAAACAGCCTCTCGCCACATGCCAATCGCTGCAAATGCCCTAATTAAGCTCATAAGTCCTTAAAGAACTTTCTATAATTCCAAATGCTCCCCCAAAGCACCGGGTCAAAGCCAGTAAGCTCTAAGGCAACACCACTTGGAGAAATGAGAAACTGAAGCATCTGGCAATAGGTGGTTGAGAAATTAATGCAAAGGCAATAGACATGTAGAAGGAAAGATAAGAAGTCAATAGATAAGATCTCCACATAGCCATTCCTCAGCAATGGCTAGATCTCGCTCCAACCAAGCCCTAGCCAATGTCAACTAACCCATACACGAAGGAGGAAGTTGTGCTTTTCCAGCAAAATGGATGCAGAGAGTCCTTAGGTACAGAAGGGAAAGTTTTGAGAAAAACGCTTGACAGGTACAACGCGACAGGCGCTGACGCTGTCCCCTAGTGAGCGAAGTAGTGAAAGCGATAGGTCAAGCCAGCTAAGATTGTCTCTAGCCAATCAAAGTGATGTGAATCGTCACCAAAACGCCACGTTAACGCAACTAAGGCACCTAAAACACTATATGGCATATGTGGGGCAATCACAACCGTTTGGGGCATATGCCACCCACGAGCCCGGTCCATGGGAACGGTGGGGATTCCTTGGTGGTTCTCCCACCTAAAAGCCAAGACCTTCACCTTCCCGTTGAAGTGCCAAATCAGCAGTAGGGCACAGGTGGAGCAATCTCGACCCTTCGGGGAGTGTGTCGCCCGCATGCCTGACTCAAAGAGACAGTAAGGATCAAGCGAAGCCCTTCCCGCCTAAAGGGATAGCCCTCATCTATCAACACTAGGTTGCCTTATAAATACCCTAACTCAACATAAGCAAGGGGATGGCCTTTTCAAGAGAGATTTTTCTAGGAGAGAAAAAGAAAAAGAGACTTAACGCATGAATGAATGTTACTTGGCTACTAGTCTTTCATACACCCCCTTCATTTGGTCATGCTACATCACTACTACTCCCATATACACCCCCTCTATTTGGTCATGCTACTTGGCTACTAGTCTCCTATACACCCCTTCCATTTGGTCATGCTACTTAGCTACTAGTCTCCGATACACCCCCTCAATTAGTCACTTTGTAGATAATTTTTTTTTTTAAAAAGAGAATTGTAAGCTCTGCAGAGCCATGAACTATATAGCTTTACTTTTTCTATTAATAAGAACGTACAACATTTGTGTGCATTCCTTTACCCATTCAGGATCAGTCCCGACTCTCACGGTGTCAATCCCAACTAGTTAATCGCTTTCGTGAAGGCAAGTAGATTGGATCGTTGCTCTAGCACCCCACACTTAAGTAGTTTTTCCTGGTTCAATACCTCTACCGTGTAAAGGACAACGCCTCTATTGCAAAGCATCGCACCTACCCCTAACCTGATCTCAACCAACCACAGAGCACTTGTACTTCGTGGTCAACTGTTGTCTTAAAAGTCATACCATATTTTCCAAATAACAAATTTCAAAACTTTTATTCTAACATTCCCCCACAAAAGTTGTAAAACCTTATAAGATTTTTAAGGTTTAACGTATCTTGAAAACATTATAGTATGTTGTAGGTGCTTTTCGGGCTTAAACCTATACTATGTGTTGATAATGTCCACTTGAGTAACATGAGTGAACTATGTCTTAAACTCGGTCCCTTTGATCAAGTTTCAACTAGCTCACATATAATATCAACAAAGACTTGGTTTTTGCGGGTTAATGCTATTAATGGCCATGCAATGGTATCTTGATTTTCATAAGAGTTATTAGAGAATAGCCTAATTCTCACAATCGCGGCCTCACAAATACTTTTACTTAGGTGAGTTCTCCAAAGATACATGTGACATATACCTTGTAAGAGTATACTTGCCTTGAACTCATTTAGGGTCGTTGCCCTTCCTTATCATCACAAACTTGCACTATTGTCATAGGGATGAGTATGAGTATATCCCGTCTAGGATATCTCAATTTAAATAGTGCTAAATGAGTCATGCAATATGGATTGTTTCTACCCATTAAACCTCTTTCATAGGTTCTCCATTTACAAAGGTTGGGCTACCTCCCTTGATGACTCCCTTGCGGGCTTAAGCCCATCCCCTCGACAATTCTATGATAGCTTTCCTTGAAAGCCCTTTAGTTAGCTAATCAGCTATATTTAGCTGAGATTTAACATACTCCAAAGATACAATAGCATTACTCTATAGACTTTTTATAGACTTACACCTCACTAGAATATGTCTACTCATCTTCTTATTACTATATGATTGTTCTACCAAGTCTAGAACTGCCTTACAATCACAATGTATCGGAATAGTAGACACTTTTTTTCCAACTATAGGAATTTCCTTTAAAAGACTTTTAATCCACTCAGCTTCTCTACAAGTTGTATTTAGAGCTATAATTAAGTTCTAACTCCATAGCTTTTGGCTACTCTAGGTCTTTTACTCCTTCTAAGTTCAACTTCTGATTCATCTATAGGATTACTAGAAGTAGATTTTCCATTATTTGATGTTACATGATTATAATCTAAGGATTTTTGTACTCTATTATTAAAAGGAAAAATATCTTCAAAGTATGTAGCATCGTTAAACTCTTTGACGAAATTATTAGAAATTCCACTAACTTTGGAATTAATAATTAAAAATCTATAGTCTTTGGACCCGTTTTATTCTTTTTGGGATTAGGTATTCCAACATTTGATAAACACCCCCACATTTTGAGAATTTTAAGATTTTGAGTTATGCCATTCAAATTGCATGTGAGGTAGGTTGTATTGTAATAATACAATACAATGATTGGCTTACTTTTTACTATACACTGTATTGTATTAGCTAATACATTTTAATTGATCTAATACAATAGATATTGTATTAGCTAATACAAAGGGTGGAGGTTGTATTTGCTAATACAAAGGGGAGAGAAATAATAATAACAATAATGATAATAAAATTGAATAATTATAATAATGATGATTATAATAGTAATATTAATACAATTTTAAAATAACAATAAATATTAATAATACTACTATATAATATATAATAATTATACATTTAAAATAATTATTTTCATAAAAAAAATTATTGTAATAATAAACTTAAAATTAAAAGTAAATTAAATAAATATTATGTAAATTTAATTAAATAAAAAGTATTATTCTGATGGTATAAATCTAAAATTTGTAAAGTTAAATAAAATATTAAAACAATTGTCAAATATTATTGATATTCGTTACTAATTTAAATAATACAAATATTAATTATTATTCTTAAAAATGTAATACCTTATATATATATATATATTGAAAGTAATAAATATATATTAATATGTTTTTTATTCTAAAAATATATCAATTTTACTAGTTAATAAAATACTGTGGAACAAAAATCTCTTCCAAATATTGTATAACTTAATACAATTTAATACGAAATATCACCAAATACATAATTGTATAAAAATAATGCAATTCAAGCCAACCTAATCCAATGCAATCTAGTATAATACAATACAATGTGCCAAACGAACCCTTAGTATTTTACCGTTATCCTATTTAGCACAAAACAAGCAGTCAATATTTCTTCTCACCACAAGTTCTCAAATAAACCTGAACTTAACAACATTGAATTCATCATATCCATTCTAAGTTCTATTTTTTTTCCTCTTAGCAACACCATTGGATTGGGTGAATAAGGAGTTACCTCATGTATTATACCATTCTCCACACAAAAACTATTTAAAGTAATCAAATTATATTCTCCGATCCACCTCTATCAAACCTAAGTCACTTAATTTTCATCTAATTGATTTTCCATCTCATTTTTGTATAACTTGAATTTATCAAAAAACCTCATCCTTAGTCTTGATTAAAAATACATAACAAAACTTAGAACTATCATCAATAAAAGTCACACAATATTTATTTCCTACTCTAGTGGGTGATCTACTTGAATCACATACATCACTATAAATGAGCTCAAGTTTTTGAGTTTCCCTTTCTATATACTTGTGAGGCTTTTTAGTTTGTTTTGCTTGACACAAATTTCACACTTATGTTTAAAATCTATTTGAGTCTTAGGTACTAAATCAAGACCCATCATTTGTTTCATTTTCATAAGACTAATATGACCAAGTCTCTCATTTCATATATTAGTAGTTTCAACATTCAAAACCTTAGAACTTTCATTGAAAATAAACCATCACTAACATAACATTTTCCCACAAATACATTGTTCTTGGAAATTACAACTCTTTTGGACTCTAATACAATTTTATAGCCATGTTGAATCAAAGAAGATCCACTAATAAGATTTCTCTTCACATCTGGCGCGTGACACACATCTTTAAGAGTTAAAATCTTTCCTAAAGTAATCATCATCAAATCAACATCTCCAATCTCAAGTACTTATGTTGTGGTTTTAATTCCTAGCGTCACACTTCCTCCACTAGAGTTCTGATAATTTTTAACAAACAAGTATATTTGCACCTGAATCTAACCACCAATCACTACTTTCATAAGTAAAATTTACATTTAACGAACTAGGATTGTACTTAAAAATGGGTTCACTTGAAGTCTCATTATCCATTAACATATGAACTTGATCTCTTGATCCATTTTGAACTTGCTTATGCTTTCCTTTGTAATTTGGTAATTTGGTTGTCAATTAGAAAAAAAATCCATTAACAATACAACTTCAAGTGAACTAACCAAAGAGATCAAAAACATTCACCACTTTGGGACCAAGTAGTGTATAAGAAAAGCCATGTAATTACTTTGGGACCAAGTGGTATGCTAGAGAAGCCAAGTATGCTTTGGCTCCAAGTAAGATTCCTTTGGCTCCAAGTACTCTAAATCTATAAATATGATGGTTATGTCTAGAACACTTGGAGCAGAGAGACATCTAGAAAAATTAAAGAATGGGTGAATCTGAGGAATGAGATCTTGGGGAGATCTGGAGGGATATTCAGGGGATATCTAGAGGCGAAAGACCTAGGGGATATCTAGGGTGGGGCGTAAGGGGGACCCAAGGGGAGATCCAGGGAATATCTAGAGGGAGATCTAGGGAATATCCGGGAAGAGATCCAGGGGATATCCGGGGAAAAGATCCAAGGGATTCATGGGTCACCTAGGGGATATTCAGAAGACACTCATGGGGGACCTAATTAAGAGAGCTGTGAGTTTAGGGCTTGGTTTAGAGCTCGGTTGTGAGCTTGGGGCTTGATAAGGCTCGGTTGTAATTGGAGTTTGGGATTTGAGAGAGAATATTGAGTGTGTACTGTGTAGTTGTAACAATTTTCTACATAGTTCTCTCGTCGTCTTAACGGTCTTGGTTTTTCCTTGTTCTGTGTTTCCACTTAAAAAGCTTTTATTGTGTGATTAGATGCTTCTCTTCATCTTATTTTTTGTGTTTTGAGACATTATTTATTTGCAGTGTATATTAAGCATGCGTTTCCACGTCAAACTTTTCCCAACACAATTTGTCTTGTTAAAAATAAAATAAAAAAGGATAAAAGATAAAATAAATAGACAAGTCATTAATAAGTTGTAAATTAATCAAAAGCATTAGAGAAGGTTTTTTCATTTGGTAATCTATCAAGTATATTTTTATGGACAAGGATCATTACCTCACCTCACCTCACCTCATCCTCACCTCACTTAATCTTATGACACATAAGTATTGCAATGAATGAATGGTTAAGATGTGATTGACACTTTATTAATAACCAATCACATATGAGGAAAAGGTGAAGATGAGGTGAGGTGAGGTGAGGAGAGGAGAGGAGAGGAGAGGATCCTGGTCCTATTTTTATACCACCTACGAAGCAATTATCTTGACAGTGTTGATATGTAAATATTTATTGTGAAGCAAGCCATTTTTACTTTAAAGATGCTATAATAAACATGGTTTTAATTAAATGATTGATTCCTTAAATAGGAGACATCCATTTTTATATATTTATCGTTTTGATGCATGAGAATCTTCAAAAGGAAAGGAAAAAAAAAAAAAAAAAAAAAACTGCTTATGCAAGGATTTGCATTTTTTAATGTTAGGTTTACTCTAAATTTTACAGTGAGCATCTATAATTTTTATCTGTACGTACGTGTATTTATATCTTTTTAGTATTATTGATTTGTTTATTTATTTTGTAATTTTTGATTTTTTTTTTTTAAAAAAAATATTACAATAATTCAGGGCTTGGGAAGAAGAAGAGATTCAAACCCATAACCACTTGGTGTAGGTGTGAGGGGCATACCACTGGATCAACTTCATCTTGTCTATATATAATTTTAGTGTTTGATCTATATAAAAACTCAAAAAAAAAATAAAAATAATAATAACTATATTTTAACCAAACTTGATAAGAGATTAATTAAAATTTTCTATTTCTTAAAAAATAACTTTTTCTCCTAATCTTGGTTAGCGATGTAATAATGATATAAGCCTGTGGCAGTTTGTTATGCAAACCAAAGTGTCCATCGAGTTTTCTTTATCATTATTATTATTTTTCTCTATGGAAGTAGCAAGTCACACTCCACTAAGGAAAAGTGTAATATATTATTCTTATTGTTGTTGTGGGAGAAAATATATTAATTGCCAACATTTTTTTATAAAAAATAAAAAATTGATTAATTTTAACCAATTCTTAATTAATATATGTATAATTTATTTTACCAATGAGGTATTATTATGATGAAGGACTAACGATGAGAGATTTATAGCGTTTTATTTTATCAACCCTTTATAAACCCAAGACCGAGTTTAGGGAATGAATGGAACTTATGCCAACAAATCCAAGCATATCTAAGATTTTAGATCAAGTGGATTACCAACATTGGTGCATGAAAAGAACCAAAAGCGACAATGAAACTTTATCTTCATTTTAGAGATCTCACAATGAATTAAAGAACCAAAATAGATCTTATTATAAAGTCGCATAATTATAAATTAATCATTCATTAATCAATATGATTCCCACCAAAAACAATAATTAATTATTGTTATAGTCAATTATTCTTAATGCATTAATTTGTGAGTAGTGAGAAAGGACCAGACTATATCTTTGCTTATTTAATTAATTTTGGACCATACTATATATGCATTAATGAGATTCTTTCTTTATTTTATTTTTTTATTTATATAAAAAGACTAATCATGTATGCTCGTTATATATAAACTACCTAAAAAAGATGTACAATCTATTTTAATTTAATTTGCATCGAGTCTATAAAGTTGTGTAAATGTGTGGAAATTACGCTTTTTCTCCCCTACTTCTGTGTTTGAGACTAAGGTTGTGTTTGATTTTTTATCTAAAAACTGAATGGTTACTGAAACTGAATAGTGATAGAAAACTGAAAACTGAAAACTGAATACAGTTTACAAACATCTGAAAATAAATATTCTTACATCTATACCTTTTTAACTATTATCTGTTATATATTTATATTTTAATATATTAAAGACAAATACAATAATTCTTAAACATTTATTTAGTTTTAATAATATTTTAAATTTATATAAATTATTGCATCCAATGAAATTAAATACAAGCAAAATCATTCAAACTTTTTATAATTGCATTGCCATTAAATTCGTAAAAATAATAATGTAATTTATAAATATATATATTGGAGATTCGAATTTGAAGTTAACAGGGCACACCTTTATACACCAGTATATTGTATTCATGAAACAAATAATGTAATTTATAAACAAATATATTGGAGAATTGAATTTGAAGTTAACTGGGCACCCTTTATGTATATTGTATTCGTAAAACAAATAATGTAATTAATAAATAGATATATTGGAGATTTGAATTTGAAGTTAGTCGGAAATATTAATATGGTTAAGTTGTATTGTCAGCAAAAAAAAAATTACGGTTAGAGTAGTAAGAGTAGACAAAATATGAAATAAGTTAAATTTGTGATAATCATTTTGGAAGTAAGAAATTGATATAAAGACCATTGGTTTTTTGTTTTGTTTTCGGAGCTCTTTAAGTGATTTTGTCACTTAAAAAATCAAATTAAAATCAAATTAAATAATTTAATGGTACACATTAAGTGTCATTAAGTATGAAGTGGAAAAATCAAACAGACACTAAGGTCTCGTTTGATTTTTTGTCTGAAAACTGGACAGTGCTGAATGTTACTGAAAACTGAATAGTGACTGAAAACTGAAAACTGAAAACTGAAAAACATGTTTGTTTTTTTTTTCACTAAAAACTGAACATAAGTGATAAGTTGTTTGTTTTTTTAAGTTATAAATATCTGAAAATAAATACTTTTACCTCTATACTTTTATAACTATTATTTGTTATATATTTAAATTTTAATATATTAAGGACAACTCTAAAATGTAAATTAATTATAAAATAAATTTATTTAGTTATTAATAATTATTCAAATTTATATTATTTTGGATTGGTTGGTTTGTGAATAGATTGGTTTTTTTGGTGGGGGGGCGGGGGGTTGGGGGGGTGATTCTAAATTCAATATCATTTTCAATAAATAACAATATGAATATCATTTTAATTTTTTGAACAGTAAACATTTATTAAAAGGGCAACAACAACCCAAGAGCAGAGCACAAACAGCGACAAAAGCAAACAACCAAACCACGCCAGCAAGACCCAAAAAAAAAAAAAAAGGAAAAGGCAAGACCAGGAAATAGATTAAATTATAAATACAATTAGGGCTTTAACAGAAGATAAAATTGGAAATAGATTAAATTAGTGAGAATGGTTTTGGAAGTAAAATTTTGTATTAAATTCTCCTGAATTTGTGTTAAGTGAAAAGTGAAAATTTTTCACTTTTCAAAACTAGTTGTTTTAGGTGCTCATTAAGTGATTTTACTACTTTAAAAATCAAACAAAATAACTGAATGGAACACATTAAGTGTCATTCATTGTTAAGTGGAAAAATCAAACAGGGCCTAAGTGATTTTTTCAATTAAACACTTAATGGCACTTAATGTGTGTCATTAAGTTATTTCATTTAATTTTTTAATTGATAAAATCACTAAATGAGCTCCTAAAATCATTGATTTTTAAAAGTGAAATTTTTTCACATTTCACTTAAAGAAAAATCATGGGAATTTATTATTTCCAAATTTATACTTTCAAATCTTATTTATTTCCGGTTTTCTTTTCTCTCACAACCCTTAACAATATTAATATATTTTTTCTTCTCACGATTTAAAAAACTTTAGTTGCCATAAAATCCAATTCTTTCAAGACTCTAAAATCTGTTATGTTTGGTAGGTAGGACTAGATGGGATTGTGTAAGGTCTCTAATTATTGATTGGCTTATTTCGTAGACAAACCACATTTGGGGGTTTTGTTGTAAGGGTAGATTAGACCCTCAAGACCTCAAGTGAAGAAGCACTCTAAAGGTATATTTCTTAGTTTTTCTTGTATATGAAGAGAAGTAGTTGCACACACACACACACAACACTTGCATAATTCTTATTCTTGAATGTGTTGTGTTTTTATTTTGTATGTGCATTATTGATTATTTAATCTCTCTTTTTGCATGTGTTAAATTGATTGCACCTTGTGTTTTTAATGATACATCATGTTAGACTTAGGATGCATTTTTCCTCACCCTTTTTCTCTTGCATTTTCTTGTGAGGCTGAAGGAAGTGAGTTGTGCGCTGGTCGTCACGCGCAAGACCAGCGCAGATCGCCCAGTGGTCTGTCGCTGGTCATGCGCTGGACGTCCAGCGCAGCCCTCACCAGCGCAACTTGTCCAGTGAAGTGTCGCTGGTGTGGCACCCTTCCTCAGCGCCTGTGCATCTTTTTGTGTCTTGCGCTGGTCGACCAGTGCACAAGGCAATACCTGATGTATTTTTTCAAAATGACCTCACTTCACTTATGACCCATATATATATGACTCTATGATTTTAGGTTGTTTACAAGAGTTCCAAATATCATATTTTTCACTTAGAATATTTTTCGAAGTGAGTTGTGCGCTGGTCGTCACGCGCAAGACCAGCGCAGATCGCCCAGTGGTCTGTCGCTGGTCATGCGCTGGACGTCCAGCGCAGCCCTCACCAGCGCAACTTGTCCAGTGAAGTGTAGCTGGTGTGGCACCCTTCCTCAGCGCCTGTGCATCTTTTTGTGTCTTGCGCTGGTCGACCAGTGCACAAGGCAATACCTGATGTATTTTTTCAAAATGACCTCACTTCACTTATGACCCATATATATATATGACTCTATGATTTTAGGTTGTTTACAAGAGTTCCAAATATCATATTTTTCACTTAGAATATTTTTCAAGAGAAAAAATCCCAAGAACTCACCTTTAAACACTCAAAACATTTCCTTTGTTCATCAAAGTTCATCTACAATCATCCATGACCATATAGGATGCATCCATGCATGGTTTTGCATCATCACATCTTTATTGGTATGTTCTTCACTAATCTCATCTAATTTTATTGTTCTTCATATCAAGGCATCTCTTTTATTACTTATATGTTTTTAGATAATATGCTAAATATAAGATAGAGATTGTTTGTGATGACATGATTGAGTGTTGTATTGTGATAGCTATCTAGGTTTTTATAATCTACGTTTAGCTAAGCTATTTGACATGTCATTTAGCTATTGATATCTAGGATTGCATTTATTGTTATCTAATCATCCTAGATAAGCTTCTAAGGCTACTTAGCTTTATTTGCTCATTGAATATCATCATATATCATCATATCTCTTCATTGAGAAGTAAGTGTAAGGATTCCCGGTTTTTGATTGGCTTATTTCGTGAGCAAACCATATATTGGGGTTGTTTGTAAAGGGTAGCTTAAGTGAGAGGTGTTCATGCTTAATGACCCTTCTCAAGACCTCAAGGTGGACAAGCACTCAAAGGTATATCTTGTGCTTACTTTCTTATTGAAGAGATTTAGTTGCACACACTCACTTGTAATGTTTGCATATGTATGCTATACTTTAGTGTGCATTCTCTTCAAATGTCACTTTTCACACTAGCACTTTGCTTGTTAATTCTTGTTGTGTGTTTTAGTGCCTTGTAATTTGTTTCCCGAATATGTTCGGAAACGTCCGCACTTGCACGATTATGTGCTTGGGTTTGCGCGAAGATCGCCTTCGGAGAATGCCCTTGGCTTATTCTTTGGTTTCACCTTCAGTGGTGAAACGACGGTTTTATCGGCGGCCATGACCGCGAATGGAAACCGCCGTTTGATTCCAGAGATCTCTGGATTGGATCTGCGGTTACGATCGATTGCCAGGCCACCGAATCGAAACCGCCAAATTAGACCTGATGCATTTATTATTCTCGGGTTCTGATCGGTGGTTTAATCGACGGCCTGGCCGCCGAATGAAACCGTCGAATTAGATATTTTAGGTCGGTTTCTTTTTGGGTTTTGATCGGCGGTTTCGATTGACCGCCGAATCTGGTCGCCGAATGATCCCCTGCTTCTCGGGTTCAATTCGGCTGTTAAATTCTGCTACCACGACCGCAGAATGAAACCGCCGATCGGTGATTTCAAGGGCAAAATTGTCTTTTCACTTGCCCTGTTCTTGATGTCTATAAATATCACACTTTCTCATTTCTCTAACTCAGTTCTCTGACTCTAAAGAACCCTAAACTTGAAAGAGAGATTTTAGAGAGAAAATCAAATCAAGAACTCATTTTTATACACTCAAATTATACACATATGCATCAAAGATCATCTAAGCATCTTCTCACATAGATAGTTGCTTATTTGAGTGAGTATTGGTCATCACACTTCCCTTGGTATATTCTTCACTTTTATCCATTGATAGTTAGTGTTTTATTTATCAAGGCATCTCTTTTATTATTTGAATGATCTTAGATTAATATCTTTTATTCAAAATAGAGATTGTTTGTGATAATATGATTGAGTGTTGTATTGTGATAGCTATCTAGGCTTTTATAATATATTATTAGCTAAGCTATTTGACATGTCATTTAGCTATTGATATCTAGGATTGCATTTGTTGCCATATTATCATCCTAGATAAGCATATAGGGTTGCCTAGCTCTTATTGCATGTATTGAATATTTTTATATATTCACACATAGGTTGTATTATCTCTTCATTGAGAATTTAAGTCTTGTTGGCTAAGGTTGCTTAGGCCAAAAGCAATATGGACTAGAGCCACTTTTAAAGGCCTGCGGGGTAGAAGTGGGGGGTTATAGACCGAAGTGTTAGACGAGGTCTACATAGGTTGTAAACTCCATTTCAATTAGTGGATTTCGAGGTTCTAGTGTGGCGCACTAAACAGCCCGTGGTTTTTTCCCAGTGGTTGGGTTTTTCACGTATACATCAAGTGTCATTTATAATTCCGCACCATATTACACTTATTGTTTTTATATTGACTATTAGGGGCATTTTCGTAATATTGACCTTAAATGAAAATTGAGTGAAAATTAGTTAAAATCTATTCACCCCCCCCCCCCCCCCCCTCCCCTCTCCCTCTAGATTAATATTTGTATACACACCGTGTTAATTTGTGAACTTTCAGTAAGACTTGTGTAGCTTCCGAGATTAGGTGACCGAGATTAGGTTGCGTAAATCACAAGCAATTGAAGTCTTGTGTGATAGACCGGGATTAGGTCATACACTGAGATTAGGTGGTCACACAAGCAATTGGACTAGATTCACTTATACCGGGATTAGGTAGGTGTGAAGATTATTGATCAAGATTAGATAATTAAACCGGGATTAGGTTGTAATCATTTCACATTTAGTGGATTCGAGGTTCGAGTGTGGCGCACTTATTAGCCCGTGGTTTTTCCCGTGAGGGTTTCCACGTAATTATCAAGTGTTATTTAAATTCTGTACCATATTACACTAGTTATATGTATTGACTAGATTGAGGCATTTTTGTAATATTTACTTAACGTGAAAATCCCCAAAAAATAATATTAGAACACACCAACGCAATTTGTTTCAGATTGGATAAAATTCAATCATTAACTACGGTTTGTGGTAAACATATGATTGAGTTTCTAGTCCAATGGACACCATATAAAGGTACAATAGTTGGGTCCACACGGACTATTGCAAACTTGCAATAGTCTAGTGTTGATCTAACTATTGATTTTTTTTTTTTCATTTTATTAATAAATAAATTTCATATTTATTTAATGTATTTAAATTAAATTGTTTTTATTTTTACATTTAACTTTTATTAATATATAAATTTTAAAATTATCTAATATATTTAAATTTAACTGTTTTTTAAATTTATTTTTACTTTTTTATTAATAAATAAAATTTGAAATTATTTAGCATATTTAAATTTAATTTAAAATAATATAAATTATAATTTTATCTTTAAATATTTTTAATTTTATTAATTTAACAACCTATAAATTAAAGTATTTATTTCAAATTTTTTATTAATTTATTATTTAATAAAAAAGTTAAAATAATATTATATTTAGTCCAATCTTATATTTTATCAAACAAAACATTATATTACTTCAGTCCATATATTACTTCAGTCCAGTCCTATGTTTCACCAAACAAATCATAGTATTAATTTAGTACAATCCAGTTCATTCCAATCTCATCTAATCTCAATCTCATCTTAATCCAATCAAATCTCATAAAATAGTCCAATTCAATCCGGTGCATCAAACGCACCTTAAGGGTCTATTTGATTTTTCAACTAAACACTTAATAACACTTAGGAGTCGTTTGTTTTTTTGTCTGAAAACTGAATAGTCTTGAATTTTACTGAAGACTGAATAGTGACTGAAACCTGAATCTGAATGACATATATATATTTTTTTTCTCACGTCTAAATGTATTGTCAATATGTTTGTTTTTTAAAAATAAAATTGTCTAAAAATAAGTAATTTTACATCTATACACATGTTAATTAAAATAAGTAATTTAACATGCAACACTCTTTATAATATTTTGAATGTTCTTCCGCAAATAAAATTTAATTTAACAAAACAAAAATTCTTCCAGGAATATAATTTTACATGTTATTCTGCAAATAAAGTTCAATTTCAATTTATTGTAAAAAAATAATAATAAAAAAATTCAAGTTCAATTTTACATATTGTCCAAATATCCAGTATATAATTCTAGAAACCAACCAAAAATATTTCTTTTTAAAGGTTCCTAGAACTTTTTCTTTTTCTTTTTTTGAAATAGGTCCCTAAATTATATAGACAGGTACAACACACACACACATATAAACAATTATTCTAAGCAAAACAATGTTTCTAACTCCTCAAAATTTGCTAAAGGCCTAGTGCGAAATTGTTTAGCATTTGGATATTTCTGTTTTACAAAATAAAAAACTAATTAGCTAAATATGTAATCAACTAAAAATATATTTAATAAAAAGAAGTTAAAAGAGTATTTGCCTTAATGTAATCGTCCCATCTTTCTGCTGACCAATCAAATGTCTGGGCCATAGAATTGTAACCATATCCAGCTATTGTTATCAATTTTGTCCATATAAGGTATTGCTTTTTCATTAGTCCCATCCATTTTTAAGTTGTTTCTGAGTAAACTTTTTTCTAATTATTTTTCCCAATCCTTCTGCAATTCGCGTCCAAGCACTAGGTTTTAAAGTTCCTCCTGATCTAAAGCCATTATTTGCCTCTTTGAGGTAAATATCAATATAATACTTGCTTTGGATGGGATCAGACCAATTAGCCCTAGAACTTTCGTTTTGAGCCATCTATATAAAATTTTAAAGTATAAATTATCCACACAAAAAAATTACAATATCACAAATGAAAATTTCTACATTCACAATAATTCTAATAAAAAAAAAAATCATTAGAACAACATACAACACTTGTATTAAAAATGCACTAAACAAGTTTTCTATAAAAAGTATTATTTGGTCTAAAATCTATCTAATTTGGTGTGCTAACTTGTTTTTCTATTAAAAAGATATTACATCCCTAATCTTTTTTTCTTTTCTTTTTTGAATAGCAAGGATTTATAGAAGGACTGCATGATAGCGGTAGAAAGGGAAACACAGCAAGGTCAAACAAACACAAGAACAACAACGTACCCAACAGGGCAACCAGAGCCAAAACAGGCCACTGCAACAAGGGAGCAAAAACAGAGCAAATGAGAGACTAAAAACAAAAAACAAAAAAAAAAACCCCATGAAACAGACGGCTATAAGAGAAACCAAAAAAACACCAAGAATTAACAATAGATATATAAATCATTGTGAAAAAAAATAATATTGATATATATATATATATATATCAAGATATGCAGGAAAAACAATTGGATTACTGAAGAAAACAATATATCATAACATTATAATCATAATATCATAATAAAAAAAACGATAACAAACACCATAATATGATAGACAAGTTTATTCACCACTACATGTAGATAAAAAAAAATATAAAAATAAAGAGTTCTTACCAGGATTTGGTAGGAGAGAAATTCAATTGTTTAATCCCAAGAAGATTTCAATATGATAACTGATAAGAGTTTTTTTTTTTTTTTTTTCTTTCTTTCTTTCTAAAAGCCTTTTAAAATAAGAAATAAAAGAAAGAATTCTACACCATATCAAATTAGGATAAATTTAGAAATATATATATTTTTGGAGGATTTGGAAGAAAATATTTTAATTATAATTCAATGATTTGGAATTAAGTTAAAAGTCAGGATTTCTTACCTTTTTTTTAAAGTTGTTTTCTTGATATTTTTAAGTTGTTTGACCACTTAAAAAAACAAACAAAACAACTTAATGAGTTCAATTCAGACCCATTAAGTCTTAAGTGGAAAAAACAAATAACCCCTTAATATGTGTCATTAAGTTATCTCAAATTTTCATTATAAATAAATGGGTTTGATAGGTTTGTACCAATACAATTGTAGTGGGATAAGACTAATGAGTTCATATTTGGGCCAGGCCTCGTTCAGAAACAATGAATCATGTCAATTAAATTTATGGGCTGTGAGTATGTGATATCTTGACCAGCTTAAGGCTATATTTGAGATTGCTTTGCTTAAGAAATAATCCATTCATACTTTTAACTTAAAAAATAATCAATTTCAAAAAAATGTTGATAAGCGTTTGTAAATTGGTTTTGTAAATAATCAATTTAAGAAAAAAGCAGTACAAATGTGTTTGTTTTTTTATCTAAAATCTTATAAGATCTTAATTTGTTAGACATATGGATAAGTCTTATAAATTAAGATACTATGATATGTTTATTTATTTTTTTCATTTTAGATGATTTATTACAAATATAAAATTGATAGGGTTGTGCACTTGTGCTAGGGTTTCATTAAAATTTGGAATTTTTGGAAAATTGATTTTTGGGATTTTATTATGTACGGATAAAATTATAAGAGAGCTTCTCCTTGCAATCCACAAATTATTTATTCACACTCCAATTTAATTTTTTTTATTAATGACAATTTTAACCTAAATTAAAATTACTAAAAAGGACAAAAAAAAAAATTAAAGACATTCCAAACTAATTAAATTATTAAAAATATATATTCTCTCTCCTAAATCATTATATTTAATATTACGTATTAAGCTCTTTCTCTTATATCTGTTGTTACCATATTAAACACTCTCTCCTACTTTATCTCTCTCCATTTTTTCAAAAAAAAAAAAAATCATATTTTCATACTTTTTGATTAATAGTTAAAGAAAAAAAAAACTTATGAATATTTTAGTTTTTTACTAACAGTAATATATATATAAATTTATTCTTTTTTTTTTTTTTAAATATATACATACATATGGTTCCTAAAAATCAAGTTTATTAGTAAGTTTTTTTTTTTTTTTTCTTAACTGTTAGTTTTGTTTGAGAAAGAATGGAGATAGGAAATTAGAGATATGTATTGGAGGGGAGAGAGTTTAATATGGTAATTAAAAATTTAAGAGAGAGTATTTAATATGTAATAATTAATACAATGATTTAAGAGAAATAATTTCCTTTTTTAATAATTTAATTCAAAAAAGATAAAATGGATAATTTTGTAACAAAATGAAGTGTCTTTAAAATTTTTTAAAATTTAAATTTTGAAGATGGAGTGTTTTTAGAAAAGAAGTGTAAAAAGAAACAATTGGATTGTCAAAAGAAGCTCTCAAATTATAAATGTATGAATTGTCATAAAATATTTGTGGAAATTTATTTAAAAACTCTACTAGAATTATAAATGTATGAATTGTTATAAAATATTTGTAGAAATTTATTTAAAACTCTACTGTATCACTTTTTAAATAAGATAAAAATAAAAATAAAAATTTACTTTTTTCTAAAAGATTTATCTTAATTTAAGATATAAGAGGTAATAAGTTTTACAATGAAAAAATACAAACAGCCCTGGAAATGATAGTTAAAATGTAATATATTATTCAAGTATTTTTATTTTTATTTTTATTTTTCATTTTTCCAGCTTTTTTAATTAATTATTTAAAAAAATCTGCCGAGTCAACTCAGTTTTCCCTATTGAGTCAATTCTATCATCTCCAATACAAACCCTACCGAGTCAACCCACTCACTCACTCACTCACTCACTCAAGCCCCATTAATGAAAACTCATTAGCTAACTGCAACTCTTGACGAGATCCAACGGTGACGTATGGGGAGGAGGCCGGATCTCCTCCGGCGGTGGAGGAGGCGACGAAAAGCCTCCTCTCATTCTCACGATCGAAGTCGAGAGATTCGTCGCTATTTCGTGGCAATGGATGAGGCTTCTCCCTCCTCCATTTGCAGAGGATAACCGACTTCTCTGGCACCAGAGGGGCCGGTTTTACTCTGGCGATGGATGGGGCTCCTCCTCTTCCATTCGTTGAAGGTAAGCAGATCTAGACCATCCGTTGAAGGTAAGCAGATCTAGGCCTTCACTTCACATGATGTTCACCACTTCACAGAGGTAATTGACGAAGGAGGAGACTTCCTCCGGCGATGTCGAAGTCGAAAGAGAAGGCCGGTTATCCTCCTACCACTATCACCGGCGACGATGGTGGCCACAACCCACATTTTTTAAAATAGGGGGATTATCATTTGGGTCCCTAACTTTTACTGAATTATCAATTTTTTAAACAAGTTTTCTTTTTTATCAAAACTTTCCCTGAGTTTTGAAAAGTATATCAAATAGATCCTTCTGACTTTTTTTTTAACAGTCAAACATCACAGAATATATAATTTGACCATTTTACCCTTAATTTTAATTCAAGAGTTTAAAAATACAATTTTACCCTCTAACATTTTAAAATTTTACAATTAAAAAAATAATTAAAAAGGAAAAAACGTTTTTTAAAAATAATTTATTAATATAACAAAATTAAATTAAATTAAAGATATAATTATTTTCAGATATTACCATTATCATCACCAAACCTTTACCATAAAATTCCAGCCACCAACACCCAATCCATCAAACAAATCTTCAAAATTAAATTAAATTAAAAATATAATTATTCTCAGATATTACCATTATCATCAGTTCATCACCAAACCTTTACCATAAAATTCCAGCCACCAACAACCAATCCAGATTCACAATCTTATCTCTCTCTACACCACCATCGTCAACTTCAAACCACTACCCCCACCATCGTCAACTCCAAACCACCACCATTGCCATCGTCAACTCCAAACACCATCGCAAACCCCTCAATCGAACCATATAACCACCACCAAATCCATAGCAGCAAATTAAATATATATATATATATATATCCAAGAACACCACCATCAAACCCAGAACAACAAATTAAAAATAAAAAGAAATAAAAAAATTAGAACTGAGTGCTCAATCAAAATCCATTTTCTTCTTGAATCCTCACCGGGGCCAAACAAATCTTCAAAACCCAAGGGGATTTGACTGGAATTCAGCAAAATTGACATGGGATATCTGAATCTCATCCCGATAGTGCGGGTTAGGGTGGTGGATTTGGGCAGCGGTAGGGGACCGATTAGGGTAGTGGCGGCAAGGGGTTTGGGTGGCTAGGGTTTGATGATGATGATGAGATAGAGATAAGATGATGGAGATTTTTTGTTACAAGATAGAGGTGTCTATGCAAGAATCTGATGATAAGAGGTGTCTGTTGTTGATGATCGAGGTACTTACTTGCCTCTTCAGTGGATGGAGGAAGGAGAGATAGTTAGTTCAGGTCACCAGTCGGAGATGTAGCTAAGAGGTTCAGCCTTTCTCGCTCTCTTTTCTGTCTCACCTGACTAACCTTCCTCTATCGCCTTGAAGCTCTGGCTTCGTTAATTTGTTGTTCTATTTTTTAATTTAATTATTGATTAGCAAATATATATATATTCAATTAGTTTTAATTAGTTTGATTTTTATTTTATTTCTATTTTTATGACACATGGCATGTTCTTGGTTCAAAGACAAAAATACCCCTACAAATGTTAAGTTTGACTGACAGTTGACTAACGGATAGACCGATTTGATATACTTTTCAAAACTCAGGGAAAGTTTTGATAAAAAAGAAAACTTGTTTAAAAAATTGATAATTCAGAAAAAGTTAGGGACCCAAATGATAATCCCCCTTTAAAATATTATATTTATATCTTTTAATTTAAAAATAATTTAGACAGTTTGTCAAAATAATAATAATAATTTTGATAGATGTTATAAAAATAATAAATTTTGATATATTTGCCCCTAGGGATGTAATTCAGTGGGTAGATAGACGAGATTAAGGTTTGGACAAATAACTCCTAAGTCAGCGGCTCGAATCCTATCAATGACTAAAAGCTTCACAAAAATACTCAGTCTAGATAGATGGATAGATAGATACCGTTAAAAATAAATAAATAAATAAACATTGTTGTCTATTAATATAAATAATGAGGATAATAAGGAAATTTTACGAGTATTGAAATAGCTTCTCCAATCATCAGTCTTGAAAAGCAAACCCCTCCTAATTTCTCAAAAGCTGATAATTGAAAGAGCAAATTATAAAATAAGTTGTTTTTTTTTTTACCAAGCACTCATTTAAGTTCCTCAATAAAGGTTGTCTCATGACCTCAAGATGATAATCACTTCAAAGGTAAATCACGTGTGCTTAATTCCATTGAAGAGATTAGTTGCACACGCACACAACTCATGCATTTCCATACTTCTTGTATTTTGTGTGTTTCATGTTGTGCTCATTCATGTTCTTAACTCTCTTCATGCATATTATATATGCCTGCATTTTGATTGATAATTGTCATATTATATTAGGCATTAGGATGAATTCTCTTCACATTTCACACCTGCACATCTTTGTTTGGTTTGTGTTGTGTTGTTAGTATGTCTAGTAATTTGTTTCCTAAAGTTTGTTCGGAAACGTCCGCGCATGCACGTTGGTGTGCTTGGTTTAGCAGAAGGATCGCCGTCGGAGAAGGCTCTTTTCTTCTCCTTTGGTTTCACCACATTTGGTGAAACGGCGGTTATGATCGGTAGCCCCGACCGCCGAATGAAACTGCTATCTAATTCCAGAAGGTTTTGGAATGGATCGGTGGTTCTATTCGGATCATAATCGATGAACTGGTCACCGAATAGAACCACCGTTTTGACCTAATGCTCTCGGGTTCAAAACCACGGTTGTGATCGACGGGCATGAAATCGCTGAATGAAACCACCGATTATACCCAATACTCATGCTCTCAGGTTCAATTTTGCAGTTGTGATCGACGATTGGAGATCGCCAAATTAAACAGCCAATCGGTGCATTTCAGAGGCATACTTGTCTTTTCACCAAGCCTTTTCTTGCTCTCTATAAATATACCATTATATCATTCTCTTGAACTCAGCTCTTGAATATTAAGAACCCTAAAGAGACATTGAGAGATACTTGAGAGAAAAGGCACAAAGACTACTCCTTTAATTCTCTAAATTCATTTCCTTGTGCATCAACCATCATCTAAACATCATCTAGGTTCATCTAGGATGTATCTATGCATGGATCTTCTTCAACACATATAACTTGGTAAGTTGAACACCATCTATTCATTTTTGTGTTCTTACTTAGCAAGAAATCTCATTTATAACTTGTATGCATTTAGATTATATTATATTTACAAGATTGAGATTTTTGTGTTGATTGATTGAGTTGTTGTTTTGTGATAGCTAAGCTTCCAAGTTTATATAATATCTAGCTAAGTTATCTCATTGATTGATTGAGATTGGTTGACATGCTTATGCATGATTAGATTAGCATTTATTGTGTGACTAAATGCTTTGATTCTACCACATGATTTTATGTTAAGTATAAGTTGAATACTTTGTGAAACATATTGTTGATTGATTGTGGTTGTTTGTGATAACTAGCGTATTAAGTGATTTCATGCCATCTAGCTAGGTCTTTATGTGTATTCAGTTAGACATTGATAATTAGAGTTTATTAATTTGTCTTTAAATCTCTAATTAAGCATCTAATGTAACCTAACATTATTTGCATCTTGAATATCATCATATTCACATACGTTGTTGATCTCTTCTTTGAGAAGATAAGTCTTGTGGCTAAGTTGCTTAAAGCACAAGCGAGTGGATCTAGAATCGTTATTAAAGGCCCGCGGGGTAGTAATGGTGGGTTAGTGACTGAGAACGGTTTAGGGCAACCTAAGTTGTAAACATCATTATAAATAGTGGATTTGAGGACCGTGTGTGGCTCGCATAATAGCTCGTGATTTTTCCTTATTAAATGTTTCCACGTAAAAAAATCAATTATTCTTTAATTTCCGCACTTTATACTTGATTTTATTGTTTATTGAATTAAATTTATTTTTGAATATTGACTAATCTGAAAAAGTTGGTAATAATCAGATTAACAACCCATTCACCTCCCTCTAGGTTGTTTTAGATGCACGCGTAATATTTGTTTTAACTCATTTGCTCAAAACTTGAGAAATAAGTGATTATTTCTCAAACAAAAGCAACCCCAAACATAACCTAAATAAACCTGAATCACCACCCAATATATCTTATTTGTCTCTTCTTTACAAATCCAACTTGTAATAAGTTGTTGAGTAGAATATTTGGACCCTTTAAAAATTGTATCTTCCCTATAAACCATAGAAAACTACTAAACCTTAGAAAACCACTAAAACACTAGGAAACCCCTAAAACCCTAGAAAACAACTAAAACACTAGAAAACCCTCTAAACCCTAGACAACTACTAAACCATAGAAAACACTAAAAAAAAATGTTTAGGGTTTAAGGTTTGAGGTTCAGGGTGAAATTTTATTTTATTTTTAAAAAAATATATATAAAATCAGAAACTCTAAAACCATACAAAAATATATAAACTGTTGAAAAACATTATAAAAAAATTTAAAAATAAAAAATAAAAAACTAGAAATATACCAAAACCCCGAAAAACACATAAACACTATAAAACCCCAAAAACTCTAGAAAAGCTCTAAACCCTAGAAAAACACTAAAACACTAAGAAACACCCTTAATCCTAAAAAACTAATAAACCCTAAAAAATCACTAAAACATTAGGAAACCCCCTAAATCCTAGAAAACCACTAAACCCAAGAAAAAAACTAAAGCACTAGGAAACCCCATAAACCCTAAAAAACCACTAAAACACCAGGAAACCCCCTAAACCTTAGAAAACCACTAAAACACTAGGAAACCCCTAAACGCTAAAAAACCACTAAACCCTACAAAAACACTAAGCCCTAGAAAGACACTAAAACACTAGGGAATCAGTTATACTCCAAATACAGCTGAAGCTGAAGCTAGACTCAATCAAATCAGTTATACTCCAACTAATAAGCTCTTGGATCGACCTGCTGTTTACGGGCTTAACCCATAATAATTGCTAGATCAATGGTGGGCTTGAAGATTGAGCCCAAAGCCTATTTTTGGCTACCATAGTTTGTCCCCAACTTTATAAGGAAGAAGCCTCTAAGTTAGAGAGTGTAAATTGTAAGGACCTTTATTTTGTGGTTGGCTTATTTCATAACAAATCACATTGGGGATGATTGTGTAATGGGTAGCTTAGATCTTCTTGATGATTATCAAGGCAAGCTTCCAAGCACCTCTATGACTTCAAGATCAAGAGCTTCAAAAGGTATAACACTTGACTTTGATTATTGAAGAGATTAGGTGCACACACTCACTTACATGCATTTGTTCCTTATTGCTTATGTGTGCATTCTTTTCACAACCACACTTGCATTTCATTCTTAGACTTAAGTGTGGTTTTGTGTGATGCACTTCGTTTCCCGATGCTTGATCGAAATCGTTCGCGCTACACGATGGTGTGCTTGTTTTTAGCGCGATAAGTGACCACCAAAGATGGTCCCAGTGTATGGGTCTATGTACGCAGGTCCCTACCCGCGCACGACCTGTGAAGTGCACTCGAGTTGTTTTCCAACTCTTGGTGTGCGGGTCCTTACCCACAAAGTGACCAGAGCAATGATTTCTGGTGATTTCCATCTCCTTATAAGTCGCACAACGGAAAAAAGATAGATAGGTTTTTAAGTAATTATCTTGGACCTTTTTGTAAACACGAATACGAGGAGGGATTTGTTTTCACACCTTTGAAGATCTCTCCTTTGTTTCTTTTCAATCCTTTACCACTAAGCCTTTTGAGCTATGACCCGCGATCTAGCAATTGTGTGTGGGCACGTCACGGATTCCAGGAGTACTTGAATGGAGGCTTCAGAGTGGAAAAGACAATACCTTGTCTCCTTTGTTGAGTTCGACCAAGCTTAAGCAAAAGAAAAATACTTTCTTTTCTTTATCTTTTTCTCCTTGCCACACCTCTCTCTCTCTTTGTATCAGGGGTTAGAATAGTTTGTTTCCTGATAAGTATATCTTATATACCAGGATCCTAGGGTTTAGTTAACCAAGTCAAAATAAGATTATAAATCCTTTTTAACTCGGTCACCACCAGGACTTGAACCTTTGACCTCTTTAAAGTAAATAAAATAATCACTATTATTTTATTCTTTTGCTTTCGTCAAGGTTCGAACCTGTAATCTCCAAATAACAATTAATAATTCTTAATTATAAATATGTTAATTAAATAATCATATTATTTAATTATATTTAATTAATCAATTAAATAATTTATTAATTAAATAATCACATCATTTAATTAATTCCCAGAATATATCCAAGTTAATTTCGTAACATAATTAATTGGACCATCCAATTCACCGTGAATCTTGTTACTAATAACCGTAAAGGGCTAGCAAGGGGACCTAATGAACTCATAGTTTTGAGCTCCACTAATACTTTAGAAAAATTAATTAAATTCTTTAATTAATATTTCACGATTATTAACCTTGGAGTTTTTCCACTAAAAACCCGAGGTTGCACTCTCATAACTTTAGATGTTTTACACAATCAAAATATCAACATCAATATAGCTATTTCATATGGTATGATCTTCCACAAGTAATTCATAATTAGAGCTAGGTCATAAAGTTTGTTATGCCTCTCTAATTATATCTTTTTCTTTAAGTACCATTGATTCTCTAATGAACAATTATATCCTTTCTTCCTTTAGGGAAAAAGGAGAGTGTTTTTAATCGTTCAAGTACTGAATCAACTCTTAAGGGAACTACTTCTTTACTTCTCGCAATAAGGAATGGATTTCTTTATTGTGTGCATACCTTCCTAGCCACAAGCCAACCCGTGATTCCAAGATACGGAGTTATTGATCGGGAATGCTACTCCGATCTCACTCATGATATGTCAAGAAACACGATATAACTTGAAAGAGTCAATAAGACACTCAAGATTTAGATCACCCATTTACAGCCATCATTTGTCGATATATATTAATCTTTTCAACTAACGGATCTTAATGATAGATTTATATATATCCCGGCCCAGTCCTATATGATCACATCATATAAGGTATCTCCATTCTCATATCATCATGTGAGTAGTCTAGGATAAAACCACCGTACATTACAGAATGGACCATAGCTGTAGATTATCCACAAATAAAGTACCCAACTTTATTTTTTTTCTACGGACACTTTAGATTGCACGTCCCAAACTGAATTCCTTTGTATATGACATTCATATACTCAGTTTGAGATTATCTTGGATGTTTAGCACATATGATATAAGAGTATGAGTCATATTTATTGAATGAAATAACTACTTCTTTTATTAATGGATTTATATAATTTACAAATTATAAGCTTTAGGGCATAAATCACAACACTCCCGGTGTACAGGTGTAGTGTGGGTGGTGTGCGGGTCCTTACCCGTACAGTCACTAGAAAAGTGACTTAGTAACCACCCAGTGTGTGAGTAGTGCGCAGGTCCCTACCCACGCACTGGACCCGTACAGTGTCCCGTTTCAACCCATTTTTCTAAAACGGCGTAGTTTCATTTAGGGCTTCTATTTAACCTTCTCTTTCTTATCTTCTTCACTAAGAACACGAAATTAAAACCCTAAAGAGAGAGATTGAGTGGCTCTAGAGAGAGAAAGCTTTAAGCTTCATATATTGACTCTCCAAACCCAAAACTTATCTTCTTCATGCATCATTAAACATCTTTAAAGCATTGGTCTTCTTGGTTTCATGACTAGGTAAGTCAGAACTTCATTGAATATCATTTATTGTTCTTTTTACTCTAGATTAGGTATTTATTGCTTGATTAAATACCTTGACTCCTTTTATTGCATATATTTATGAATCTTAATTGCATGATTGGGTTTGTTTGTGGTAGCTTCCATTATTAGGTAATATATACCTAAATAGCTAATCCGTAAATGTTCATGTATGTTTAATTGATGATTTGGTTGGCTTTGTGAATCTAGTCAAGCTTATGAATGTTTATGTGAATGTAATTGACAATTAGGTTGCTAGAATCTTTCTACAACTAATTGAGACCTCATGTATGTGCATGTAGGTTTGTTTGATAATTAGGTTGTTAGTTTTTTATCTTAACATCTAATTAACAACCTAATTAAGCATATAGTGTTTAGTCTAGCACTTATTGCATTTGTGCATCATTGTCATATTCACTTAGACTTTTAATTCTCTTCATGAGTCAAAGTCTTGTGGTTTCTATGTGAAGTTGCACAATCAAGTAAAGTCTTGCAACCAAAGGGTTGGTTGGCAAGCATTGCCAAGTACCGCTATAAAAGGCCTACGGATAGATTAGGGGGTGCTCGCACCAAAAGTAGTGGATCGGGGGATATCACTAGGATTGAACCAAGAGTGGCAAGTGGTAGTATTCATAGCCTGAGGTTATTGTGAGTGAGAGTCTGTGTATCACTTGAGGTTGTAATCGTCTTTTCATATAGTGGATTGTTATTGCTAGCATAGCAAGTCCTGTGGTTTTTCCTTGTTGAAGATTTCCATGTAAAAATCAAGTGTTCTTTATATTTCCGCATTTTGCTTGATTTTTATAGTTTGTTGATTTGGGTTTTTTATTGTTAATATTGACTAATCGAAAAAGTTGGTAATAATCAATTAACAACCCATTCACCCCCCTCTAGGTTGTATTAGAAACATGCGTATATATTTTCATAAATTTCATCGAGTCAAGCGTGGGTTTGACAAGGAGTTGAATACGCAAACACCTGAATGAGTGAAACTCGTCTTAGCTTTCGTGATGACAAGGTGTCGAATGCTTCGTATGCTCTGAGAATGGAAAGGTCAACTGATGGAACTGAATCGGTTCAATTCCCTAGGGCTGACACAACGTCTCATTTTAGGTGCACTTTCGAAATAAGTTGAATTTCAAACTAACTTAGATAGTAACCTTGGTTAACTGATAACCGTAACAGTTATGACACCAGGCAACCTTGGTTAAAGTAAAATTTTATTAAGCTAACTCTTCCATTTTTCATTGTCATTTCTTCATTTGTTTCCACTTTGAAAACTTTTAAGCTTTTTTCTCCGTAAATCCTCCCTTTCACCAGACCGTCTTTTTAGTGAAACAAACTCGAATTTTTTGCAAGGTAAGCGAAGGTTCTTTCATTCTCGTTCATTTTTATCCGCATGAGACTTATTTTCATTTATTTATAGGGAATAAGTAGAGTAATTTAGGGATTTTTCTAGAAATCAACTTATGTTCTTCGTTGTTCTTCACTTGGACCTCTAGATTAGATCCATCTAAGTGATGCTTTGTGAGATTAAATAGTTTGGAGGATGTCATATCGTTGTAGGACTCTAGATTGGTAGTCGATTGACTTAGGTTTGTTGAGGTTCCATTGGATTGATCTACACTAGTAGAAACCCATAGGTTTTGATTTTGGGCTTCTAGTTCTTTGCTTGATTTTTGCATTTCTGCATTTGTTAGTTTTTGGAAGCATCATGTCGAGTGAGAGTACAACTTCAGACCCAGTTTTCACATAGACTCCTAGCATTTTGAGAGATGATGTCAAAGAGGGTGTTGAGTCCGACACTAGAGATGTCAAACAATAGGTCTCCATAGTTGACCCATTAGATGTAGACCCAAATAGGTTAGACTTAATGGAGATTGGGGCCGTACAAGCTGTCACGTACCCCGTCGAGTTTCTAGAGCATGTAGACGTCGAAGAGTCGTCTTACTCGGGTAGGCCGTTAGGTATTCTAGCTAGTGAGAACCTGAGGAACGTGTTCACATATGACGACATGGACCGTCTGAGGGTAACATATGGTATCCCTAACTCTGTCGAGCTACGTGCTGTGAAGGAGCATGAGCGAGCAGACTGGGCTATTCCAGGGTGGACATGCTTTTACGAGTATGTTGTATGACAAGGGTTTCAATTCCTCATTCCTTTCTTAGATCGTTGGTTGCTAATGTTCTACGATATTTCACCCAGCCAATTAATGCCTAACAATTTTAGAATTCTCTTGAGTCTAACCGTCCTTTGTGAGGAGAGGGAATTAAAATTTGGGTTAGGCTCGCTTCTACACAATTATTTCTTAAAGCATCATACTCATGAGAATGGTCGATTCATGCTGTGTTTGAGGCCAAACATTGAAGATCCAAAGGGAGGCCATTAATAAGAGGTGAGCGACTGTGTTAGCTAAAAAAAAGTTGGCGGCTGAGGCATTGAAAGAAAAGATAATTGTAATAGTAAACGAGCCTGCCTTCGACTCTCTTTCGGAGTCGAGTCCTTCGAGGACGATGAAAAAGAGGAAAACTATCGAAGTAGATCCTAAAGGAAAAGCTATCGAGATCGCACTAAAGAGACCCAACTCGACTTTAGTGTTATTCCTAGTGAAGGCAGTGAGGGTTTAGGGTTTGGGTTTTCAACGAGCTGAGTAATTTTTTGAAGAAGTCGGATAAGCTTCTTTTCCAAGCTAATGAATGATACCTTAAAGGGATGAAAATGGATGAAGTAGTCAATGCGGGTCTGCTTTCCACTTTCTAGGTGAACTTTACCCTTTTAAAAAAAAGGATTGTACGTGTCGAATGTTTACATGATTTCTTTTTTGTTTTGAAGACTATAGGCACAATTGCATCTGAAGAAAAGATTCATGTCCAGTCAAGAGAGATGTGCGAAGCTCCAAAAGACCAACAGATCTCTCAGAAAGGATTGCAATAGGCTCGACAAGGCCAACATAGAAATAAAGGAGAAGGCCTTGACCTCGGAGGAGGAGCTGAAGTAGCTAAAATAGGTCATTTTCGAGAGATCAAAAATGCAAAGAGTTAGAGAAGATCAAGAAAGCCTTTGCTAAGAAAGACTGATAATGCGTTAGTTTGAAGGATCTGCTCATAACCATTGCGGTTGAAGCCATGTACTCTACTAAAGTAAAGCTCTTTAAGCAGTACTTGGCTAGTTAACATATGGTGTGGAATCCTCAGGAGGAGATCGACGAGTGGGAAGAGGTCGAGTGTCTTAAATTTGTAGATTCTTCGGATGCAAATGCTGCAAACGTTGAGGGCGATAGAGGGACTGAAAAGGGAGCTCGAGAAGTTGGAGGTCTTGAAGTTATAGCTGAAAAAGACGCTAATATAGATGGTTCGACTTAGCCTTAGCTCGTCTACCTTGTACCTGCTTTCATTATCATTATTTTTCGAATTGTATATATTTTTTGTCGAACGGAAGTACTACTTAAAACTTTCCATGTTAATATAATTTGTAATCAGATATTTTTTTTATGATGGATGATTGGAGGTCGACTCGACCATTTATTTTGTTGTTTATATTTTCAATTGCGTAAATTTGATCCCTGCATTATATTATGAAAATATGTCTTAGAGGTTAATAAGGGTCTTTTAACAGGGTAGAGGTTGACAAGGTTTGCTACTTTGTAACCGATTTTGAACAAAGTAGGGGTCGACGAGACGTTCTACTTCTAAATAATTTAAATTTGGAGGTCAATGAAGACCTTTTGAACAAAGTAAGGGAGGTCGACAAGACCTTCTACTTGCAAATAATTTTGATTGAGAGGTCAATGGAGACCTTTTGAACAAAGTAAGGGTCGACATGACCTTCTATTTCTAAATAATTTAAATTTAGAGGTCAATGGAGACCTTTTGAACAAAGTAGGGGTCAACACAGTCTTTTACTTCAAATTAATTATAATTTAGAGGTCAACAGAGACCTTTTGAATAGAGTAAGGGTCGACATGACCTATTAGTAAATAATTGAAATTTTTTGAAGTCGACGTGGACCTTTGTGTACAGTAAAGCAACAGTTGATTTGGTTAAAGAATCAAATTTTATTAATAAGGCAGGGGTCGATCGATTGATCTGCAACAATTACATAGAGTATACATGGAGCGTATTCACTGTGAGGTCGACTAGACCTTTTTGATTACAACGATTTATCGCATATCTGCGTTTACAAAACTACTTTTAGGGGTTGCTTGTCCCCAGTGTTATTCCCCTAATTGCTAGTGTGTAAAGTCGAATGTGAACATTGGGAGTTGTAGTCGATCCTTGAATGCAAAATTGTAGCTTGCAGATATTTGAATGCGAAAGTCGCTTGTCGTTTGGTACCCTTGAAAGAAAGGCTTGGATTATCAGTTAATCTAATGTTTTGTGCCTTGTCGTTGGTTGGGAATCATTGGGTTCCCACAAGGACTCAATTTTTGGCTTGTTAACATCGACAACTCTCAATCATAAGTATTTACACTTAGTTGCACTTAAGGCGTCATCATTGCTCTTGTTTGTTAATTCGTTAGTATCGAATGTATTAAATAATGAATTCAATAATGTAGTAGCAAGAAACGAAATAGATAATAGAGTTAAAAATGATATTGTTTTAAATGTAAGGCGTTATAGCTATTGTGGATTTCTCGACTGTCGAGATCTCGCAACTTGTATGCTTCTCGCCCTTTAACATTTGTTATTTGATAGGGTTCTTCCCAGGTCGGACCTAGTTTTCCTGCCCCTTATTTCTTGGTGTTTTGAAAGACTTTCCCTAATACCCAATCGTCGATTTTGAAAACTCTGATTCTCACATTTTTTGTTGTAATGTCGCACTATTTCCTGTTGGTAAAATTGTACTCTTAAAGCAGCTCGCTGTCAACGCCCATTTAAGTGATTTAGCTTGAATGTAAGTTCTTTGTTATTTTGTCCTTCAGATGGGTTCTTGCTTAAAGCGGTCACGAGTCTTGTTTCAATGGGAATTACTGCTTTTGAGCTGTAGACAAGTGAAAAAGGTGTTTCTTCTATCGATCAACGAGGAGTAGTTATGTACGACTAGAGTATCTCAGGTAGTTTGTCTGCCCATTCACTTTTCTCGCTTTCAAGACGCTTTTTTAAATTGTTGATTATTGTTTTATTTGTTGACTCAGCCTATCTGTTAGCCTATGGGTAATGAGGAGTTGAAAAACTCAATTTTATTCGGTACTTGTTGCAGAAGTTTTGGAAGTCGAACGAAATGAATTGAGCGCCATTGTCGGTCACTATCTCTTTGGGTACTCTAAACTTGCAAATTATGTTTTTCCAAACAAAGTTTCGTACCTCTATATCATGGATGTGTTGAAATGCTCTTACTTCGACCCATTTAGTTAAGTAGTCTGTTAAGACGAATATAAAGACTACTCCTCTCGGAGCTACTGGGAACTTACCTACAATGTCCATTCCATATTTCATAAATGGCCAAGAGGCCGAAATAGAGTTCAACATACCAAGAGGAAGGTGAGACACTGTGTGAATCTTTGCCATTTGTTACAAGTTTTCATGTGGTTTTGGGAGTCGGACCGCATTGTCGGCCAGTAGTTCCCAACTGTAATCGCTCGATTCGACAAACTTCTCACATCGAAAAGGTCCCCGCACTCTTCGTAGTGTAGACTTTTGAAGATGTCGTACACCTCGCATGAGGTGAGACATCTCAAGTAGGGGTCTGTAAACAACCTTTTATATAGCTTACTGTAGATTATGCATAATTTTGTTGTCTTAGCTTTTATCTTCCTTGCTTCATTTTTATCACTTGACAGGATGTCTACCTATAAATAATTTATCAGGGGGTTCATCCAAGTTAGACTGTGGTCGGCATGTGTAACTTTTTCTCTGTCATGTATTGCGGGCAATTGTAAGTGTACAATGAGGATCAACTTAGAACCATTGGTCCGAGTCATTGATCTTAGGCTCGCCAGTGCGTCTGCTCAAGCGTTTTCTGATCTTGGTACCAGTAAAATAGAAAATTTATCAAAGGTCGACTGTAGTTGTTTAGCTTTGGCCAAGTACGCTATCATCCTTTTATCTTTGGTTTCATATGTCCCATTCATTTCTCGAACGGTTAGTTGTGAGTCACTTTGTACCTGTATATTTTTTTTATCCTTATGCTCTTTGCTAGGTCAAGCCTAGTAGATAATACCTCATATTTGGCTTTGTTATTTGTCACACGGAACCCACGATGGATTGATTGTTCTAAGTCATCTCCTTATGGAGATTTCAACCCGAGCCCACTTCCTTTTATGTTGCTGGACTCGTCGATAGATAGAGTCCATATTTTGCTTATAGAACTCTTCGAGAGAGTCATTAGTTCATGTTCAACTTGTAAATTTTTAATAGAGGTGAAATCTACAATAAAGTCAGTAAGTACCTGAGATTTCATTACTGTTCATGGTTGGAAAATGATGTCATGCTCGCTGAGTTCGACCACCCACTTCGTCAATCTAGCCAAAAGTTCATGTCTATGTAGTATATTTTTAAGTGGGAAGGAATTGAGTACCTTGATTGGGTGGCATTGAAAGTATGGCTTTAGCTTTCGTGTAGCTACGACAAGTGCTAGGGCAAGCTTTTTGAGTTGGCCATACCTAGTTTCGGCGTCGAGTAGGGCTTTACTCACATAATATACTAGATGTTGCGAGCCTTCGTCTTTCCTGACTAGTACACCGCTTAGTGCTTTGTCGGACACTACCAAGTACAAATATAATATTTCTTTATCTCTTGGTTTTGACAACAACATAGGTGAGACTAAGTATTCCTTCAGGTCTTGTAGTGCCTTCTCGCATTGTTGATTCCATTCAAATACCCTGTTTTTTCTCAAGGTGTTGAAGAAGGGGTTGCATCATTTGGACAACTTGAAGATTTATCGATTTAAGGCTACCACTTGACCTGTGAGTTTTTGGACGTCTTTGATGTATTTGGGCATGCCTCTAATTGACTTGATTTGATTCAGATTTGCTTCGATTCCCCTTTAGGTCACCAGATAACCTAAAACATTTCCTGAAGATACATCAAATGAGCATTTAATGGGGTTTAGTTTCATATAATATTTGTTGAGTACGTCGAACAACGACTTCAGGTGGTTTATATATTGTCGAGCGATGAGTGACTTGACTAACATGTCATCGATGTAGATCTCTATCATCAATCCAAGCATTTTAGTGAACATTTTGTTAACCAGCCTTTGGTAGGTCACACCTGCATTTTTTAAACCAAATGACATTACATTATAATAGAAAATATCTCGTTCGGTGACGAAGACGGTCTTTTCCTAGTCGTTTGGATGCATCAAGATCTGATTATATCTGGAGAAGGCGTCCTTGAAGCTGAGTAGCTCATGTTCTGTCGTGGTGTCTACTAACATATCAATGTGTGGAAGGGGAAATGGATCTTTTGGGTAGGTCTTATTGAGGTCCGTGAAGTCGATGCAAACGCGCCATTTTCCATTCTTTTTCTTTACGACCACAACGTTGGCTAGCCAGTCTAGATATTTTACTTCTCTGACTGACCCGATGTCGATCAACTTTTGTACTTCCTCGTTGATTATTTTGTTCCTTTCTGGTGCAAACTTCCTCCTCTTCTGCTTTACTGGTGAATGGTCAAGATCTACCTGCAAATGATGAACATTTACTTATGGGTCGATCCCTACCATATATGAGTGTGACCATGTGAAACTATCACGGTGTTCCTTGAAGAAGTCAACCAGCTACTTTTGGATTTCTTTCGGTAGTCTAGAACTGATTAATACTTTATGCTCTAGATATTCTGGGTCGATTGACACTTCATTGAGCTTTTCCATTTTCAGTTTGTTTTGAGTCGACTCAGGCGTAACCTCATGTAATTGCTATAATTGCTCTTTTTTTCTTTTTCATGGCATTCTGGTTGCACTTTCTCGCGGCTCTCTATTCACCTTTGATCTCTTGTATTCCCCACTTGGTAGAAAATTTGATCATCTGATGGTAGGTCGACGGAATTGCTTTCATTTCATTTATCCATTATCTACCTAGAATAGTGTTGTATGGAGATTGACTGTCGAGCATTAGGAAATTGATATAAAGGTTCACTCATTCGGCGTATATAGGTAGTATGATTTCACCTACGGTGATTTTCTGTTCGCCACTGAATTTGATTAACATTATCGATCGATGACTTATATTGGATTCTTCGACCTGTATTTCTTTAAGCGCATTGTGAAATAAAATGTTACCAGAGCTACCATTGTCGATCAGAATTCTTCTAGTTAAACAATTGGCAATATGTACATAAATAACTAAAGCATCATGGTGAGGAGAAAACAAATCAAATTTGTTGGAGGATTTGAATGTGACAGTCTTGTCGATCATTGATTTGTGTTCTTTGTTAGGCTGAATCTCCGAGTTCAACACTTGTCGAGTGTGCCTTTTTACAGTTGAGTAACTCACACTGTTGACTTCTGATCCACCTATAATAAAATTGATAATTCTTTCTTGTAGGGGTGGCTCTGGTGGACTTTCGTCTTGACTAGTTCGTTACTTCTCGTTGCATCAAGCGAGAGTTTCTTTTCCCTTGTTGGTAAGATATTCCAGCAAATGTCCCCGTTTCAAGAGTTCAGCTACTTCCAACTTAAGTGCGATGCAATCTTCTATTCGATGGTCGTGGTCTCTGTGGAATTTGCATCGAAATCTGTCATTCCGATGTTCTAAGGGAGCGTTCATCTTCCTTGGCCATTTGACAGTGTTCCCCATATCTTTTATAACTGCCACAAGATCAACAGGTTCGATGCTAAGGTTGTACTCTTGGATTGGGATGTGCAATCGACGTGTTCTTAGTTGATTTTTTCCATAAGATTGCATGTGGTTTGGTCCGTTGTAACGGGACTGATTGCTACGCCAATCCCCTATTAGATAGGGTTTGACTCTTTTGTCAGTTGACCTTCGATCGTTTCGCCTGTTGTTGGAGTAATTGTTTGCTTGCACGACACTGTTCACCTTGTCCTCCTCCCATTTGATCTGAGCCCATGCTTTTGCCAGTATGTCCTCCATTGTCTTGCATGGGTCTTTGGTAAGCTTTTTGTAGAGGTCAGAGTCGAACTTGAGTTCTTTCCTGAAGGTAGAGATTGTGGTCGCCTGATTACAATGAGGGATCTGCACCTTTTCCTTGCTGAAGCATCCAACAAAGCTCCTCAGGTTTTCACCACGCCTTTGGGATATAGTGTAAAAGTCGTCTGACTGTTTTTCAAGCTTTCAACTGCTCACGAATTGCTCCACGAACGTATCTGTGAGTTGCGCAAAAGAAGTAATTGAATTATTAGGCAAGTTAGTGTACCATATTAAAGGGGGACCACTGAGGCTAGATCCAAATGCTTTACACATGCATGCTTCTCCGAGGTCGCATGGGATTGCTGGGGTGAACATGCACTGCTTGTATTATGCTACGTGGTCATCTGAATTTATCGTGCTCTCAAGCTGCTTCATGTTTAGGAAGCTGAATTTCCTAGGCATTTCGACCATAGCGATCACATCGACAAACGGGGAGTATGCAAAACTGTTCAATGTGCTTTTCTTAATAGGGACTGGGACTCTGAAATCCTTTGTATGAGGGCTTTCATTTCTGTAAACCTACAAGAAAGTTCTGGGTCAGTAAAAATATGTAGACCTGAATTAGATTTTACCAATACTAGGGTCGACTGGAGTGATACGGATCTTGAAGGCATTCTCTAGTTGTGGGCCACTGTTCTAGTTCGGTTCCTGTGGTATTTCTTACGGGATCGACATATTGGGTGGATTCGCTTTAGCTTGAACTGTCTAGGTCGTGCCCTGAGGGTTCGTCCCTATGCTAGGGTTCATCTCTGGTCCTTGAGGATCCAGTCGCTATTTTGAGCTCTCGCAGCTTTTCAGCATTTGTAGTCATTTGGGTAGTCAATGCGGCAATCTACTCCTTGATAGTTGGGGTGTTTCCATCTCCTAACATTTTGGGAGTCGTTCACTTGATTCGACTGGTTCATTATGAAGTTGTAATGGGCCCCACGGTGGACACCAAACTATAGATCGTCGATCTATAATTACAGTGGACCGAGACAAATTCAAGTAAAGCCCAAGAAACTTGGTCTAGCCTGTCGAACCGGGAGTGTCGATTACTCCTTCAACCTGCAAAAAAGATGAAAACTAAAACAGAGAAAAAAAAGAAATGGTGGGGGGATTGTTTTTAGCCTTAGGTTCGCTAGGGCTGAGCGTGAAAATGGAAAGTAATCGTAAAGTAAATGGACGTTAAAGAGTTATGGGGTGACCGGAGATTCCGTTTAAGCAGAGTTTTGGTACGCAAAAAAGCTTTTTCTAGTAAGAGAAGTCAAAATCCTTTCTTTGTGGGTGAAAGGTTCTATTTGGCCTTTTTCCGGTTAGCTTTCATGGGATATAGAATCCCAATGATCAAGGCCTGATATCACGAGAAGCAGAGGTTTACTCAACTTCAAACTTTGTTTTTGTTGTTATCCATTAATAACTGAAGCTGGACTCAGTCAAATCAGTTAACTCCACTTGATAAGTTCTTGAATCGACCTGCTGTATACGGCCTTGACTCATAATAATTGTTGGATCAATGGTGGACAATCACCTATAGCCACACATTCACATTGGGTGTGAATATTTATTAATATGTGACTATGGGTTCAATGTGAATGTGTAACTGTGGTTGGACGTTCTGAAATTATAAAATCAAGATGTCCTTATTAGAGAACCATCGTGGGTGTGTATATATATATGGCACATGAGTGATTGGCTGTAAAGATTCAATTTTTTAAAGCTTCGTAAATCATAACTGCCATTCTGCCAATCTGCCATGCAGTTAAAATAATAATAAAATAAAATAAAAAAGGCAATTGACCAGAAAACCCAGAAAACATACATTTACCTTTTACAGTGTGTGTGCCTTGTAAAAAGGCAATACACAGACCAGGGAAACAATAAATGTTTTTGCTATGTAATGCATCACTTTATCGGTATGTGTTTCCGGTGTGTAACCAAAAAAAAAAAAAAAAAAAAAAGTAGAGGTAAAAAAAAATATCAATATAAAATTTTTTTTCGCTTCTTTATAATAATAATAATAATAATTTTTTTTTGGCAAATGAATACAATATTGTAGCATTATCAGTGTAATTACTCTAGAGTTTTAGATTTAGATTTTTTTAAAAAATATTACAATAATTCGAGGGTTATTTTTTTTAACGGAAGAGACATAAACCCACAAGCTATAATCTCGTGGTGTATATGTGAGGGGTATATTACCGAACCAATATCATCTTTTCTTTAGATTTGGATTTGATTGTGGCAAATAATCTAATCTTATTGATAATAAGTTGTTAATTTTATATATAAAACCAGAGTAATTCCCAATTGGACGATAATGATTCCATTTGGTACTTATGTTGAAATCAACTTACTTATATATTTTGAAAAATTGACAGTCTAATCAATTTTAACATAAATGAATTGAGCAAATTAGCACTAGTCATTCACCAAATGGTTGTTCCATTGCTCTACCATTTCCGAAGCTCTAATTATTATTTATTTATTTATTTATTTATTATTATTATTTTTTTACGGTATCTATTCTATCCACGTATTTAGTTTTAAAAACTTTTACTTATTTTTAGGATTCAAACAGCTGACTTTAAAATTATTTCCCAGCGGTAAACTCTAATCTTTGACGTGGCGCTTTAAATTGCGAATCGCATATTCGTGATCCGATAAACACGTGTTCTCCTCGACTCCTCCTCCTCTTCCTTGTCATTTTATCTATCACAGTTCACAAACCCAAAATTCCCCTCTGAAGAGTAATCAAAAACGGTGATGTTTAGCGTTACTCGAAAGCAGTCGGCGCCTATCGACGGCCAGAAGCCTGGTACTTCCGGTCTTCGCAAGAAGGTTCCATCTCCCTCTTTCTTTTACCATTCGTGCCTGCGATTCTCACTTATAAGATCGCTGTGTTTGTTGAAATGGGTTTTTCTAGGTCAAAGTGTTTATGCAACCACATTACCTGCAAAATTTTGTTCAATCAACATTCAATGCCCTTACAACAGACAAAGTTAGAGGTAAAGCTTCTGTCATTTATGCTATACTTTAGCTCGTAACTTGTATGTTCATTCAAATAATCCCCAGATTTGCTGGGGTGATATGGAACTACCAGTGACTTCTCTTTTTCCTTTCTTTTTTTTGAAGGATAAATGCTTTCTTTTCGCATACTTGTAGTAATAATAATATGTTATTGCTAATTTATTTGATTTCTATAGGCATACTTCACTGAATTTGATGCTTATTTGCTAGAATTTGCATGTCTGATATTTTCATTCCTGCTCTTGGAAGAGGCAATTAGAAATTTTTTATGGAAAAATATCAATTGAAATATCAGTTATTTTTATTTTTTGAAATAAATCAGTTTCTTGATTTGGTCTAATAAAAAACAAATGGCATTCTTTCTTTTTCTTGCATTTTATCTTGAACAAAAAAAATTATAATAAACTATAGACTGTTCAATCAGTGAATCACACAATAACTTTTAAGTTTTTGTTCTCATGTATAGGTGCTACACTTGTTGTTTCTGGTGATGGCCGATATTACTCAAAGGATGCCATTCAGGTATCTGTAACCAATTGTAACAAAATACACGTTCTGTGTGAAATGCTATTTCATTTGACAGTTGATTATGGATTCAATATGATACCTTTTGTAATTTGTTTTTGTTTGCGTACATTTTGGGCTTGGTGCCAAATGAAAATGTCATATGATCTATATTTTTTTTTAGAAGTGGTCATATGATCTATTTCTAATTTGTTATAAATAAAGGAAAAAAAAAAAGAGAGAATCTATTTCTAATGCTTTTCATTGGACTGGCAGATTATAATTAAGATGGCAGCTGCAAATGGAGTACGACGCATTTGGGTGGGTCAAAATGGCTTGCTTTCAACTCCTGCTGTATCAGCTGTAATACGCGAAAGGGTTGGAGTCGATGTGAGTTATCTTTTCACCTAATTTCTTATATAAGTTGATGTTATTTCTTTTCTTCCAATATTCTTTATTGGGAAGTTGGTCTTAAATATAAACAATACACAAATATAAAAGTAATCATGACCATCTTTTGACCTGTTTCAATATCAGGGATCCAAGGCATCAGGGGCGTTTATATTGACTGCAAGTCACAATCCAGGTGGCCCTCACGAGGTATGGTTATCTTTTTTATTATTTTATTTATTTTTATCGTCTCTTGTATGTGATTATAGTTTGTAATGCTGGTCACCTGCTGATTATTTTTGTCTCAAAATGTTCTGGATGAATGAAATGTATTAAATAGTTGATTGTATATCAGAAATATAAATGACTCCAGGTTCCTAATCACAATTTGGACGGTTAAATTGAGAAAAAAGTATTGTTTGGTACATCATTTGACCATAGATGTTCTTGCTCAAAAGTGAATTAACATTTACTTTGTTTTGTTTGTAGGACTTTGGTATTAAATACAACATGGAAAATGGTGGACCTGCTCCAGAGGGAATCACAGATAAAATATATGAGAACACGAAGACAATTAATGAGTACTTAATTGCAGAAGACCTACCAGATGTATGTTTTGCCTCCCTGCCAAAATTTGTTCCCTTCCACCCAACTTATTGATATCATTATTGCTTTTTTCAGTCTGTTGCATGTGTGTTTCCATTAAACTTGCTACTTGTATAATTTCTTGTTATACATTTCAGGTGGATATTGCTGCAATTGGCGTAACAAGCTTTGGGGGGCCTGAGGGACAATTCGATGTGGAGATTTTTGATTCAGCAAGTGATTATGTGAAATTGATGAAGTAAGTATTTTTCATGGTATTAATGTATTTTTATACCTGGAACAATTATTGAATAATTCTTATATCTCTGTCTCGCACCAGTCTTTTTCGTTTGTTTCTCCTTGATCAAAGATGTGAGATCACAAAACATTTATATTTTTTGAAGAGAGTAGGTTATATATTATTATTGATCTCAAATTAATGAACAAGATGTTTGCACGACTGCATAATCTTCTTGTAATATACAATGATCTGTTAGAGTACGATAGATGGAAGAATATATTTGCTTATGAATTCTTTTCAACTTAGTAATTTATTTGATTCAAATCTATCATTAGTTTCCAACACTTAGGATTCATTTGATTTTTGACATTGCATGGGTTTGGGATTAATAGGTTTATGCATTTTTTAGTTATTGTATGGTGGAACAGGAAATGGAAAAGGTTTTTTATTCTGTAGTTGGACTTTTACAAGGTTGATTTATTATTTTTTGATATTATATGTGTGCTGAAGATGTTTTTACATTCATATTTTACCTTCAGAATTTGACTGGAAGTATCATTTCCATAAATATTGGTTAGTTGTTTTCACAGGAAAAAGGCATTCATGCATGTTACACTGTTTTTCTAAGTTTATTGAAGCTCTATATCTTTTTTCTCTTTGCCTAAACATTAGATATGGTGGTGGCCTTACTGCAGATGTTATAAGATTTCCACAAACTGTAGAATGTAGCCTTGTTAAGGGCATTAAGGAAAGTTGTTTCCATGTTAAAAATACTTGTATTGTGCCTCTTTCTTTTATTTTAATGTCAATAAAACTATGCAGAATTTCCTTTCTTTTTTGTAATTTTAACCTTTCTTCCTCACAATTTGTTAGGTCAATTTTTGATTTTGAGTCTATCTGGAAGCTGCTTTCGTCTCCAAATTTCTCATTCTGGTATGTATCCCCTCATTTGTGTCTATGGTTTATATTATTCTTCTTACAGTATATTATTTCTTGGTTTCCCGTGGATGATGCAACTTATTTTTTTGTCATATTGAAGTTATGATGCACTTCATGGAGTTGGTGGTGCTTATGCCAAACCTATTTTTGTGGAAGAGCTTGGAGCACAAGAAAGTTCGTTATTGAATTGCACCCCCAAGGTCTAGTGAAGGTTTTTTTTTTTTTGAGTAAGTTTAGTATTGATTTATCAGTTGTCTGTTGTATCCTGATGTCTTTTGTTTGTTTGTTTGTTTGTTTTTACAGGAGGACTTTGGAGGAGGGCATCCAGATCCCAATTTGACTTATGCAAAAGAGTTGGTTGCTCGAATGGGATTGGGTAAATCAGACTCTCAAGGTGAACCGCCAGAGTTTGGTGCTGCTGCTGATGGTGATGCAGATCGTAACATGGTCCTCGGTAAAAGGTAGCATTGCCCTTGGTTTTTTAATGCTAATAAATCAGTACACTTAAACGTTGCTCTTACAACTTGTTTTGGCTTTGCTAGGTTTTTTGTTACTCCATCAGATTCAGTTGCCATTATTGCAGCAAATGCAGTTGAATCCATTCCCTATTTTTCATCTGGATTAAAGGGAGTTGCCAGGTCTTATGTTGTTTTGTTTCTGTGATATTCTAAAGATACTTCTTTAAGCTTTAGTGCTGATTTTTCTATTGGAATTTTGAAATTATGTCTTGATATGTTAATTGAAGGAGCATGCCAACCTCAGCTGCGCTTGATGTTGTAGCCAAACACTTGAAATTGAAATTTTTTGAGGTATTGTATGTCACTAGATTTTGTGGGTGGTCGTACTATGCTGCTGATATTTACAGGCATATAATTCGGTTATTTTCTACTATATATCAGGTACCCACTGGGTGGAAATTTTTTGGTAATTTAATGGATGCTGGTTTGTGTTCAATTTGTGGGGAAGAAAGTTTTGGAACTGGTTAGTATTCTGCACTTCTCATCTAAGAAGCAAGATTTATATATTTGTTATTATTAGATACTTAAACAAAGCTGGTTAGTAATCAGAACATCTGTGAGTTAACAGGTTCGGACCATATTCGTGAGAAAGATGGAATCTGGGCTGTACTGGCCTGGCTATCTATAATTGCTTACAAAAACAAGGAAAACCTCAGTGGGGGAAAGCTTGTTACTGTTGAAGATATAGTTCGCAACCATTGGGCTACCTACGGTCGCCACTATTATACTCGATATGACTATGAGGTGTTATATAATTTCCTACCTTTTGATTGTATCCTAAGTCCAAAAATCTACAGTTACGTAATTCATATTGTTCTTGAAGAATGTGGATGCGGGTGCAGCAAAGGAACTAATGGCATATTTGGTCAAATTGCAATCTTCCCTTCCTGAAGTTAATAAGTACGTCTCTATAATCAAAGCTTCTTTGGAATTATGCAAGTTTCTCTTATCTAATTCTTTTCGATAAAAAGGGACTTTTTTTAATTTGGGTGCTTTATTCAATTTCAAATTAATGTATTTTTTGAGTGCAGACATCTTGATGATTCCCAATGTGAAGTCTTTTTTTGTCTTGTTAGCTCTATAAATGCACTGAGACCTCACATTTAAGCATCATGGAAAAACTTTTAGTTAGAGACTTTCGAGTTAATCTTTGTCGAAAATATGTTGTCGATCGTTCTCCCAAATTTTGGTTTTTTGTTTATTTATTTATTAATGAGTAGTTTTCTCCACTCTCTAGCTTTGATTCGTCGTCACACTTTTGTGGTAAGTACTATATACAATTGTTCATATAATATAAATCCAACCATGGTTTCTATAGCTTCTTCCATAATGAGCCATGAAAATAAGAGATTTTATTACAAGTGGTTATTGATTTTTTTTTTTAAAGATTTATCCATTTTCAAATATAAAAACTAGCTTAGTAACTTCTAGATATAGAATAGATCCTTAGACTACCATGCATTTATTAAGAAAGGAGGTGAAAGTGTTCCTTAGATGGTGCGCCTGGAACAACATCCATTTATTGAAGGTGCCCTTGCTTCTTATTGAGGAAGTTTCACTAATGCAAACTTGTAACTCATTCAGTCCTTGATAAATATGTTGACTTTTCTTGCTGATCCATTTTAGACTAGAAATCTTGTCCTCGAGTATTCATTTTGATTTGGTGCATATAACCCATTCCATAGACCTTCATTAACAACATTTATGTCATTTGAAGGATTATTTAGAGTGAAAATCCTTTTGTCGTTTATTATGATGCATCTTTCTTCAAAGGGTCCTTTTGTGTTTTCGTTTTAAATCATGTGCTCACCAGTCATCTCGTCTGCTCATGGCAATCAATGATGATCTACGACAATCAGTGTGGTTGGTAATCTGATTATGTTTCAACTTAGTGGGGTTTTCTTTTTGTAAATTCTGTTTTGGTTGAGAAACAACATGTAACAGAAGCTTTGCATCCAATTGTGAGAGCTTAATTTGAGTTGTAACATTATTGATTTTGATACTGATATTTTTTGTCCATTTGAATTTGATGATGAGCTTAACTCCAAAAGCTAACTAGTTTAAAGTCATGAATGAATATGCAGCAGTAATATATGTAGTTCATTTGTTCCTGTAGCCAGAAACAATATTTTTTTCCTATTTCAATGTTTATATTTCTTTTGATGATCTTACGCCGTTTATCATACAGAATTGTGACGGGGATACATTCAGATGTGTCGAATGTTGCCAGTGCTGATGAATTTGAATACAAAGATCCTGTTGACGGTTCCATCTCAAAGCATCAGGGGATCCGATATTTGTTTGAGGATGGATCACGATTGGTAAGTAGACTCCCTTATACACTTGGTTGGTAATAATATAGGCAGAGCAAATCTGTGCAATCAGGATATGAAATTCTAGAATGCTTCAAAAGGATATTTATGAGAACAGATAGAAGTAGTTGTTATAAAAGCTTTGTGCTTGCTTTTGATTTTATCTTCGAGAGTAGTACATGACTGTTAAACTGGGTTTTCATGGTAGGATTTTGTATTATATTTGTGTCCATAATAATTTTTCTATAGAGTTGCAAATTTGGTTCAATTGAAATCTTGGTGAGAACCTTGTTTGAATTTGACTGATTTATTTTATATCCTTTTTCCGCTCCGAAAACTCGTGCAGGTTTTCCGCCTCTCTGGTACTGGTTCTGAAGGTGCAACCATCCGTCTGTACATTGAGCAGTATGAGAAGGATTCATCAAAAACTGGCCGGGATTCCCAGGAGGCTCTCGCTCCTCTTGTAAGATAGCTTTTGTTGTTGTCTCACTGTAATCACCCATTCTCTTGACGGATTCATTCCACTAACTTAAATTTATCTCGTGACAGGTGGATGTTGCTCTAAAACTTTCTAAGATGCAGGAGTTCACTGGTCGATCAGCACCAACCGTTATTACATAAATACGTACCTCTATACACAAGAAGATTGAAAGTTTTCTCTCGGGTAATAAAAAAGGCTTCGTTTTGATTTTTTGCGCCGTACGTTATCAGAAATCGAATTACTCTATCCATGGCCCAGTCAGATGTTTTACATGATCTTTCTCATTCTGCTGGCTGCTTGTAAGCATATGAGAGTATTTGAGACTAAGAGTGTTTTCATAAACAGAATTTTGATGTGCAAATTAATAATTTGACAGTTGTTGACTAGTTTGCCTTGAAAATTTTCTTGTCATAATCTCATGATGAAGTGTGGTTTGGCTTTCTTTAGATTTGGCACTTTCCAATTATTTTTCATGTGATTAGTGCTCGGTTTTGGTTTAGGATAATTTCTTTGACATAACTTAAAACGTCCGACGTTTGTTTTGAATTCGACTTTAATTTCTTTCGGTTTTCAAATCAGATCGCGTCAGTGAGATTGATTATCATGTCTTTAGTGATTCAACTTCTGAAAAACAATAAATTGTATTTTTAATTCTGTGAAAGGTAATGAATTGATAATTTTTTAGTGAGAATTGTCAAAATAAAATAAATAAATAAATAAAATATGCCAAAATAAAATAAAATAAATTAACAACTTACCAAAGGTTAAAATTTTATTTCACTTCAAAAATGAAAATTATAAAAATATCTCTACAACTTTATTATTATTATTAGGGAAAATTGCACAAACTTACCCTAACATTTTTCATTATAGCATAATATTCAACTAATACATTTAATTGCACAAACAACCCCTCATGTTTGTCAAACATGGTTAAAAATAATCATTAACCATTATTTTTTTTCGAAAGCCCCAAATTGCCCCTGCACTTTATTACAAAAAAATCTTAATTGCCCTTTATTTAAAACATTATCTAATTTAAATTATTAGAATATAAAAAATAAATACTAAACATAATCCTTTTTAAATCAAAAAAATTCAAAAATAATATATTAAAAAAAAACAATTTAGGAAATCTTTATTTTGAGAAAATACAATTTAATAATATTTTAAAAACAAAACAAAAAAAAATGTTATTTTAAGAAAATATAATTTAAAATTATGCAAGTCCAATATGAATAGTGGTAATGTACTATATATTTTTGAAATTTAAAACGTATTTTTATTTTATTTAAAAAAGATTATATTTAGTATTTATTTTTTTTATTTTTGAATCAAAATATAATGTGTAATTTATATTGAGTCAAATTATTTTGTCTTATAGAGATGAACATTGAACAAATTTTCGGTGCTACTGTATTTTATTATGACAAATGATTATATTTTCATTTCAAACTTTTGATGATTTTATTTATATTTGTGTTTAGAATACTAAACATAATCCTTTTTAAATAAAAAAAAATTCAAAAATAATATAATAAAAAAAATCAATAATAATAATAAGGGAAAATTGCACAAACTTACCCTAACGTTTTCCATTATGGCATAATATTCAACTAATACATTTAATTGCACAAACAACCCTTCATGTTAGTCAAACATGGTTAAAAATAACCATTGACCATTATTATTTTTTGAAAGCCCCAAATTGCCCCTGCACTTTATTACAAAAAAATCTAATTGCCCTTTATTTAAAACATTATCTACTTTAAATTATTATAATATTAAAAACAAAACAATTTAGGAAAATTTTATTTTGAGAAAATACAATTTAATAATATTTTAAAAAGAAAACAAAAAAAAAATGTTATTTTGAGAAAATATAATTTAAAATTATGCAAGTCCAATATGAATAGTGGTAATGTGCTATATATTTTTGATTTTTTTTTTATTATATTATTTTTGAATTTTTTTTTTATTTAAAAAGGATTATGTTTAGTATTCTAAACACAAATATAAATAAAATCATCAAAAGTTTGAAATGAAAATATAATCATTTGTCATAATAAAATACAGTAGTACCGAAAATTTGTTCAATGTTCATCTCTATAAGACAAAACAATTTGACTCAATATAAATTACACATTATATTTTGATTCAAAAATAAAAAAAATAAATACTAAATATAATCTTTTTTAAATAAAATAAAAATACGTTTTAAATTTCAAAAATATATAGCACATTACCACTATTCATATTGGACTTGCATAATTTTAAATTATATTTTCTTAAAATAACATTTTTTTTTTGTTTTGTTTTTAAAATATTATTAAATTGTATTTTCTCAAAATAAAGATTTCCTAAATTTTTTTTTTTAATATATTATTTTTGAATTTTTTTGATTTAAAAAGGATTATGTTTAGTATTTATTTTTTATATTCTAATAATTTAAATTAGATAATGTTTTAAATAAAGGGCAATTAAGATTTTTTTGTAATAAAGTGCAGGGGCAATTTGGGGCTTTCGAAAAAAAATAATGGTTAATGATTATTTTTAACCATGTTTGACAAACATGAGGGGTTATTTGTGCAATTAAATGTATTAGTTGAATATTATGCTATAATGAAAAATGTTAGGGTAAGTTTGTGCAATTTTCCCTTTTATGTACATTATTCACTTGTAAAAAAAGATTCAAATCAGCTCCAAAAAGAGAACATTTTTGCTCACCTCCCTTGAAGATAACCATTACCTACCTTCCAAATGAATGACATGTGTCTATGGAGAGGTAAATTTGTCAACAAATTTACCCCTTCCTGGACACATGTCATCCATTGGGGGGTAATGCTTACTCTCCTTGTAGGGGGTGAGCAAAAATGGACTCGTTCAAAAATGGTGTCATAATTTTTATCTAACCAATCAAATTGGGACATGTGTCTACATTTATGGAAGAAGTTGAAAAAAATAATAATTAAATATAGACGCAATCCAATTTAGTTGGTTATACATAAATTGGGATACTATTTTTGAACAGATGATTTGAGTCTCATAAGAGCATCTCAATGCAAGCGTGGGTTATGAAAAAAAGAGATGCCACGTAGGTTAAATAGACGTTATGTTAATAATTGTGTCTCCAATGCTACCGTGCATATTCAACCTCAAGCTGACGTGACAAAAAAAATTTTAGACATTGTCAATATGACCATCCATTTTCAGACGGTCTGTTGCACAACTATTTTTTAGGTTGACTCAGCAAACATTTAAAACTGACATTAATTTTTCATATATATTTAGTAAGAAAATAAAATATAAAAAAAAAACAGGAAAAAAAGATGAACAAATCATTAAAAAATTTGTGTTTTAGACGGAAGCATTGGAGACCAAATTTTGAGTTGATTATCTATCAAGTCTATTTTTATGCCACATAGGAAACAAGTCTCTTAACATTATTGTCATGTCAACAATTATTGGTATGTAAACCACTTTTGCATTGGAGATGATCTAAACACTACACATGTTTCAATTTGATTGGTTAGACATAAATTGGGACACCATTTTTGAACAGCCGACTTGATTGCCATAAACACCTTCATTAATCAAAGTATATTATCATTATTAAAATAAGTTTACGATATTTCCCACATTTTTTTTTTTTTTTTGTAATATAATATTTATTACACAGCTTAGTTAACGAGACCACAACGAGCCTTCGATTTGGACTGGCAGGTGGAGAGTGGAGACAATCACCCAATTCACAATCACAACAACACAAACACTTTTTCACACTCCCTTCTTCTTCTTCTTCAAAAATCTTTTGATAATCGCGAGGCTGAATTACGCTCTTTTATTTGATGAATTCATGTCCAATTAGTCGACTTTTCAAATGGCGTCTTCCTCTGCTTCTTCTTCTTCGTCTTTTGTGACCATAGAAGACAATTCTATACGACTCTCAATCTCTTCCACTGACAATCTAACAGGGTTTATTCTAGCATTTGCTTCCGGTGCCTTTATTGGCTCCAGCTTCATCATCAAGAAGATTGGCCTTCAACGCGCCGGCGCCTCTGGTTCTCGAGCAAGTAAGTGGCTTTTCTCTATATATATTGTTGTGATTAAACGGTCCGTTTCAAGTCAAACCCTGATTTTAATTCTCTATTTTTTACTTAGTTATGCATTGATTCACGTTGAATTCTTGATTTCCGCGGTTTATTTTCGATATAGTTCGAACAGTTGTATCTGGGAAATTTGGGAATTCGAAGAAAGTTTTATTTTATTTTATTTTTTTATTTCGAAGAATGTTTGATGGAAATTAGTTAATTTGAATGCTGTCTGTTTGGTTTTGTAGTTGTTTCTAGGACAATTGATGATTTGATGTTGTAAGAGATTACTTGTTTGAGCTTGTTGTAATAGTGCAGTTTCTTGGTTTGTTAATTAATTTCAAGGTTCGGGTGGATATGGGTACCTGCGAGAGCCACTCTGGTGGGTTGGCATGGTGACTAGTAAGTATTTGTAAATTTTTGTGATATTTTGTATCTCTTAATGGTTTTGGAGGGCTTTTTGGGAGAATGTGAACCGGAATTTTCGTAATAGTTCTTCTAATGTTGCAGTGATTGTTGGGGAACTTGCTAATTTCGTGGCTTATGTTTATGCTCCCGCTGTGCTTGTTACGCCACTTGGAGCATTGAGTATAATCGTTAGGTAAATTGCTTTCCCCTTAAGTCTGTATTCAAGTGACGCTTTATGGTTGCATTGGATCACTTATAATATTGAATTCATTCTGTTTAAACTCCTGCTAAGAAACAGCTGTTGATTTGGGTTAGTTTAATTCTAAACATATTTGTTTCCAAAGGAACCAAATAGTGCAGTTTAAGGGGGAACTCTCCAGTCTTAATTTGATGGCCTCATTTACACTTTGTGTTTCAGATGAATAACTTTGTGGTTTTGATTGTTTTCATATAATTTTCAGTGCCATTCTAGCACACTTCTTCTTGAAAGAGAAATTGCAGAAGATGGGTATACTGGGGTGTGTTTTGTGCGTAGAAGGGTCCATATTGATTGTGCTTCATTCCCCTAGTGAACATAGTATCAATTCAGTAGAGGAAATCTGGGAACTAGCAATTCAGCCAGGTTAATAATTGAGATACTGATTTCTGTACTTTTATAGTTTCTAAAAGTTTTTATGTTGATTGTTTTATATTTGGTGGTCCAGCTTTTCTCTTGTATATGGCCTCAGCAATAGCTGTTGTCTTGGTGCTGTTCTTGTACTGTGAACCACGCTTTGGACAGACAAACATACTGGTTTATACTAGCATATGTTCAATAATTGGATCTTTAACGGTTAGTTTCATGACTTTTTCTTTTGGCGTGATGCATGTCAGATCTCCATGTCCTCTTAATCTATGATATATGTTATATATTAAGATTTGAGGAACTTCAAATACAGTAATACACTATTTGATTTGGAATATAAGAAACTTGTCTACATAAGCATTTCCCAGTTCCGAGTCTTCTGACCTAAAATGAAAATCAACTTTAAAATTGCTTGGTTAAGATTAGGTAATTGTTTTAACCATATTTTCAATTAGTTGGATCACTTACAGTTAGTTTCATATGGCTTTTTCCGCTGGGTGATGCATATCAGATGTCCATGTCTCTGAATCTTTAATATATGTTTCATATTGAGAGATTTAAGTAATTCAAAACAAAACCTGATTGGCATTGAAGAAACTTGTCTATATCAAGCATTTCCCAGGTCTGGTCTGATATAACAAAGCAAATTTAGTATTTTGTTTGTTTAACTCAATGAAAATGCATTATGGATTATGTAATTGCTTTAGTTATCATTTTTGTGTTTTTCTTTTCTTTAACTAAATTTCTTTGCTCCTGCATATGCATTTAAAGAGCAGGTTTGAAACAAGTCTATTTGCACTTTTTTTGTAGGTAATGAGCATTAAAGCAGTAGGCATTGCTATAAAACTCACATTTGAGGGATCAAGCCAAGTGGCACGCTACCAAACGTGGATATTTGTTATGGTTGCAGTTAGTTGTATAATCACTCAATTGAATTATTTGAACAAGGTTAGAAGCAAGTCCCCCTCTTTCTTTCTTTTTCTCTAATATGTTAAATGAAGATAGCTTTGTTAAGCACACAACCCAAGGTCGGGTTGAGTGGTAAAAGGCCTTTGCTTTAAGCATGAGGTCATAAGTTCAATCTCTTCGAAGCCATCTGCCCAGGATAATTATGTGCTATGAGTTTCCTGATAAGCAAGGTTATAGGGTCCCGATTTTAGAACATGGTGAACAAAGAAAGGTTGGGGGTTTATTGGTTAAAAAAAGAAAAGAAAAGAAAAGAAAAGAAAAGATAGCATTTAGCACAACTAAACACATTGTGTAGAGATTACAAAATGTTTCAGTAGTTTTCTATTTCAGCAAAATTCTACTTATACTTTAGACATGAAAAGGTGTGTGTGTGTGTGTGTGTGTGTGTGTGTGTTGAACAAAAAAAGGTGTATATTTATATTTTCCAATTTTGGCTCCTAATAATTGCAACCAATTTTCATCATAGCTAGAATCTTTAGGTTTGTTTAACTAGATATGTGCGTTATTTTAAAATGTTAAGATTTAAGTTGTAAGATGCTTACTCATGAGCTAACACTTTGAAGTTGCTGCAAATTCAGAAAAGTATTGCATTTTACATATATGGTTCCAGAAATGTGGTAACTTGGCTTGTGTTCCCAAAGTTGCTCTAAGATAAAGATATTTGAAATTTATAGATGATATCTCACTTTTTGGTGCATATTGTCTAGTTTATTTTCGTTCCTGCCATAAATTTTAGTTTGCAATGATACTCCTACTGCTCCTGTCATGGGATGAATAAAAGTATAACCATGGGATGGAAATGACCACACTATTGACATGGGATGTATAGTGGCATTTGGTGCCAAAAAGAAATAAACAGAAAAGAAATGGTTATTTGAAATGTATAGATGATATCTCCCAAAATGTTGTAACAGCATTACTAAACTAAGGGGACTGATGCCATTCTTTCATATAATCATTCCTAAATTATGCTTTAGACCATCTCTCTTGTGTCCTAATCAAAGTCACGCCCTCTCTTTCAATGTCTTATACTCAACAAATTTTTGCATCACATTTTATTTGTTCTTTCCTGATTATACATAGCTGGGATATTTGTTTAATTGGGTTTTGTTTTGGTTTCCCTGTAACATGAGGATGTTTACAAGAGAATTTCAAAATTTGTGAGGAGACGTTGTCATTTTTTTTTTCCTTTTTGTTGATTGTGAATGAATTGAACTAGATTACTTTTTTTATCTATATTATTCTATTCAAACTTAAGCACAAGCTCTAAGAAAGTTTTTAGAGCTTTAAGCTTGTCTCAGTTACATAAACATGATCAATCTTGATTTCATTCTCAACTTTATCCTTTTTCATAAATTCAAATTTATTTCTTTGGTAGAAAACATTATATTTTCGAGCCAAAGTTAGCTTGTTTTAAATCTTAAACAAGCCTTTAATGAGCTCTATTCATGAGCTTGTTCATGACTCGTATATATGTGTCTACACAAGCCAAGCTTTACTACATTCAAGGCCTTGAAAATCAGACTTTAGCTTGTTTGATGGCTTAATAAATGAAGATAAATAAGCTTTTACCATTTCTACCATTTTCTTTGGTTGCAGCCCCTAATTTTTCTGTTCTGCTTGATGTTACTTTTATAATTCTCTAGTTGCAGAAGTGTGCAATAAAATCTTTTTAGTAATATCTGGAAGTTCTTTTCACTGGCAATTGAAGACAGACTTTTTCTAACTAATGAAACTAAGAAATGAGGACTGCTTTAGACGTCCTGATCACTTGGTCTGATTGTGAAGGTCTTTAATGTCATTGATGAATTTGACATCCTATTTATAACAGGTTGTGTTGTAAAGAATAGCATATCAAATCCTGTCAAATTCTTATCTTGATATTTGGGATGGTAACACTGAAAATGGTTAGTAATCCATCTACACTTCGTGATGCTCCTCATTTAATGCTTTTAGGCTGTCCTACTACCATGGAATTAATGCAACGGTTTTGGGAATTCTATCTAGCCTTCAGAGAGTTTACAATAGCTTTTTAGTTCATAATAGAAAAATAACTAGAGAAATGGCAATCCTAAGTGGTTATGAATGACCATGGAAGCAAGATAGTATTTGATCTGTTTAATTGTTGTCTGGTCAGATTTGGAAATAATGTATTATCTCTAACCCAGGCTTTGGACACATTCAACGCAGCAGTTGTTTCTCCAATCTATTATGCTCTTTTTACATCACTCACGATCTTCGCTAGTGCCATAATGTTCAAGGTATCTTTGATCACTAAGCTGGAACTCTTTGCCTTCTCCATTTGTGATTTTGTGGTGACATACCTTGTTATTTATTTATTTCCTGTTATTTGTAGGACTGGTCTGGTCAGAGTGCAAGCAACATTGTTTCTGCGCTCTGTGGATTTATAACCGTGCTTTCTGGTACTATGGTTTTGCATAGCACAAGGGATTCAGATCCGCGTCCCGTTACAGGTATGCATCCTAAACCATCAGAAAACACACCACAAATCTGCATTATAAGGGGAAAACATGCTCTCAAATTATTAAGTGTCCCTGACTGTGGGGTTTAGGCTTTGTCTGATACAAGTTCAACCTAACAGTATCATATTGCTACCAATGTTGCTATGTTGATCAGTTTGCACTTAGCAACAGCAGGCTTTTGTTTCACAGATTTCCAAAATAACATTTATTCATGAGGTTCACTATAGAGGAGTATTTTGTCTGCAAGGGTCGTTATTCACAACGATTTCTCTTCAAGTATCACACTTTCTCCTTTTACAGTTTAATGTTTCCAAAACCTGATTACATTATTAATTAAAGTCACACACAACTAGCTCTAATTTGTTCTTGTGTTGCTGTGAGCTTGTGATTTTTGCTTATTTAGTCAAAATATATAGACCAAAACCATCCACATCCAGAGATGTTCGTATGCCATGATTCTTATTGTTATGATAACAGATGTCAAGTTTTTATTAGCCTGTCTATTATTTTATTATGCGAATGAAGCATGAATGTGTTCTACTTAATTGCCCAGGAATATTTTCAAAGTTATAATTGAATAATTTGTGGCCGTCTCAAAAATGTGCAGATCTATATTCATCTATGTCTCCTAAAGTATCATGGCTTATCTATGCAAATGGTGAAAGTCGAAAGCAGAAAGATGATGATGTCTTATTACCGGATTTTGATACAATTCTTAAGCAAGACCATTTCAAATAAAATCTGTGCATAGCATGAGATTTTTTATAACAGGCTACTGACTTGGAAGCACTTTTACCGGAGAAAGCCAGCAGACCTTTTCTTATTTATTCCAAAGGTGGAATTGCCGGTGGAATGTCTAGTTTTCAGGGGACTAGTTGATTCTTTATTGGGCAGCTTAAGGCTCAATGCATGCAGGCCAATCTTTTCGTTGTAAATGGTTGTTTTATTCGCAGTTTCTTGCCAAACCATCTTTGTTCTCGAGTTCGGAAACAATGAGTGCTGCAATTTTATTGCCAATATTATTTGTTTTGTATCAATTTATAGTGTAGGTCGATCTGTTTTATTTGTACAAAACAGAGCATCAGGAATTGCGAGGAATGTAAGAATAATAATCTTCACCCTTTTCGCTTCCTATTGAAGGAAAGTGTTTTTGGATTAGAGATTTCAGATTTACTGATTCTTTCTACTTGAGTGTGTATACCTTCAGGCTTCAGTCCAGTATGATCATCTTTATAATGGTTCTACTGAATTTCATTGTTACTAGTTTACATGTTCTTGTGCAGAAAAACTTGGGTTGTACTGTTACATCATGTGTCCACCACTTAGAATATGGTGTTTACTGTATGCAATATTATCTTATGTCATATATCGTCTTTTGAATGGTGAGCGCATGCTGCGGCACTCCCTCCCTCCCTCCCCTAGCTTTTCTTGTTCTAGTGATAGGTAACCCTAAAACCAGTGTTTTTTTTTTTTTTTTTTTAATTGGTTGCGGTTGAGAACTTTGTGACAGATTTCTGTTTAACCATGACTATTCAGCCAAGTATAATAATCCTGATTCCTGAGTCACTACAAATTTACGATGTGTAATTGTATGTAATAACTTGATGCGTTTCTAAAAAAATATCTTTCTATATTTCATTTAATTTATTTTTTTATTATTATTATTAATGATAGTTTTATACCGATAAAAAATTTCTAAACACAATCCCAAAAAAAATATAATTTAAACGAACGATTAGCAAATTAATGAAATTACTATTTTAAAATATGAAGTAAATAAAATTATAATAAAAAATTTAAATAAAACAAAATAATATTTAAAAATACAAAATATAAAAATATAAAATGATATAAATATACTTTAAACAAGTAAATAACTGGAGACGAAAGATGGGAAAGCACACCATCGGCCATTCTAATGGCCTCCTTCGTCTCCGGATATTTTATTATTATTATTATTATTATTTTTATAATTATTGTTGTCATTTATGTTGAAAATTTGGAATTAAGTTACTTAAATTTAAGTAAAGTTTTTCTTCTTTTTAAATTTAGATATATATATATATATAAACTTTTTAGGATTTCAAATGGATAAAAAAAACTTCATTTAGCGAAAGAAACAATCAGAGCCAATTTAATGTAAAAAATAATAATTTTGGAGCAAAATGTATCTTTATGTTTATTTATTTTTTAAAATTTAAGTTTTGATAATTAAGTGCTTTAAGATAAAAAGGATAATTTTTTAATTAAAGAACAGTTTTTAATAATTTTTAAATTAAATTTCTTTTTATGGAGCATTGGAGTGTCATTAGAAAAGAAGTGTGAAAAATAGGATTGTGTAGTCCCAAAAAATCTGCAGTTGAATTTGTAAAGCGATGGGCACTGACAATCCTACAAATAAATAAGATGAGACTGTAGAGGGATCGATGAGGTCGAGCGCCTTGCAACCTGAAAAAGATAAAGTTAACACATAGTAGGGGTGGTCCCTTTGGAAGACTCTCTAACACTCAAGTCAATAGAATATTCGTGGTTGATAAATATCATAGAACGAAATAGTAAAAGAATTGATAATAAATATAAATCACATGATCAAACCGTATGTGTAGGCATTAAATTGTAGAGCCCTTGCTTTGATGAGTGTGTGCGTTGGACTGTAGAGCCCTTGCTTTGAAGCTAATATAGATTCAAAGGAGAACGATTTGAGCGAGGAGTTTAGCAAATTAAATTGCTGTAAAATTTCATAATAATACTATAATATATTGGCTTATGAATTGACTTTGATTGGATGATAATTTCATTGAGAATCAATTAAGAATTGATCGACAAAGGAATTGATCGACAAAGAAGGAGAATGGGTTGCTATTATTTATAGCCAATGAGAAGTGCTCCCCAAGTGAATTGATCGTATGGTCCCTCTTATCTTCGCCCGAGATCAAGGGTTGAGATTGTGATTTTATTTTCCAGGATTCTAAGGCTATCTCCAATAGAGAGTTAAAGTGAAAGTTATTTGAGTGAGTTATATTTAGTAAAGGTGAGAGTTATATGGTGTGATTCATGTGTAAGGTGGTGGGGCATATGTGTTGGATGAATAAGGGCCCGTCCTGTAACGTTTTTGAAAGGCCGTTTTTGTTTTTGTTTTTCGAAAATAAAAATGAAAATGAAAACAGTGTTTTTGGTTTCAGTTTCGAAATCCAAATACGCGTCTGGTAACATTTCCTGAAAGCTGGATTCCGAATATGAAAACGTAAAAAACGCGTCTGGTATCATTTTACAAACTAAAATTAATGAGTTAAATTTTATTATTATTTATTTTATTATTATTATTTTTGGTCTGATAAAGAAGAAGGAGGAGGAGGAGGAGGAGGAGGAGGAGGAGGAGAAGGGGGGAGCTGACGGCGGCAACGGACCGGCGCGATCTGACGGACGGCGACGGACGGCGGCCAGATCTGACCGACGGGAAGAAGAAGAAGGAGAAGAAGGAGAAGAAGGAGCGACGGCCCGACGGGGAAGAAGAAGAAGAGGAGGAGGAGGAGGAGGAGGAGGAGGAGAAGAAGGAGAAGAAGGAGCGACGGCCCGACGGGAAGAAGAAGAGGAGGAGGAGGAGGAGGAGGAGAAGAAGAAGGAGAAGAAGGAGAAGATGGAGCGACGGCCCGACGGGAAGAAGAAGAGGAGGAGGAGGAGGAGGCGGTCTGACCGACGGGAAGAAGAAGAAGAAGAAGAAGAAGAAGAAGAGGAGGAGGCTGAACGGCGGGAAGGAGAAGAAGGAGAAGGAGGAGAAGGAGAAGGAGAAGGAGGAGGAGGAGGAGGAGATCTGGGGAAGGAAGAAAAAAAGAAAAAAAGAAAAAAAGAAAAAAAATTGAGTTTTTTATTTTAAATGAAAAACAAAACGAAAAACAAAATGAAAAACATCAAAAAGTTGTTTTGAAAATTTTTCACTTTTAACACTGTAGCTGTTTTTGTTTTTGTTTTTGTTTTGGAAAATAAAATGGAAAACAAAATGAAAAACAGTAACGAACGCGTATTCGAAATCAGATTTAGAAAACAAAAACGAAAACAGGCCTGTAAAACGATACAGGACAGGCCCTAAAATAGTGATATTTTTATTTTTTCTGGGACCAATACCATTAAGGGTGGGCACCCAACCTGCCAAACTGATTAACTTGCCCAAACCAAACCAATATAAGCTGGGTTGGTTTGGTTTTGTTGAATAAAATAAACCAATTGGGTTGTTTTTGAGCAACCCAACCCAATTGGTTTGGATTGTTTTATGGGTTGTGTTTTATCAAACCGTATAACCCCAACCAAAACTAGTACATACTTAAATATATATATATTATTAATTAAATTATCGGACAAAAAAAAAAAAAAAAAAAAAAACTAAAGTTAACCCAATGCAACAAGAAGTGAACTTTAAAACATCAAAATGGTTGCTTGGATGGTGGTAGATATTATTAATTTAGAAACTTAAATGATTTAATTTTATTTTATAAGTCTTAGTCGTTCTACATTTGAGGATTTTTTATTTTTTTTTCAGCTTAAAGATTGTTCTGCACTTGAGTTAAATTTAGTATTATAAATTAGCATTATTGTTTATTTTAGTGATAATTAGTTTAACTACTTATATTGATAATTAGATATTATTAAATTTATTTAAATAAAAAGTAATGTAATTATTTTCTTAAACCATTAAACCAAACCTAACCAAACCGATTTTTATTGGTTTGGTTTGGTTTGGTTTTACCTCATAAATGGTTTGATTTGGGTTGTAAAAAATTAAACCGATTTTATAATGGGTTGGTTATAATGGGTTGGTTTGGGTATAGCAAAAATACTAGAAAATCAACAAAAAATTCAAAATAAATTATAAAATTTGTAGTTCAAATTTATGATTTACATTTATGTTTGTACTTTCGATTATGCATGTAATTTTTCTTTATGTATGTGTTTATGTTAAGTGTATTCTAATCCATGAAATTTAAGTTTTATGATGTTTCCTTATTTAAAAATTAAAATTTTCAATATTATCAAATTTAGTAATAATTTAAAAATATTTAAATATATTAAATATTAATACCATTTTAAAGATCTCATTAAGAAATTTACAATGGTATTATTTTTATCAACATTAAAGTTTATAAATTACAATTTATTGACCACTTATTATAAATTAGACATAATTAAATTTGTTACAAAAATATCATTCTCAGTACCACTGGAGCAAAAGTAGATATAAACATTACTCTTTGCACTATTTGAGACCTAAATATAATTATAACTCTCACTCTATTGACGATGACCTAAGGATCTCAATATTTTAAATTCGTTTTAACCATATTGATTTGGTCAGTTTCTTAAGTTACACACCTGCCCTGGTCTTGTCCTTCACAGACTTGGTCAAGGCTTGAGTCTGTTTTGGACCCACGTTAGGCATGTTTTTCGTTGGACCTGACCATGCTTGTATTTTGATATCAGCAGATCGCCTGGCTCCTTATTTGGATTTTCAAAATTGGGCCTTAGTAATTATTGTGCTGTTTTTTGATACCAGATATTGCAAGGAGAAAACCTCAAAAAAATAATCTTCATCGGGGTGGCACAAAGGGAAATTACCAAATAAGCCTTTGATTTATTCTTTCTTAATTTCAAGTAATTAGTATCCAAATCGGTCCTCATAATTTTCAAGTACCAAATTGGTATCTCTTAATAACTTCAGGTTTTCAACTAATCAATTTTAAAAAATATATTTTTATTTAAATCCTATTATAAGCTTGACATATGTACAATATCTTACGTGCAAAAGGATAGAAAATAATTAAGGAGGTGATCTGACCTTTTTTTTTCTTTCTAAATTCTAACGTTTCAATCATATTCTAATTTTTAAATATTCTTATATTATAAATAATATAATTACTGTCACTTTCATTTTTTTAGAAATTTTTTTGTTCATTAGATAATAAAAGTATTATTTTATTCTTTGTTTTAATTAATTTTTTATTTTAATCATTTCACATATTATATTCTCTTGCAAATATGTTAGAATCAAAAGTTAGATTTGACTCGATTAAAAAAAAAAATGTTAGGTTTGACTATGATTAATTTGGTCATTTTTAAAGAATCAAAAACTTATTTGGTTATTGTTTTTATTTATTTTTGAAAAGGGTCATAATCATATATAGTTTATACAAAGAAATGTCATTTTTACTTGCTCAATAAAATATCTCAAACCTAATCAATTGATATCTTTTACTAAAATTTTATGCCAAATTCCTTTTTCTTTTTTTTGAAACACTTCAATACATCGGATGTATTAGTCTAAATCCATTTAAATCATATCACATAAAATCCACTCAAATCATGATTTAGAAGACTAATTATTCATGCCACGTGGTATGACTTAAGGGCTCGCTTGGTGCGTCGCACTGTATTGTATTAGGAGTTTAAAATGTATTAGAATAATACAATACAATGTTTGGTTTATTTTGCACTATTTACTGTATTGTATTAGCTAATACATTTTAATTGGTCTAATAAGGTGGATATCGTATTATCTAACACAGAATAGAATGTTGTATTAGTTAATACAGCATAATACAATCTAATACAAAATATCACCAAACATATGATTGTATAAGAATAATATAGTCCAATACAATACAATACAATCCAATTCAATACAGTCCAATACAATCCAATACAGCGTACCAAACGAGCTCTAAACTCATATGCCATATGCACCTAAACATTTCTCCTATTATTTAGTGTAATCGGTCTTTGCTTTGGAATAAGAGAAGAGATGGTGAAATTTTAACATGGTCGGGCATGCAATGTTTGAAATTTTGTATCAAGACTTTTTGACTTTGATGTAAGTCATAGTATCAGTCATCTTCAAGAGTTGGAAAAAGATCTTTCAACAACTTTACAAATCTCCTTTCTCCCTCTTGTTATTATTAAACGTGTTTCTTTAGCTTATATTTGTAAGGTTATATGGTTATAATTTTTTTTTCCCCAAAATTTAAGAATTAGTAAGATTTAAATTATGTCATATGTGACAATGTGACATAATAGCTTAACCTATTCCCTTAACAAAACCCTTATTATTATTATTTACTTGAAAAACAACTCGAATTTAGGGTATTTCCTTCCAAACTAAATAAACATTCTTTCTATCAAACCACATTGCAGTTATTGATAATCATTTTAGTAATAGGAAAAACTAAAGAATAATCCTCGATTAAGCAATGAGTTGTAGAATATTCCGATTAATAAATAGGTACACCTTATATTTCATTTTCATCCATTATCATTATATATATATATAATAAGTGTTTCATAAGGGATATCTTATTTTAATTTCGATAACGACTACCATGAAATCATATTGATTTCAACGAATTTTGATTTGAATTTTTTTTATGGATGATAAGTTCATTAAAATCTACCTACAAATAAAATTTTAAAAAATTTCAAGCATTAAAACTATTTATCCCAATTTTTTTTAAAAAAAAATATGAAGACATCGTAAAAATAAATAACATATAGAAAAATTCAAGAAAAATAGTTCGATTGCTGTCAATTAAATTCTTGCTTAATGTCTGCTATCATTCTTATCTTTTGGAAAAGCTATAAACACGAAACAAATGGGGATGCCATTAGCATTACTATTTACACATTTCTTGAAACATGAATTGTCCGGGCAACAAATTTGAGATGGTAAGGACCCATCTTTACAAAATTATATATACTTCATATCAATATAACAATTAATACTTGAACAACAAATGCTTTACCTTCGAGTTCTGAGTAACGAATTCGGGTTCGAAGCAATTGGTTTTGTATCTCATCTTGTGAGTTGAAACGAGGGTTCAAATTTGGTCAGATGATCCTAATAGGGATGAAGATGCCCTCTCGGTATTCCTACCCGAAACTGAAACTAAAGGCGAAACTCCGGCTTGGTTCGATGAGGATGAAGAGGGAGCTGGTGCTGAAGCTGCAAATGTTGAGAGAGCACTGACATTACTGCTCACATTGATGCTGGTTCCACCAACAGACCCTTCGGTCAATGTTTTTGGTGCCGGTGGCCTCTCAATCTCCATTATTCCCTCTAGCATCTGAACCACTTTGCCCATCATTGGCCTCTGAGATGGTTGCTCCTGGATGCACCAAAAGCTCACTTGAATTGCCCTCGTAACTTGCTCCATGTCCACATCATGACCGGCTAACCTTTTATCGAGAATTCCCTCGATGTTACCCTTCTCAAACTCTTCATAAGCCCACAAAGAAAACTTCTTTCGATTAGTTTCTGGTGAGACTTCGAAATTTCGCTTCCCGCTCACTATCTCCAACAAAACCATTCCGTAACTGTAAACATCAGACTTTGAAGTTATTGGAAGGTTTGCCAGCCATTCTGGTGCCAAATACCCTCTTGTCCCTCTAACACTAGTTAACGTTCGGTACCTATGGTCCTTTGGATTAATGAGCTTTGCAAGGCCAAAATCTGACACTTTGGAGCTGTAATTCTCATCTAAGAGGATGTTTTCCGGCTTTATATCACAGTGAACAATGCAGTCTCGACACTCCTCGTGAAGATATGTTATTCCCCTAGCAGTACCAAGAGCAATGTTAAACCTATACTCCCAATTCAACAACTTCCCTGACTGTTCTTCAGTCACAAAAAGGAAGTTATCAAGAGATCCATTTTTCATGAACTCATATACCAAAAGCCTATGCCTTCCCTCGGAACAAAAACCAATCAACCGCACCAAATTCAAGTGATGAGTGCTACTGATAGTAGCAACCTCCATCCTAAACTGTTTTTCACCTTGCTCAATCCCTTCTAGTTGCTTCACTGCAACAACTGTTTTATTAGCAAGAACACCTCTATAAACAGCCCCGAACCCTCCTGCTCCAAGCTTCTCCTTAAACCCCTTTGTTGAGCGCTGCAGCTCCTTATAAGAGAACTGCACAGGTGCACCGGATGCATACTCAAGAAGAGCGTATTGGGCTGACAAACTCCCAAATTTGGGACTATTTCTACAGCACCAATACCACAAACCACCCTCCAATGCGACCAAAACCAAAAGGGTAGATAGCACCACGACTATAATAATCCATGCATGCAATTTCCAACTCCTATTCTTCACCACCAGCTGCCTAGAAGAGGGGTTTGGTAACACCGGCCCACAAACCTTAACATACGAAGTACTAGGAAGCGCCGGACTCTGATACCCACTAACAAATTCCGGTGTTTTCAGGTAACACAGTCCCGTTCCATCAGACAACGAAGTGGATGCAACACAAGAATCAGTAACCAAACAATTCAGCCTACAAGCTGATATCCCTACAAAGAAAACCTGAGAAGTCAACTCAGGCTCAAACGTCAAGAACTTGGTATGCTCCAACTCCAACATCGTACCACTCCCCGGACAATCTGCAATCTCAACTTTCCTCTTACACCCTTTTCTACTATCACTTGCATCAACCAACTCAAAGTTCAGACTCGGGCACCCGCAAAACGGGTCTGAATTCGAATCGTTGTAACTACAAATACCCATGTTTCCACAGTAGCCAAAAACTTGACACTGATCAGTAACAGCTGACCATCTGGGAGTTACAGTGCCGCTACCTCTTGAAGAACTAAATATCCTCAAATTCCCATCTCTTTCTAACTTCAAGAACCTCAAAATATCGCTCCCTTCGGCGTAATCACTACTATAAGCAACAATCGCAGCACTATTTAACGTGGTATCAGAAATAGATAAAATTCCAATGGGTTGCAATTTCAAAACAGGTGAGGTTAAATTCGAAATCGATGAATTCAATCCTTCGTTCCAATAAACCATGCTATCATTCCATAAAAGTGTCAAATTTCCTGATCTACGAAGCCTAAAGTAGTAAGACCCAGATCGGAGAACCTTACTGTACGCGAAGTCCTGCGACGGGACGATGGTGTCGGTCGGGTTTTCGAAAGAAGACCAGACGGAAACGTTGCCCCGGAAGAGCGCGAGGTTGCCGAAGTTGTCGAGGGAGGCGGAGGAGACATTGAGGTTCTCTGTGGGGGATTCCCAAACGACAGCCCCGGAGCCGTTGACGAGGCTGAGTATCCCGGTGGAGAGAAACCGAAGCGCGCCGCCGGAGTCAACGGGCCTGGATCCGGAGGCGCCGCGGGCCTCCCAGATGCGGACGACGCCGCCGGAGTAGGTGATGGCGGCGACGAAGGATGTGGGGGTCTCCTGGAAGAAGGAAAGAGAGAAGGTTTTGTTGGGAGAGGACCACGACTGGCTCAGGTTCGACGCGAAGAGAGTCGAGCCAAAGGGAATATCGTCGGCCGATGAAACCGCGAAGAGGAGGAGGACGACGAGGAGAGACGGAAGAGAAGATTTGAGAGTCATTTCGAGGTTCTATGTTGAGCGAAACATGTGGGTTTGCGTGGGAATGTAGAGAGACTTTGTGTGTTTGAGAGATTTTGGGTGGGTGAATAAGAAGAAGACTTTGACTAAAATGGTTGGAGATTTGATTTTTCTCTTGGTTTTTTTTTTTTTTTTTCGCAGCTGGTCATTCACGAAAAGGTCTATTTTCTCTGCCTTTTCTTGGCGGTAATTGAGTTTACATTCGACTTGCATCCTCATTTGTCTCTTTTTTCCTTTTTGGAAAATTGAACAAACTTCACCGGAGTAACCCTAACCCGGTAACTTCATCGGAATAGTCCGGAATAATCTCACGGAATCCGTTGACTACCGGTGTATTCAATTTATACTTGATTAGAATTGTGTATTTAATTCAGATTTATAAAAATCCATAAAAGTTTGGGAGTATTCAAATCTATATTTTAAAATATTCCAATAAAATCTAGAATCACTTTCTTAACTCACTCTCCCAACTCACTATCTCTTCTCCTTTTAACAATTGTTCATTATTCACTTTTTTGAAATAAACTTTAGAACCATCATTAATAAATTGTTTTTACATATTATTTACAATTCAAACCATCATATCTTCCCAAATTGCCCTTTTTCTCTACATCTAATTGTCATAGTTTTTTTCTTAAATATTAATATTAATATTATTATTTTATATGCCTCTTTTTTATTTTCTAAAATATCATAACAAATACAATTTATATTTGAAAAATTATGGTTTTTGTCTATATTATCATAAATTTATCATATTTTACAAAGTGATTATTTTTACACAATTTGAAAAATATAGTTAAAAAAAATTAAAATTTCATTAATAATATATTTGCTATTTTTTAAAAAAATAAATATAAAATAAATTTAATAAATATTATTCAACCCATTTTACCTTTGGAGATTTTTTGCTCACATATTTGGAAATGACAATTTGGTGTAAAAAAAAAAAGAGTAATTTGGGAAGATGTGGATGATTTGAATTTTAAATAGAGAGCTTCTTTTAACAATTCAATTTTTTTTCTTTTACACATCTTTTCTAAAGACACTTTATTCTCAAAATTTAAATTTAAAAAAATTCTAAAGACATTTCTCTTTGTTCCAAGATTATCTTTTTTTATCTTTTGATACTTCTATTCTAAAAAAAGAAATTATTTCTCCTAAATCTTTAGATTAAATATTACATATTAAACAATCTCTCCTAAATTTTTACTTACCATATTAAACTCTCCGTCCTCAAATGCATATCTCTAATTTTCTATTTTCATTCTTTCTCAAGCAAGACTAACAGTTAAGAAAAAAAAAAAAAAAAAAAAAAACTTACGAATAAGCTTGATTTTTAGAAACCATATATATGTATATATTTTGAAAATTGACTTTTTAATATATATATATATATATATTTTTTTTTTCTATTGTCAGTTCGTCATGACAATAAATATATCAAAACGAAGAATGTGGACTACTAAATTTACATACTTTAACTCAAAGTGTATGCACTTGTCAAAACTATTTCATAATTTATGGTCTACATTCTTCGTTATGATATATTTATTGTTAGGACGAACTGACAATAGAAAGACTGTATATATATATTACTGTTAGTAAAAAAACAAAATATTCATAAGTTTTTTTCTCTTTAACTATTAATAAGAGATTGATTGAGAAAATATGGAAATATGAATTTTTTTTAATGGAGAGAGAGAGAGAGAGTAATTAGGAGAGAGTATTTAATATGATAATAACAGATTTAGGAGAGGAAGTTTAATACGTAATATCTAATATAATGATTTAGGAGAGAATTTCTTTTCTTTATAATAATTTAATTAGTTTGGAATGTCTTTAGAATTTTTTGTCATGTTTAGTAATTTTAATTCAGGTTAAAATTGTTGTTAATAAAAAAAATAAAATTAAACTAGAGTGTAAATAGATAATTTGTGGATTATAAGGAGAAGCTCTATTTTAAATAACATACAAAAAATAATTCATTAATGATGACTCTAAAATTTATTTCTAAGAAGTCAACATATGACAAGTGTCAAAAGGAGAAGAGAGAGTAGGTTGGAAGAGTGTACCTAGAACTCCTCATGTATTCGATTCAAAATTTTAAAAAATTCAAACAAATCTAGGTGAATTTAAAAAGTCATTGACTTTGCAGATTTGGGTTAAGTGATGGAATTGGATGGATTTTTTTTTTTTTTTTTTTAATTAGATAGATCTCAAAATTAGATTTATAAAAAGAAAAACCTCTAACAAATCTTGCCCAAACATGGTAGACTTTGATGGATTTAACTTTTATAATTTATTGAAATTAAATAAATATATATATTCAACAATTGACCTTGATAATTAAAATTACAATGATGCTACTATGCTTAAATTTGCAATAACGCTACTTTACTCAAATTTGATGTTCAAATGATGTGGATCATTGATTTATTTGTATTAGAATTACATTATTGAAATGATTAGATTTTAGAGATGAGAGATGCCACCAAATTTGATCAAAGTAGTTGTTAACCACAAAATTTGGTCATTTATCCAAAGGAGAATTTTTAAAGCTTCTATCTAGGAGAACCTCCATTTGGGCATTTCCACTTGAGCTCCCTTACGAGATTCCCTCCGGATCTCTACTATAGGATCTCCCCTACTGGATCCACCCTTCTTGGTAGCATGTCGACACTAGCGCAGCTCTTCTACAGCAAATTCCCCCTACATCAGACCTACACTAGGGTACCATGGTACCAGAGTACCGAGGTACCGAGTCCTTCAAAGAGAGCAGCACTTCCCACATGTCTTATGGGCTGTATTCCATGAGATAATATTGGTCAAAGTGATAGGGACACACCAGATTTCAATTAAAGACAACATAAAAGCTTTCCACCAATTAGGGGGACAAAGGGGGCCCACTAATAGTGACTTTCCAGCAACTTTTCAACCACTTTCCAGTAGCATTTATTGCTCTATGACAGCCCCATATGAGGGTCATTTGGTCAAGAAGTAACCTAGACACCTCCCTCCAATGGAAAGGCACTCAAGTGACACCAAAGCGCCTCATCATCGCTACGTCATTGCAACATATGCCCTAAATCTGATGTGACACATCCAACACCACTTAAAGAGTGTGTTTTCATGTGAGAAGCATGTGCCCACATGTACCAAACACATGCCTCCATATCACCACCTAGGCTCATTATATAAGTGAAATCCTAGGTACTTCTTAAGGGTTGGCTCCTCCACCACGAAATGGTCATCTCCTCCTCCACAAAATGACTCTCCTACATCATTTTAGAAGGTTTTATAGCACTTCTACCACATAGGGAGGTACCTCCTCCAAAAGAGGTAGCCCTTATGCATCCCTCCTCCAAGCTCTATCTCCTTTTGGGCACCTCCACGAAATCCCCCTTCTCCACTATTTTTGGTGTTCTTTAGTAGCTCTACCATCATGAGGGACCATAGAACTAAAGGAAGGTACCTCTCCAAGGGGAGCCCCCATGCTCATCTCCTTAGCAAGACGGATATTCTACTTGGCTACTTGGCTACTTGTCTCCTAGATAATCTACTACATTGGTTTATGCTACTTGTCTACTATTGTAAGCTCTCCGGAGCATCTATGTTGTACAACTTGTGTAAGCTCTCTGGAGCATTCCTTGTTAATATATATGAAGAATGGCGTCCCTCTCCATTGGATACTACCTAGAAGTTTTTCAACATATGATCATATGTGATGTTTTTTCCCCCTAGGCCAGTCCAATTCTAACAAAGAAATTGTCATTCTCCCCTCTATCTCCTTTATTATGCATGTATGGGAGCTAGGTTTCAACCCTATTGGTTCTAGCTCTCTTATCCACCTATTTGCATGTCAAGTCACACATAAAAAAGGGGAAAGATCCTCTGGACCCGTTAGAAAGGAGTCGGGGTATCGAGGAGCCGAGGAGCTCCCCCGTACCTTTTCTATGGAAGCAAGCAACCTTATAGAGGGTATACCACTAGACCTAGCGGGACAAGGCCAAATCAATGCTAAAAACCAGAGGATCCCCGCTAGACTCACTAGAGGACTAACCAAGCTCCACCACCCCTTTCGAGGTGCCCGGTACCTTTATTGAGGATCCAACACCGAGACTAGAGGAGCCGACTCCAGCACAGTCTTAAAGCGCCATTGGACTAGCTAGAAGAACCGGGATAGGTTCCGACCCTAACCAGATGACCGGATCATGGAAAGAGTCATGTATGGGTGGTCCCATCCTTTGCGACTTTGCTACCACTCACATCATTGATGAGCATCTACTCCTCTTTGTATTGGGGAACTACATAGGATAACCAGAGAGAAGACCGACTACCAGGGACGACAGGTAGGGTACCACGGACTAGATACCAGGGATGACAAGTAAGTTACCACAGACCAAGTACCAGGAACCAGGTATCAGGTACCACAGACGACAAACAGGGTACCAGGGCAGCAGTCAAGGTACCAAGGACGACAGACCGGGTACTGGGTACCATGGACGACAAGCGCCCATCTCTTCTCTTATAATATTATAATATTATATTATAGTATTATAATAATATTATAATATTATATAATATTATAATATAATATTATATTATATATTATAGTTATATCGATATATTAATATATATAATATATAATATTATATGTGTTATTATATATAACTAGTGTGTAACCCGTGCGATGCACGAGCTTTATTAAATATATAGAGATATAGACTATAGAGTAGTCAAATTTCAATTAATGCAATAAATAATTTTCAATTCACTTATATAATAAATTAAACAACCCTTCAATTCTATATCAATATAATATATAAATAAAAGGGCAATCAAGAGTCTTAAAAAAGAAAAAAAAAAAAACAATCAAAAAGCTATCCATAGAGAAAATCTTGTAATCAATGCAATAATGCATAAATTTTGTTAACCAATTCCATAATTGATTTTTAAACAATTAATTTTCATAATTGTAATCAAAGAGTCAATTCACATGCTTTGTTGATATATATAAAAATAAATAAGTTTAGATTATTCTATATATATAGAATTTGTTTTGAAAAATATTTAGTTATTACATTTATATTATAAAAAAAAAAAGTATTTTCGAGTAAATTGGGGTGTATTTAGAGGTTTTATAATTATTATTTTTCCTATAAAAACATTTATTCTAGAAATACTTATAGAAGTATTCAATTCTTAAAAAAAAAAAAAAAAACTCCATGGAGATTGTTGTCAAGCATAGTGATAAATTAATTTAATTTTCCACATTTATTTTCTAAGGACATTCCATTTTTTTTTTTTAATAAACTCACATATATATATATATATATTTTCACATGTCCTGTTATGGAAATGTAAATAGTAGTGAAGTAATTTTTTTTTATCGTACAATTTTTATTTATTTATTACCATTTATAAAAAATATTATGAGTGAATTTCATATATTTAGGAAAAGAATCAATTGAATTGAATGAAATAATTAATGTTTATAATATCTTAAATGTTTGTTATATTATCATTAATATATTGCTATTGATATTTTAAAAAAAAATTACCACTAATTCCATATAAAACGGGTTACTTTCTTATATTTAGGAAAAGAATCAATTGAATTGAACGAAATAATTAATGTTTTAATATTTTATTATTAATATTTGATAAAAAATTATTATTTTTAATTTTTGTTATATTATCATTAATATATTATTATTGATATTTTAAAAAAATTTACCACTAATTCCATATAAAACGGATTACCTTTAATTTGGTATTTACAATTGATATTTTATTTGTTTGGAAAATATGTATTGATTATCATTTACTGTATAAGAATAATGAAAATTTAAAAACTTTTGTTTTTGGAAATAATCATAATGTATTTAATTCATATTTAATACATTCTACAAAACCAAAAAGAAAACAAAACAACACTGGAGATCTTATTTTCCAACAATTTTATTCTTTCAAATTCAATATATATATATATACACAAGACATCTCAAAACTAATAATATCCTGTAAAACATCTGAAAATCATAAACAAACTACAACATCACTTTTTACAATATTATCCAAAGTCAACAATACAATGTCTCTCACTCTCCATTTGCAATTCCCCACTAAGGCAATCCAATCATGTCGCATAATTTAAATATTCTCTTGAGCGTGTGGACTATCATTCATCAAATCTACACCGCAAAAGAGTTTATAGAAATTAAAACCTTTCTTAAATATAATTGTAAAAATGAATTAAGAGACGACATATGAAGAGAAGCAGAAGACATGACAATTAATTAAAGAAATCAAACTCACCAAAGATACCGAAGAAATGTTAATTGCTATCAACCCTGTGTTTGAAATCATGAATTCAAACATGTAGATCAAGTCAAGTGTTGAATAATATTTATTATTTTAAAGTCATAAATCCAAGACAAAATTCACTAAAATTAAGGAAATTCAAACAATTAGATATAAAATTTTGATACTACAAAACACCTTAAAATCTTATTGTCACTAACAACCTAAAAGCTAAGGAAATTATATTGCTCAATTAAACATAAATCCTCTGAAATTAAGTTTACAAAAAAAAAAAAAAAAAAAAAAAAAAAAAAAAAAAGGAAGTCTTTCCCAAAAACAAAAACAGAAAAATAAAATAATCAAAATCAGTAGGATTAAACTTTTATTCCATAAATATAATAAAAAGAGAATAAAAAAAATATAAAAAAAAAGACTCACCTCAACATTTCTATATAATATGTAACAATAAATCATCATCAAAATTGGGAGAGAAACATTTTGAGAGAGAGTAGAGATTGATTGATGGATGGATGTGTGAAAGATTAGGTAAAGCTATGGTTTATATAGAGAATTAGCATCATGATTGATTTGTATCCTCACATGAACGTTACATGTCTTACATAAGGAAAATTGAAGAGATTTAAAAAATTGGTGTGATTATGGGAAATTAATAGAGACAATCAAGTCATCATGTAAAAATAATTGTAAAATCAGTATTATTTCACATTCAAACTCTAGCATTCAATTCAGATAATCAATTTTTTTCAATCATAAAAAGAATTCAACGTATGTATAGGGAGACTTTTCATGAACCATTCATTGATAATTAAATAAGTTAAATATATATATATATATATAGATTTAGAGTGACCTTTCATTGTAATTTAATTAAACTTCAATTAAATAAGTATTAATATAAAATTGATAAAGGGGAATAATAGGAGAATTTAATATCAAAACTCCCTCACGATGACATGTGGCACTTTGAAACTCTATTATTTTATATAACTAGTGGCCAACCCGTGCGATGCACGGGCTATGTTAAAAAGATTATCAGACTGGATAGTTTTTTTTAAAAAAAATTTCATACCATAATTAAAATAGTCTATAATTGTGAGACTCCATATGATATGGAGTGCCTCCTGATTTTCATCAACTCATTCATATTTTTTATTAATTAATTAATTAATATGATTAATTAATAAATATTAATGTATTCTTTTTAGTTGATTAATCAGTAAATAGGAAAACATAAATAAAAAATTAATTTGATTAATCAAGAAATAGGAAAATAGAAATAAAAAATTAATAACATTTATGATTGCCACGTGTCGTAACCACATCAAAAGTAGAAAAAATGTCTATTATTGTGTTGGATTTTAAAATGGCGTATAACTGCCTAAGCAAGTTGTGCACCTACAAACAAATTAGCAAATATATGAGTTACTATATGAGATTGCATAGAAATTAATGATGACAATTAGATATAGATACATATACATACATAATCAAAACTTGCCAAAAGCTTAAAAATGTCAAAATCGAAACTCAGAATCGAACCCATGGCTAAAATGGTATACCACTTTTTGAAAAATCCAAAAAAGTCATTTGACGATCATAGCAAACTGAACAAAAAAGAAAGAAACAAAAACAAAAATTAAATTATTCAACAAAACAATAAAATATTAAATTAGTCAGCAAAATAATAAGATTAAAATATTTATAAAAAAAAAAAAAATTGAGACCAGCCAATTCCTCACCTTTAGGATGTTTTGAGTTTGGCTGTGATAAAGAGCCAATGGAATGAGTATGGAAAATTATGAGATTTTGGATGGTTTTTATAAAGAAAATTGAGGAAGAGAATAGGACTTTTGAGTAAATGATTGGCATATAGAGTTACAATGAATGTGAACCCTTTTGAGGTTATCTAATTAATATTTATCAATTTGTTTAATATGAAACTATTAATGTAGACTCTTTGAATTTATCAAATTGTTTAATATAATTAATTAATTAATTAATAGGAAAAATACCAAGAAATATATATATATATTATTAAAAATATATATAAATGTTTAAATACATGAATAAAGATATAGAGTTGCAACACTTGATATTATCTGTTTAATATGAACTATTAATATAGTCTCTTTGAATTTATCAAATTGTTTAATTAATGAATTAATGAATAGGAAAAATACCATGTGATAAATATATACAGTATCAATACTATTAAAAAATATATAAACGTTTAAATGCATGAATGGAGATATAGCGTTGCAACACTTGATATTATCTAATTAATATTTATCAAATTGTTTAATTTGATTAAGCAATAAATAGGAAAATAAAAATATTTATGATTGATTACATTTAAATCCAAAGCTCTTATACAGTGACATGTGGCACAATGAAACTCTATTATTATATGTATATATATGATAAGTTAAATATATATATATATATATAGATTTAGAGTGACCTTTCATTGTAATTCAATTAAACTTCAATTAAATAAGTATTAATATAAAATTGATAAAGGAGAATAATAGGAGAATTTAATACCAAAACTCTCTCACGAGGACATGTGACACTTTGAAACTCTATTATTATATATATATATATGATATGATATGATAATATATATTTATTATTACATGTTTGTAATTTTTTGAAAATTTAAAAGGTAAAATAGTCTTTTTATTCTTGTCTCATGTCATGTGACAACCTTGTCTTAGGGTCTTCGGTGGGACAAAATTTAGTGTTTTTTGTCCCACCTTGTCCCATCTAGTCCCATGTTAAAGACATGTCAAATGTGGGAGAAGATAACATTGTCCCACGTTGTCCCGTCCCGTCCCACGTACCAAACGCACTCTACTAGTGGAGTGGGGAAAAGCAAATCTCCACTGGCAAAGATTTTTGGAATTTTCCCTTTAGTTATTTATATAGAGAATTGAATAATTTGTACCAAGTCTTATTTGAATTTTCTCCATAAAATATTCATCTTAACATGTATTAGGACAAAAATCCGAAAACGATATTTGACAAAAATTCGATCGATCAAATGAGGGATATGTGATTGTTGTAGGCTTTGATCATAAAGAGAGAGAAAATGTTGAAGAAAAGGCAATAAGGGTAATAAAGAATTGGATGGTTATTCGGTGAAAGGAAATTAATATGACAGGTTAAAAACATTAATAGTTTCATGGAGGAGGTTAAAAACAAAAAAACAAATGTTTCAATTTGTCATTTTTAGCAATTTCCTCTAAGGTCACGTTTATTAATTGAGAATAAATGAAAGAGAATCAAGTTTCCAAAACAAATGTTTCAATTTGTCATTTTTAGCAATTTCCTCTAAGGTCACGTTTATTAATTGAGAATAAATGAAAGAGAATCAAGTTTCATGGAAAAGAGAACTTGATTCATTGGTGGGATCGATGAGGGAATTAAGTTTCCTTTTCGGTAGGAACTTAATTTATGATTTGTGTACGTGACCCATATGATTTTTGTGTGAGACCCACACAATTGATTTTAATAAACACAGTAATCACAAACCAATTCTCTTTCATTTATTAGGATTTCTAATCAGTAAACACGCTCCAAAAACAATCAAACTATGGAAGATTGGCAAATTTAGAAAACTCTATAATTATTAGGCTATTTATGAAAGGGAAAATTATACTGTCATCTAACAATGTAAGGGTATTTTAGTCTTTTTGAAGCTAGTTATTATTTTGAGAAATGTTATTAACAATCCATTAATTATCTGTTTACACTTCATTCTAATATTTTTTTTTATTAATGACAATTTTAACCTGAATGAAAAATACTAAACAAGACAAGAAAATTCTTGAGAAACTCTTATTATTTTTGAGAGCTTCTCCTTACAATCCACAAATTGTCTATTCACACTCCAATTTTAAATTTTTTATTAATGAAAATTTTAACCTAAATTAAAATTACTAAATAAGACAAAAAAATTTAAAGACACTCCAAACTAATTAAATTATTAAAAAAAGAAATTCTCTCTCCTAAATCATTAGATTAAATATTATGTATTAAACTCTCTCTCATAAATCTGCTATTACCATATTAAACACTCTCTCATAATTAATCTCTCTCCATTTTTTTTTTAAATAATCATATTTCCATACTTTCTCAATCAATCTCTGATTAATAGTTAAAGAAAAAAAAAAAACTTAATTTTTTTTTTAAAAAGAGACATATGAAAGCTTGAATTGTTACAACTAGATTCGATTAAACTTAGAATTTCTAACACTAATGAAAGAATTAAAGTTCTCTAGGCAATCACATATCTACAAGAGTAATAAAAAGAATTTTCATATTTCGATTTAAATTAAGAAAAAAAAAAAACAAGGTACTTATTTTTTGAGTTTTTTTATTTTATTTTAAATATATACATAAATCAAGCTTATTAGTAAGTTTTTTTTTTTTTTCTAAAATTAGAGATATAAATTGGAGGAGAGAGAGTTTAATATGGTAATTAAAAATTTATGAGGGAGTATTTAATATGTAATAATTAATCTAATGATTTAGGAGAGATAATTTCTTTTTTTTAATAATTTAAATCAAAAAAAGATCAAAGGATAATCCTGTAACAAAATGAAGTGTATTTAGAATTTTTTTAAATTTAAATTTTGAGAATAAAGTGTTTTTAGAAAAGAAGTGTAAAAAGAAAAAATTGGATTGTCAAAAGAAGCTCTCATTATTTTTACCAATAAATTCTTTAAATTCAATAATGATATAAATGTAAGGAAAAAAAAATTATAACCTTTACAACCAAATCTAATCTTCCACACCTCCACATCCAACAATGTTGCTGTTGGCATCAGCCTCCATCACCTTCATCTGGCGCAAGAAGTTTTAAGATTTATGGCGTTCTTTAATTTGTAATTTTGTGGGTTTGATCAGGTATGGAAGTGTTGGATGAGTTTAATTTATTTTGTCGAGTTTGAAGTGTTGAATTTGAAGTTGATGTATTTTTTATGGAAGTAGGGAGAATTTTTTTATCTGTTTTTTTTCTTTCGAATCGAATGGGAAGAACAAAAGAGTTGAAATAAAATTTTTATTTGGATGACTTTTTATTTACTATTTTATTGTACTACAGTCTTGATTTGGAGTTATTATATTGACTTTATAAGTATTTTAAAAAAAAAAAAAAAAAAAAAAAGTAATCATATGTGGAGAGTCGAGGCCTCGAGGGCTTCATTTTTACATTTAGCCTCAAGTCCAAAAATCTTAGGACCAGCCCTCCACATTGGTAGTGAGGGGGTTTGAGTCCCACTATGCATATTCTACAAGTATGTGTGATGAGTTTTCTCTCGGTGTGTGAGAGTAGATATTCAGACTGTATATATATATTGTATGATCTTGCTATCTTGGTAAATCCTATTGTAATAGTTGTCATACTTCAAAAAATAATAATAATAATAATTGTTTTCATTTAATATTTTAAAAGCATTTTCATTTAATTATATTTACATTTATTCATTTTCATGTTTCTTTAAAAAAAAAAAAAACATTGTTTTGGCTATTGGGCATCTTACCAATGTGGTTGGACCCTCCAATTGGAACCTCCACCACCATAGTTCAATATCCATGGCACCCATGTATATATTTACATATATTCTTTGTCCCTCATTGGCTATCAAGTGAGGGTGCTCTCTCCCTTTTAGTGGGAGCAGTTGTTCCGGACTGTGCTAGTAGAGTCCAATTCTCGCAGGGTCCCGGCAGATATTGTAATTAAAAAAAAAAATAAAAAAAAATTGCTTTGCTCCAAGGGTTTTCTTGATATTTACAAAGTCAAACTTGGTCAATTTAACATTATTACTAACCAATATTGACTGCAGGGATCAAAGTGTAGAATAATGGAACCTTTTCATCTGAGTGTGTTTGTACAAAAACTCAAGGGGGTGACTGTAATTTCTTCTTTATGAAAAGAGTCAAAGACCTCCGTTATTTAATTATCACTTAATTATTAGAATACCATCTCTCAAGATACATATCAAACGGTGAACTTTACTGACACAGACGGGCGACGGATATATATAACTAATATTTCTTGTTACACATACGAAAGCTAATTAAGTTAAAGTTTGGCTAGTTGATTGACATTAATGGGATAAACTTCATTCTTGTAATAAGAATTAAAAGCCTTGTTTGCAATGTGAACATTCACCGCTTCTGTTGGGTGCAATCCATCGAAGAACACATGGCGGCTTCTCTCTGCGCAAACCTCTCCTCCTCTTTTGCATAATATTCCATTCCCGCCTTCACTCTGTGACTCCACTTTACAACACGCATTACTCGTGTCTTTGAATCCTGGAAAACCATTTGTAGAATCAAATTCTTGATCTGTCCTAACAGCATACGTTAAGAAAAACGAGTTTCTTCGATAAAGACATGTTACGTACCTGTGGAGGCAGGGTTTTTGATGATGTCTCTTATGATCTTGTAAGAGTTAACAAAAACAAGAGTGGAACCAGGCATGTGTGTTTTGATATCATCGACCATGTTCTTCAAGTGTGTGTTGAAGAGGTGAGCAGCCTGGTTGAGACCTTGTAAGCAGCCGTCGCGCGTGGGCCGAACTCCCTTCACCATGGGGCTGCACCCTATTGGGTTCAGTGATATCAACACAAACTTACGCCCTCCTAAACTGTACAGCTTCTACATCAACACAACCAGTACAATTAACTGTCAACTATTTCTTTCATTATCAGTATCATTGTTTTTTGGTTTCACAAAAATATTTGAAAGCACTTCTCATAAAAGTGTTCTTCATGTTGAGTTGCTCTAGACACTACGTACTCTCCCAGCCTTCCTTAGTATTATGACATGGAAACAACTTTCATGAGCCACAACAACCACCATAAAAACAAAAGCCCAGAGAGACAAGAAAAGCAGACAAAACAGAGGACCAACAAGAGAAAAGCAAAAAAAAAAAAGCTAACTAGGCACAGCAACTAACAGATCTCAGTGAACCTCTCAGATCAAACTATCCCCTCCATACCAGAACCCTTCTTGGCCAGCATATCAGCTAAAGAATTGCTAGCCCAGGGGTTGAAAATGACTCGAGAATTACCGAGAGTGTTCAAGTAATTGCGAATGTCTTAAATGAGCTTGACGTGTTTCAAGCTACCCAAGCCTTCTAAATTTACCCATAAAAATGCCACTTTTGAGTCACTAACTATATCAATCTCCTTTCCAACAAAGATAGCAGTGTCAGAGCACTAGGAGACAGCCCTATGAATCGCTAAAATCTCTGCAGAATTAGAGTCGAGAATCCCCACATGCTCAAAAAACAAGCCCAAGACCATGCCTGAGTTGTCTTATAGAACCCCACCAATCCCAGTGTTGCTAGGATTTCCCCTAGCCGAGTCGTTTACATTGAATTTCAAGCCAAAACAAGAAGGAAGGGTCCAAGCTTCCACTTTTAAGTTTTTTTTGTAGGTTTAGATTCAAGACAACTATCCTTTAAGTTTAAAAGCATGGTAGAGATAGGGAGCTTGGAACCTGCGTGAACCACCATGTGACCCTGAATTTCACCATATCAGACACCTGATAAACCGACGTCAAGATATCATTGAAAATCCTCTCATTTCTCACACCCCATATAGTCCACGACAGAGTAAAAAACACGGAACTCCTAACGTGACTGTGCTTGATCGACGGGCATAGACTAGACCATCCATGAAACCAGGCATCAGAGAGTTATTGGCACAGTACTCCACTCCCCACCAATCCATACAAACAGTCTAGAGAACCCAAGACCAAGGGCAAAGGAGGGGGAACAACTTTTACTTTTTAGATATGAAACTTGAAACTTTCATAAAATGAACTATTCTATCTAGCTATTTACAACTCAAACCAACCACCATCTTTCCAAATTGCCTTATATAACCTTTTAAATCTCAAAAATAACCCTAAACAAACTTATAAAATGCTATTTACTTTATTTACACTCGTCAAGTCGTTATAGACTATGAGAATATATATATTTTTTTTCATTTGTTCTCCTTCTTCTTCTTATTCATCATTCTCTTTACTTCTTGAATTCTTACTTATTCTTTTCAATATATATATATGTATATGCATAATTATTACTTGCTTTCACAAAATTTGAAAGAATACACTTTCGGATGTATTCTTTTTCACATAATTAATAACATATTTAAATGCATCCTCAAAAGGCTTTAATTATAACTAGTTTATTTCTTTTTCTTATAAAAAAAAATATATAAACTATTTAGGTGAGTTCGAGTCCTTTTCAAGTAGAGTTTCTGCTAGTTGATTTTGTTGTGACTTGTGAGTGAAGCTTTTAGAAAATAGAGCTTTTAAACAAAAGGCTTAGCGTACGTTGTTTAATTAGTTGTCAAATATTAAAATACTTCTAAACTAACAGATGGAAAAAATAAAAATAAATAAACCAACAGGGAAGTCATACCCTACATAAAAACTACTCTAAAACACTTTTGGAATTTTGGTGTTAGCACTACCAAACGGTAAACTTGAAATCATTTGGAAATTTGATCTATAGATCAATCATTAAACCTATACATTTTCTAGAGGGTGTCAGGACATGTTTGGTAAACTGTATTAGATTCGACAAGAACGTTTAATCATACTAAATGATTTGAAAAATAACGTTTAACTGCTAATATTTGTTTAATTAGGTCCCAGTAATGTAGGTCATATGTACCTTGAGATGTTGAGACAACAAGTTTGTGAGGTTGAGAGTGAAGGATTGAAGAGTAGTGAGATTGGAATCTGGATATTTAAGGAAGTAGTTGAATGAATAATCATTCCCGCCACTTCCCACAACAAACAAATAATTGGGGAGTGAATCTCTGCTGCTGCTGCTGTGCCCTAGTTGTGCTTTCAATTCTGGCAATGTCACCTCCTCAAACTTCTTTATTTGTTCATTTAGACTTATCACATGCCCCTGAAAAATATTGCATTTTTACAATAACAAAAGAATTAATCTTCTGGTTTAGAGAACAAATATATATATATATATATATATAATACTTCTCCAATCAGAACCATCTGACTTTATAATTTTAGGACGTCCAATCATAGCCACACATTCACAGTGGGCCCACAGCCCCACATTAATAAATACACACACCCAATATGAATGTGTGACTTTAGTTGGATATCCTTAACTTATAATTTCAGAACGTCCTTATTAGAGAACCACCATATATATATATATAATCAAAATTAACTGGTTTGAGGGTTAATAAAAACCATTTTAAAACGTTTTTTTAGACAGCATTTGTCAAATACACCCTCTAAGAGAACTATTTTATCAACACCTTCATGTATATGTGGTTGTCGCTTGATGGTAAATGGCATTCATATATAATTAATACACTATCTAAGAGAACTAATTTAACACCACCATCCTATGTGGTTAATGGTAAAAGACACTCATACAGTTTGATAAAGTTTGGTACCGTCTCAAGTATGATATTCTTTAAAAAATTTCAGAAAATGTTTTATTTTTCATTTTTTTTTTAATCTTTTAACAAGACCCCGTAAAGCAACCCCCACTTTACGTTTTGATAGGAAAACTTACTATAAAACTTTTCTATATTTAATGCGGACCCATAAAGATTTTGAAAGCTACAAGATCACATTTTAAACAAACTAAAATTAAATGTAGAAGATGATCAAATTAATTAAAATGAAATGAGAGAGAAAAGTACCGCGAGGGAGCCGGTATCATCAAGTATACCGGAGGCAGCAGAGGCATAGTTAACACCATGAAGAATTTTAGTTCCTTTAGTTGAAGGATCAGAGAAAGTTGGAATCAAAGAAGGGAGGTTGAGCTTTTCACCAAGAAGGTCAATCACATTTTTCCCATTTGTGAACCTCCCGGAAGGTCCGGACGGGAAATCTACTCCGTAGGGCAAGTAGTCTGCTTTGGCCAGTGAGTTTTGGAGGAAGTTGTTGTTGCCATTATCAACCAGAGAGCTTCCAAACACAAACATGCCTTTGATGGAGGCATTATTATTCATGTTGTTGGCAGTGCAATATTGGAGTAAATATGCAAAGAGGAGGATGAGGAGAAGTTTTGTAGACATTTTTTTTATTATTATTATTTGAGAGAGAGAGAGAGAGAGAGAGAGAGAGAGAGAGAGAGAGTTGTGAGTTGGTGTGTGGTATTTGGGTTTTGGAGGAATGGTGGATTTTGTGTTGAAGTTGATGGTATTTGAAGGTTCATTTATAGTTGTAGAGGGGTGGAGGTTAAGGAGTCTTCGGTAGTCTTGTGTGATAGGATCAGATCCTCTATTATGCTGATCATTTTCTTAATCTAAAACACATGAGAATAAGACTCTGTATTTAAAAATAATGGAAGTGAAATAAATAAAGGAGATAAATTACAACATTGATTACACATGTCTGCCATTGAAAATAGGGTAGTTTTAATAGGACCAGGATCCTCACCTCATCCTCACATTTTCTTCACCTTTTAAAAGCATATGATTGGTTGTTAATAAAGTGTCAATCACATCTTAACCATCCATTCATTGCAATGCTTATGTGTTAAAAGATTAAGTGAAGTGAGAATGAGGTGAGATAAGAAGATGATCCTTGTCCGTTTTAAAAACATAATAATTACTATAAAATGAAATAAGACAATGCATTTATTGTCTTGTTTCAATAAATACAGTGATTAAATTCATTATCTTATTTTCTTTTATACTCAAACCCAAAATTTAGCCCAAATTTCAACCCAAATAATGTGGCAAGCAGTTTTTTCATTAACCACATCATCTCATATTGTGTTTGGTGATGATAATTTACTTACCACATCATTTAGGTTAATTATTTGGGTTGTATAACATTACTCTATATATATATATATATATCAGGATCCATGACCTCAATTTTTTTACACAAGTTTTGACATAATTTTGTGTCCCTTGGTTTAATAATGTTTGAATGGTCCAGATTAATCCACTTGTTAACTCTTCTTAAATGAATTGATTAGATTCCTCTCTCATCTCTCATCAATTAATGATTCTAATTTATTTTCACCTTCTCCCCACTCTACCAATCGTTTCTTTCCTGCCTTATTACATTCCATGGCCTTGTTCTCTCTAAATCATCTTTTTTTCTCATTCCATGCCTTATAGCAGTGTGCTTGTAGGATTTTTGCTATTTTGAAACTAAAGGATTACTGTCTAAATTGGTAAGAGAAGTGGAGATGTAAACATCATCTTACACAAGTCCATTTGTGCAGGTCTAATAGCTTCCACAGATTCAAGAAGTGGAATTTCATAAATCTTAGATAATTTATCAATAAGTTTAGCCAGAAAACTTCAGGAATCAATTAGAGAGAAGTTATCTATCCCTCATGTGAACCCAACCTAAACCAAATATAATAAGAAGGTAGTAACCATTTTTTCAGGGTCAGCTTCTTAATATTTAGGGGCCATGATTTGTGTAGAACTCATTTTCCGACAAAAGACACGAATACAATAAGTGAAGTACATAATCAACCCAACAACTACTATAAACAACAAACAAATCAACCAGATATAAATTAAATCGAAACCAAAGTTAAATAAAACTTTATAAATTTGATTCATAAATAGTTGTAGGTGAACTTATTAAAAACAGAGCTTATCAAACACTACAAAAATAATGGTAACTCTCAAAATATAAATGTCATATACTGAGTGCCCTTTAAACTATCATACAAAAATAGCTGCAATTTCACCCAACATATATCACATAATTCTCTACAACATATAGATGCCTACAAATGGTAAACTGCTTTCGTAAACTATTTTTAAATCATTTTCTTCACAGCCTCTAGTGTTTTGTATATTCATAGGCCGACCAGAAAACATGGTCCTTTTAGCATATCATACAACTAGAGACTCAAGATTATAGGCAAGAAAATTATTGAATGCATTTTAGTTTCAAAATCGATTTTAAGAAAAAATGTCGTTGGTTCTTTCGTTTGGCAAAGTGATTAGAGAGAATAAAACCATGGAATGTAATAAGGCAGGAAAGAAACTATTGGTAGAGTAGAGAGAAGGTGAATATAAACTAAAGAGACAAGTTCATTTCTAACAATTTAGAACATCAAGTAATCGTTTATAACCTACTTTCAAATTTTAATTGTTTATAGCCTACTTTTTGTGCTATTACCTTAATGCCCCTATATAAAAGCCCCCATCTAAAAAAACCTTCTCTCCACTCTTCTTCTCCTCTTCCACGACCTCCCTTCTTCTCCTCTTTCCTTCTATCACTTCTTCTTCCATTTTTAACTTTAAAAAAACTTTGATTTTGACTTTTACAAAATCAATTGGAAGGGAAATTTTATTTCGACTTTGATTCCGACTCTTCTGATTTGACGGAGATTGCTTAGGGAAGTTTTTTGAGAAAATCAATTGGATTAGCTCTTGAAGTGGTTAATGTGTTAAAATCTTTAAGTTTTTGCATTATTTTTTATAATTATAGATTATATAAACATGGGTTTTGTGTTATTGTAAAAATTTGGGTTGGATTTGGTAAGATCTATGAATTTTTCATGGAATTGAAAATTTCCAGAAGGTTTCACAAAATTTTGGAAAAACCCAAAGGTTTCACGAAATTTTGAAAAAAAACCAAAGGTTTCACGAAATGTTGGAAAAACCCAAAAGTTTCACGAAATTTTGGAAAAACTCAAAGGTTTCACGAAATTTTGAAAACGTGAAACCTTTGGGTTTTTCCAACATTTCGTGAAACCTTTAGTTTTTTTAAAAAAAAATTTCGTGAAACCTTTGGGTTTTTCCAAAATTTCGTGAATCAAAGCTTTGTTGAAGTTGAAAATGGAAGAAGAAGAGAAAGAAGGAAAGAGGAGAAGAACATGTCTCGTGGAAGAGAAGATGAATAAAAGAAATAAAAATTAAAAATTTTAAAAAAATATGTTAGTGGGGTATTTGTGTAATTTTTGCTAGGGATTGAAAGAATTTATTACAAAATGGTTATAAACAATTAAAATATGAAACAAGGCTAAAAACAATTTTCCAGTAATCTATTTGGCTATAAACAACAATTTTCACTAAAAGAAATAAAAAGAGACTAAAAGCACAAATTGATGAGAGATGAGAGAGGAAACTAATAAATTCATTTAAGAAGAGTTTACAAGTGAATTAATCCAGGCCATTCAAACATTAATATCCAAGGGATACAAATTTGTGTCAAAACTTGCGTAAAAAATTGGTGCCATGGATCCTACCAATATATAATCCTTCTCCTGTCAGTTCGTCATGATATAAAATATATTAGTTCCTTGAATGTATGTCATAGATTATGAAGAAGCATTGACAAGTGCATACACATTAGATCAAATCAATTGAATCTAATGACCCACATTCAAGGAATTGATATATTTTTATATTAGGATGAACTGGTAGGAGAAAGATTATATATATATAAAGGAATGTGACTACTCAATTGTTATTGACTTGTTAAAAAGGCAAACAAAGTTATCTTAACGTATCTTAATAGAAGAGACATATAATCAATGAACTTTCTAATAAGTGAAAAATTATTGAAAAAAATTATTGAAAGACGGTAAACATCTTTAGAATAAATAATCCCTCTCATGTCAATACATGTAAGATATATAATTTTGTAGGGATAATTATCCTGGTGACCATCAATTTAGTGACAAGATATCAAAATGGCCACTAGATTGAGAATTAGTTTCAAAATGGTTATTTTTGACAAACCTTGTGACACTAATGACCATTCTATCAAACACCGTTATAAAACTGTTAACTTCTCGTTTATTTGGTATCAAAATGGCCATTATATTATTGGGCTTAAAAGCCCAACCCAACCAAAATTGGGTTGGGTTGAGATATATATTGAGTTATGGTATTTGCACCCTTGGAAAATTATATGTACACCCCTTTTTGGGATTTGGATTCCCCTCCTAACCTAAACTTTTCCTAAGATTTGAGAGATTTATTGACAATTACAGAGATCAAAGAAAAATTCGGCTAGTTCTTTCTTATGGAATAGCTTATGTTAGGGTAGGGAACTGATTTCCAAGGGGTCTAGATGGAGGGTTGGAAGGGGGGATTCTATTAAAATTTATAAGGATAGGTGGATCCCTCGGCTGTCTACTTTTATGATTGGTTCTCCTCCGTTATTGGGTACAGAGGCGACGGTGGATTGCCTGAAAATTCAAGGTCGGGAGTGGAATTCTGAGCTGGTGAATCAGTCCTTTTCGGAAGAGGAGGCTAAGGCTATTTTAAGCCTTCCTTGCATCAATTTTGCTGTGAATGATAGCATTCTTTGGAATTTTGATAAGACCGGAAACTACACTGTTCGTAGTGGTTATTGGGTGGCCAAAACTTCTATGCTGAATCCTAGTGGGTCAGGTTTGAGCCTCTCGGAATCGTGGTGGAAATTCCTTTGGAGGCTCCATATTCCAGCAATGGTTAAAATTTTTATGTGGAAAGCCTGTAATGATTGGATTCCTTCTCTATTAAATCTTTCCAAGCATGGTATGAAGATTGACCCTGTTTTTCCGGTTTGCTCCAAGGGTGTTGAATCCACTTTACATGCTCTGTGGATGTGCCTATTGCTGAAATCTCTTTGGCAGGATTGTCCTATTGGTGATGATTTTAAGGTTGTGAGAGCTGGTTCTTTCATGGATTTTGTCCTGTCAGTGAAAGATTCTGTTGAGCTGATGTTGTTTGAGTTTCTTTGCATGACATGGTGGAGAATTTGGTTTAGGCGCAACAAGCAGATGCATTCTCGAGTTATGATGCCGGTGGAGGAGGTGTTGAGCTGGGTGGATGGATTTCTGAATGAGGTTCGCGAAGCTAACAACAAGAAGCCGCCTTCTTCTTCGGCTGGCAGTATAAGGGATCCCAGATGGCAAGTGCCTGCAGATGGGGTTTTTAAAATAAATTCTGATGCTGCCTTGAATTCTCAAAGGAGAGTGGCTGGTATTGGGATTGTCATTAGAGATAGCAAAGGTATGGTTATGGCCTCTCTTTGTCAAAGTGTTAAGGACGTTATATCTCCCAAAATTGCTGAGGCAATGGCCATTCGGAGGGGTCTGTTGCTGGCTGTAGAGTCGGGCCTGCTACCTGCTGTGCTGGATTCGGATGCCCTTGAAGTTGTGAAGGATGTTGAGTCGCTGGCGACTTATTCTACTGATATTGGTTTACTTATCTATGATATTAGGTGTCTTCTAAGGTCTTCCTTATTTTTTTCGATTAATTTTGTTCCTAGATTAGCAAATAAGGTGGCTCATAGCCTTGCTCGGTTGGCCCTTGACTATGAGGGTGAATTTGTGTGGTTGGAAGACTGCCCACTATCGGTGGAAAGTCTGGTTTTGGGCGAGTGCCCTGTTTCTTTGTAGCTGTTTTGGCTTTTTAATATATGACCTTTCAAAAAAAAATGATTAGGATTTATTTACTTTATTTCATTTCATTTATCATCCAATAACTGTTTGATTTCTCACCTTCAAATTCAAGAAACCCATGTCTTTTCTTTCTTCATCATCTCATTTAACTTCTTTAAAAATAAAAAAAATAATAAAAAATACTTTCCCAAACTCCTGCAATATATATATTTATATTTAGGAAGTAATATTTATTTTTATTCAAAAAGAAGAAAATACTTTCTCAAACCTTGCTAAAGAGATGGCGTGAATGATTACAAACTCTAAGCACACATATAAAGAAATCTAGAAAGAAAAAAAAAAAAGATATGGAAAGAGCTTGGCAGTGATGGCTATTGTCATTCATGGATAAAACAAAAATTAAATAAATAGAGAGAATCTTAAAATTCCCAAGTCTTGGAGTTCATCAAAGTTTCAATATTTTGATAGCAAATGGATTGAGAGATTGGATGAGCAATTAAAAAGAAAAAAGGAAAAAAAAATTAAAAAGCAGTTCGTTGGTGATTGTAATAAAATAGTGCATTCAAAAATTTAGTGAAAATGAAATTGTTTGAGTGGCCAAAAATCCCTAATCCTGATTCCCAACTAATAAAATGCTTTCACTTGTTTAGCTAAAATTGACAAAAAAATGATAAATAAATAAATAAATCTTGCCCATTGAAATATGTAACTGCCACATGTCAATAAATCCTTCAAAACTTATGAAAAGGTTAGGTTAAGAGAGAATTCAAATCCCCCTTTTTGTATTTCCTTTTTTATTTACACCTCATTAATTTTTTTTAAATAATTATATCATGTAAACACACGAAGAATATGGATCATAGATTATGAAAAAGTTTTAACAAGTGCATACACTTTGAGTCAAAATATACAAATCTAATGGTCCATATTTCTTGTCAATAGAAAAATTGTGTATATATATATATTTATATTTATATTGAAA